>CM054116.1:105413012-105778075 GCA_028673005.1 Tanypteryx hageni
GAGAGATACAAAAAGTGGCAATTTGTATAACGACGAGTTCTGCGAGTGAGTGAGGTTTTGAGAGGCGGGAAAGAGAAATAGAAAGAGAGAGAGAGCAAGAAATAAGAAGTCGGAGGGCATGAGGGAGTAAGGGGTGGAAGAGGGGGAGGAAAAGGGAAGCAAAGAAAGAGACGGAGGTCGAAATGGGAGGAGGCGAGGCTGTTACAAAAACAGGAGCGGGAGGAGGTGCAAAGAGAGAGAGAGAGAGAGGAGGGAGGGAGGAAGGAGGCGGGACAAAAAGATTCTCGTGGGGAGAAGGAGGAAGGAGGGCAGGGAGCGAAGTTGAAGACCGAATATTTGCAGAGCAAATGCGAGGGGCTGTTCCTTTTAATTTCTCCGGGAGAGGTTGCGAGGGGGAGGGGAGGTCCGGAGGATGGGTCGGTGAGGCGGATGGGTGGGTGGGTGGGTGAGGGAGGGAGGAGAGGGAGGCAAGGAAACCGACTGCTAGGCAAAAGTAATTTGGTCGAAGCTCCACAGAAGTTTTGATTTAGATTGAAAGACGGGAGTTGTAATTCCATTTCCTTGGGAGATGATGGAGTGCCGACTTCGCAGTGGCAAGAGGGGGGTTGTTCGAGAGGCATCCTCCTTCCCCTTTTTGCCTCCCTTCCTCCGCCCCCGCACGATCCCCTCCCCCTTTCCATCCTCCCACCCACCCACCGACTTCTCTTCCGCTTGGTGAAAAAAATCCAGACCGAAGGAGCAAAAAAAATTCTCCTTAGAGAGGTAATTCCCCGGCATTGGAGCGGAGGATGGGAGGGAAAAAAGGGGATTACAAGTTAATGCGAGACAAAAGCTAAGGAAGGAACGATGATAAAAAAGATGGAAACTCGCAAGGCTATTATGCACTCACATTAGACAAGAGAGTGTGTGTGTGTGAGAGAGAGAGATATATATGCAAGGTACTATGATTGGTCTTCTCTTTGGCATCCGTAATCAAAAATTAAAAAGATATCTCGTAGGAAATGTTAGTCTGAATTCTAGTATCGTTCTAAATCAGCTAGATGTTTGGCCAGATATTCTTCCTATTCGTGGAAGTAATCGACGGAAATGAATTCATAAACATTCGCTTATTCACGAGAAACTCATGCACAAAATTCCTCGAACTTTTTAAATTACCTTATAAAAATTAACAAGGGCAAGCCTTAAATTACATACCCACGTCAGAATTCGATCCAAGTATTGGGAGGCCCACAAGCCATCCACCCCTTTACTAATGTCTACAACAGTGGTGCGGAACCTTTTTTAAACGCGGGCCACAGAGGCACGGATAAATTTGCGAAGTGCCACGCAATTTATTAAAAACATACTATCAATATAAAGACAATTTAAGTATTTATGGTACGTTGAATTTCCATTCTAAAGCCATCTTTTTCACCTTTCGACAATTATCCTTTTCCCAAATTATTCGACGGTTAGGTAAGCTGATGGGTTAATCAAATTCAAAAGCGAAAATTGTTTGAAGGCTCCGCGGGCCACCTGAAAACGAGTCGCGGTCCACAGGTTGTGCACCACTGGTCTACAAGATAACAATACGATCCAGTAAAATACCTATCAAGGCCATTGCATGTCAATTTTATGCATAATATCAATTTTTCGTAGAAGTATCCAGAAAATTCTCATAATTCAATTTTTAGAATGCTAATGAATCAGCGATGAAAAACGTTTCGCAACAGCGCTTGATTAGAATAAAACTTTGATCGTTGCATTGCCATTCTCCGGTCTGAGTTTTCTTTGTTTTCCTGTAAAGACTAGAAATTTCTTTTATTCAAGAATAAGTACTTAAAAAATACTTGCTTCAGGTGTCTCCAATAGCCACAACAAAGGTTATAAAAAACCAGATGCGCATTTCGGCTACAAACCAGCAGTCTTCAAAGGTAATTCACCGAAAATAGACTCTAAAAGAACTAGTATCTATTTTCGGTGAATTGCCAATACCATTGCCATAAGATAGGGTGACCAAGCGTTCCATTTTCAGGGTTTTGTCCCGGTGTCCCGAATATTTTTTTTGGGACGCATAAATGTTCCGCTTGCTTTTCTTGTAAGCGTGATGGTCTATCCTGCAGTTTTTTTATCTCCGTTTATACGAAATCAATTTTAACATACGATTTCATAAAAGGTATTCGCATTTCAAGAGCTGGAAAACCAAAGACCTATGGAAGTTCACCAAGAGCTGGTTCTAAGAAAATAACGACAGCTGGTCATGATTTTCCCTTCCTTTGTAAATACAATTTAAATAAGACCTGGGAAGATTTTTATGAGAAGATTAAAAATTGTCAAAATTTGACCAAGGTAGGCAGAAGTACTTTAAATATGACTGAAAACATCATTGGCTCCAAAAATGTTTTATTATAATACTGCTTAATTATTCACGAAATATGTAAATTTGTCATTATAATAACAGTTTGCTTTTTATTTTATAACATATTTATTTGAATTTTAGATTATACAATAAAATAATATCAAAATTCCCAATGTCCCGGTTTTTTTGGAAAATGTCTCGGACTTGCTCTTTCAGTACTCATTTTGTCCCGGCTGTGACCATCAGCATCTGGTCACCCTATCATAGGATGAACTATATAATTCCCTGTTGAATTATACCTTTCTCGATCGGTCATTTTTTATGGTTCACAATTGTTAAATACCGAGAAGCTGAAACATTCCTAGCGCAGATGTCTTGAAAAGCAGAGGTATTGCGAAAACGGACGGCAAACGGACGAAGTGGAAATGAAGCGAGGAAATACGGTTGTGTGTGCGGGTTAGAACTATAGAAGGAGACAGAGAGAGAGAAGAGAGAAAATGAGCGGAATGAGATGATGCATGTTGAGCGAGGAGAGAAATGACAGAAGGGCGTGAAGGGTCGGAGGAGGTTCTCGGGACGAGGCAAGAAGCAAGATATGCAAAGGGAGCAAAAAGGGAATGAGATGGGAGGAAGGACGAAAGAAAAGAAGGGAGAGAAAGACATGATAAGAGGGATGAGATAAAGGAGTGAGAGAGAGAGAGAGTGGGAGGGAGGAATAGAGAAACTGCAGCGAAGATTTTAGACTCGCAAAAAAAGGAAGGAGAAAAGGAAAAAAAGGTAAAAAAGAGGCTTCCTGCTCGATCTTATTCTCTCTCTCTCTTTCTTCGTCTGAGAGGGGAATAAGGAAAGAGGAGCGGTATGGAGCGCAAAAAAAAATTACATCTCCCAGAGTGGCATGAGAAGAAGGCGCCGAGTGTCTTGATTAGCGCGGGATGTAATTATGGCGGACCGTCTTGAGGAAACATGGAACACGGTCCAAACTAGGGAGAGAGCGAAAGGAAAGAGAAACGTAGGGGGGAGGGAGGGAGGAAAAGAGGGGAGGGAGGGAAAGAGGGGAGGGAGGGAAAGAGGGGAGGGAGGGAAAGAGGGGAAGGAGGAAAAGAGGGGAGGGAGGAAAAGAGGGGAGGGAGGGAAAGAGGGGAGGGAGGGAAAGAGGGGAGGGAGGGAAAGAGGGGAGGGAGGGAAAGAGGGGAGGGAGGGAAAGAGGGGAGGGAGGGAAAGAGGGGAGGGAGGGAAAGAGGGGAGGGAGGGAAAGAGGGGAGGGAGGGAAAGAGGGGAGGGAGGGAAAGAAGGGAGGGATGGAAAGAGGGGAGGGAGGGAAAGGAGGATGGAGGTAAAGGGGGGAGGGAGGGAAATGGGGGAGGGGGGGAAAGGGGGGAGGGATGGAAAGGGGGAGGGATGGAAAGGGGGAGGGATGGAAAGGGGAAGGGAGGGAAAGGGGGGAAGGAGGGAAAGGGGGGAAGGAGGGAAAGGGGGGAAGGAGGGAAAGGGGGAGAGAGGGAAAGGGGGGAGAGAGGGAAAGAGGGGAGGGAGGTAAATGGGGGAGGGAGGGAAAGAGGGGAGGGAGGGAAAGAGGGGAGGGAGGGAAAGAGGGAAGGGAGGGAGAGAGGGGAGGGAGGGAAAGAGGGGAGGGAGGGAAAGAGGGGAGGGAGGGAAGGAGGGGAGGGAATGAAGGGAGGGAGGGAAAGGGGTGAAAGGGAGGCGATATGGAGGCGGGAGGGAGGGTTGGGAGGAAGAGACGTTTCGCCCGCTAGAAATTAATGGCGGCACAGTCGAGGGAAAAATATTTTAACCCGAAAAAAAAACTTCGGAGGAGGATAAAATTTTAAGATACAGAAACTCGTGAAAGAGTGTGTGTGCGTGTGCTAGATTTTTTTAATCCCGTCGAAAAAAAGGATGCGGAATGCCAGAAAAGTTAAGAGGGTGAAAAGAGAGGAATGAAAATTATGGGAGGCCACCATCTTGGCTTGACGCAGGGGAGAAAAAAAGGGAAGGTACAACAAGAAAGAATTTTTATTGGTTCATCCTCTGCAGAAAGGGGAAGCGCAAGGGAAACAAAGAAGGAGAAAGAGACAAAGTAATTACGATAACGAATTGAGTTTTGGAAATGTATTGGACGAAATTTCAATTTGTCACTCCCTTTTAATTGCGCCAATTTCTACAGCCATTTCATCCAAAACTTCATTCCAAGAACAAAATCGCAAATATAAATTAAATACATGTTTCGGTCCATATTACTCAAGTACTGCCCTCACTCACGGAGCAAGAGAATTACATTTTATTTTACGTCGCGCAGGGTCGGCCAGAGCTGCGGGCGAGCCGGGCGGCTGCCTGGGGCGCCAAAGTTTTGGGGGCGCTATCCCGATCATTTATCTATGCATTACTTGCAGGTGAATAAATATTGGATACCAATTTATATCGACGAACGAATCTTGATGGCATTCCTTTTAATTTTTCGTTATCAATAATTTTTTCAGAGCGATGAATAAATTAACATGTACTTTGTTAATATCTCAACAAACATTAACGGAGGGGAGCACTGGAATGCGCCATCCCGCCCGGGGCGCCAAATTTCCTCGAACCGCCCCTGCGTCGCGTCAACACGTATCCCATGCTGACAATATCAATATCCGTTACAAAAGCGAACTGTATAAGCCACCCAATAAAATCCCCCAAAGACCTACATCACATAATGTTTCGAGATAGATTATAAACAAATGAATCGCTTCAGAATGCGCGCGAAATATTACAGCTAGCAAAATACAAATTTCCTTCTTTCCCATTAAACTCGCAAAGCTGTCGAGGAATATTGTACGGATGGAACAAAAAATAAATAGAGATAAACAAAAGACATCAAAGACTCCACGCGAGAATTCTCGAGAAATGCGTCATGCTTAAAAACCGCGAGGGTGTGTCTGCAGAAAAATAAGGAGTCACGAAATCTACAGAACTGAGCACCGTGTCCGCACCATGCCAGAAGACACCCTCCGTGCGTGCCAATGCTCGTCTGTTGCCTGCAATAGATTCGTGACGCTCAAGGTGCAGGGGAAAGGGAAGACAATCTCGGAGCAAAGGGTACGGAGTGTTGGGCGCACTTTACCTCCCGGGAATCTTCAACAGTAGTCGAGGGAGGGAGGAGAGTCTGAGGGATTGAGGAGGAGGAAGTTGAGAACGGAGTTGGGGGAGGGAGGGAGGAGGCGCCAGAGGCTGGAGCAGTCGCAGCTTTTGAAGTTTTAACGGCACAATTAAATCTCAAAAGTAGCAACTTTTCGAAGGGTTGGGATAAATGGGAGTGGGGGGAGGAGGAGACGAGGGCGGAGCGAACGGGAGAGAGGGAGGAGACAGACTGGCACAACTTCTGAAGCCCTCGAGTTCCGGCGTAAGGCGTAGCATATTATTACATTAGGGAAGTGTGCTAGGAGAACGTCGACGGAGAATAGGGATAGGAAGGAGGTCGGCGGAGGAGGTTGGAGGAGGAAAAGGGGAGGAAGGTTCGAGGAAGAGAGGCGGTGTTAAAATGCAGAGAGGAAAGGAAGGAGTCGGATAAAAGGAGTTTTTTGGGGAGAGGAGGGAAAGATGGGGAGGGAGAAAATTAGGCATACGCAAGATGCAGTAAGACCTCTTCGTAATGCGACGGGAAGCATGAGAGCGGAAGAAATGACAAATTAGAAGGATGCGGCAAATTAGGAATTTTCAAAGGTGGCGACAAGATATAAAGAATCGCAACGAATTGGCCAATTTGAAACGAAATTTGACGAAGATATATGAAGTCATCGGCGAAGAGGAATCGTGACTTCCTACCATGCACGACTAGACCCAGCTTTATTTCCTGTCTGAGGGACGCACTTTGAAGACTTTATTTATGCATGCGAGTAAATTTACCATTCCGCTCTCATTTACGCAAAGGCACAACCAACAAACTCAGAGATTAATTCCGGCTGCCTATTAAAACTCCTACACCGCTCCTGCTCCGTAGAGACAACATATTCTCTTTTTAAAATTTCAGCATGCTTTCAGTTATTTTTGCATACACTTCAATTAGGAAAAGGAACGCTTAAGTTTATAGGAAGAAGCGAAACTCGTATTTCATAAATTAACTAGTTTTTGTCAAATGTTGTTAGAGGAAATGTTTTCCTTTCTATATGATATTTTAAAATGTTTTTTTCCTCATTACAAATGTAATAAGAATGCAAAACTGTTGACTTCGAGCAATCGCGCATGAGTGCGATTTTAAAAACTAGATTTAATTATGTGAATACTCCACTGAATCAAACATCATCTTTCTAAGCTAACGGGCCAATTTCATTTTAATACATGTAATTTATATTAACGCGTTGGACGCGGTGGGCATCAATAAAGGACTGTCAAAATGTTTAATTATGTTTTCTTTAATTCTTTGTAATTGACTTAATTACTTCCTGTGAATATTTTTTTGTTAAATCGTCTTAATTATGCAAAAAATATTTAAAATAACTCTTTTAAATATCCCGCGAATACGGCATCCTGGTTAGAGAGAGAGAGTAATAAGGGGTACGTGACGTCATCGCATGCCAATCGTTTAAACGTACGACTGTACTGAAAGAACGTGGTTTTGCTATTTCGTCCTGTTGCTTTTCCTGATATCGTAGCTAAAATGGAGAATATGGAACTTAAGAAGGGTTATAAGTATTGTCTGGTACCTAAGTGCTTAAATACAACGATTAAAACCCCGAGAAAATTGTTCTACATGCTACCGAGCTCCTTGGGGAGAAATAAGAAGCGGAGAATATTATGGTTGAAAGCCATGAGGAGATACGCATCTGATATATCGGAACGTATAATTGCATTTGTCTGCGAAGATCATTTTAATGTGAGTACTAGTTATATGTATGTAAGTAATTTTATTGCTTCGTATTTTAGTTTATGACTTATGTGGAATTACATTGGCATGATGCATATATTTCTGGAGAACGATGTTGAAAGAGTAAATTATAATTTTATGTTTCACAGATTAGCATATATATTTTAACTAAACCTCCATAATGTAATTAATATACCTATTCTAAATACGTAAGATCAAACTTACGGAAATCGTTGAGCTATGGGTTTATTAAGCAAATAATTACAGTTGCAGTGCATATATTTAAGTGCCAAGTTTTTAAGCAAATACTTTTACAAGAGTTACATATTAAGTTAGTTCTGAAATTTAAATATTTTAATAAATGTCTTCCCATAATATCCACGACAGCATGGTATATTGAAGGACCATGTTTTGCTAAATAGGGGCAATCATGACACTCCACAGACGTGACTAAATCTTCTTCTTTACCTACAACTACACTCACTTCTTAACCTCTTTATCTTATTCTGTGTTCAGGGCAAATCTTGCCTTTAACAATACAAATTTTTCCTTCTCGCTTCAGTTTAACAAATCCAACAGCATATACAAAAGAGATATGCAGTTATTACAAACACTTCTACAGTTTTTCTTTTCACAAGTATAGGTAATAACTAAGGTAGATAAACACTTAAAACAACAAACTTCACCACATTTCCTATAGACAAGACACACGGAAACTAAGTTTATTCACATTAATTTTGTATAATATTGTCAATATTTGACCTGATGATTCTGTAAAGGCAGATGATGGTGATTATTCACTGAAACTGGTCGTGTTTTACTTCATATATTTTGTGGAAATAAGCAAAAGTTTAATATAAATAAAAAATATTATCTAGCATTGTTCATGTTATTTTATTGTGGAATTCCACGAAGTCTCGGCCTCGTACAAAATCCTTTTGTATACTTATCTAACTATATTTTACTTACTAGATACTAGGACAGCATGGGAAACAATACAAATAAATCATTATATATAGACGTTTCTTACAGAGGAGGAGGAGGAGGATATAACATACATATAGGAGGATACTAATGTTTAGGCACTTCCAGAAGAGCTGGAGATTCGAAATATTTTTCTTAGGTAGGATTTTGTGCAAAACCGACTAGAAAAAACGAAAATCCTAAAAAAGTGAAACAATGCGGCCGCTAAAAATTCGCAATTGTTTAAACAAAATTTCAAGGTTTATGTATTTCTAAATGTACTACGAAGCTGAAATTTTTTTAGTGGTAGGATTTGTAAAAAAATGAAACAGGGATTATGGAAATTTTGATATTTTATTTTGTTTGGCAGTTAAAAATTCTTAAAATTTAAACAAATTGGTAGATGCTTAGAAACTACGCCGCAAGTTAGGGAGCTAAAATTTTTTAAATTATTTAGAGGTTTGCCTATGTAAACGAATAAACATTTCAATTTATCCATAAAATCGTTATTTTGGCCGTTAAAAATTATTTAAATTTAAACAATTAGATAAATGTTTTTTCACTTATAATTGTACTATAAATTTAAAATTTGGCAGAAATGTGTGGCATTATTAACACAATTTGGGAAAAATATAATATTCCTAAAATTGCAAAAATTAGCGATAGTTTTACTCCATTATTGTTCCATAATGAAAAAACTAAAACATGTTCAGAGGAGAAATCTTTAGAATTAAAGAAATATTTCTCATGATGAAATATCTGTCTGAAAAATGAATGATTTTTCAAGGTGAGATTAAATGCTTGCAGTATGCAAGCACCTTCTACTAGTAAGTTATATCCTCCTCTGTAAGAAACGTCGATATATCATTACTAGTATTATATAATATTAGTTAAAACTAGAGTTGTTTTATTCATTTAATATGGGAAAGCTGTTTTAAGAAGTCAATCTATCTTTTACATATCTTTTGCGTTTCAGTCGAAATAATAGTAATTACAATAACTGAAAATAAAAGCGCTACATAGAACTTGTTTTATCAATTAAATGTAATACAAACCTGTCCACCTTTACTCCACGCATTTCAACGTCTGAATATTCCTCTCTACGACTTCCAATGTACTGCAAAAGCATGTACGAATCAACGTTGGGCAAATTATCAGATCTGGCTACACAAAACCCTTCAGATGCCATTTTGCAAAACACAAAGCGAAATAAATGCAGGAAGGGGCAGTACTTCTACCAATATTTCTTCTAAGAGGAAAACAATTGAATTATATCTTTCAAGCTACTATTTCTATATCGGCACAATAGCTTCTAACACGGCTAGCATCGGCTAAAATGCTTGTGGTATGCACTGACGTCACTAAACACTCGGCAAACTTCGGCTACCAATCGGATGTGATCGGGTTCAGCATTAACTCGTCCGTTTTAAATTGCTTTTTTTATAAATATCTGTTAAAAATTTCACGAAAAAACTTTGTATTTGCCTATAACAATAGCCATACAATACAACTTCATAAAATTTTCGGTAATTCCCGATATTTGACAGTCCTCCATTGATGCCCAGCGCGGTGCAATCGGGTGGCGGCGGACATCAATTGATGGCCGAGTCCCTTGCTTTCCTAACGGGATATTATAGGGAAAGCCAGCGTAAGACATTCCCTTTTCCTCTCCAGTCGTCAGTTAGCACTCGACCTTCGTCCGGATCGCTGCCATTTTGAATTTGAACTCGCCGTTTTATTTTTCAGCATTTTTTTAAATGTGTGTATTTTGCAACCAGTTTTAAGCACAATTCGTATATTTTTATTTGCTTTGTGTGCGTCAATTTTACACTTTTATTCGTTGTGGGCGTTGTGTCCACTTAAAACCTGCAAGAGTTTGCGCCGAGTATTAAGGCGAAAGATTTGTCGAAGTCGAGCCGACCGATCTTGATTTATTTGCGTTTATACTGGAAGGTGACGTCACTCTAGACAATCTGTTTTTGTCCTTCACGCGTTTTATTGCAAGCTTAGTGCAAATGCACTTGAAGCCCGAGATGAACAATG
Organism: Tanypteryx hageni; assembly: GCA_028673005.1. Lineage (NCBI taxonomy): Eukaryota > Metazoa > Arthropoda > Insecta > Odonata > Petaluridae > Tanypteryx > Tanypteryx hageni. Next base: position 105,423,197 of record CM054116.1, read on the forward strand.
CCGGCTACCCTAGCAACCTCCTTACTGAAATTGAAAAACCGGAGAAAATCAAAAATAAACTTAAAATATGAGCAAACAGGAATTAAACAACAGAATCGGCGGTAAGAATAAGAATCTTCATTTCATTCTGCGCGAAATGGTATAAATCTCGGGTCAAAGTCTCATTCGTAAGATTTTTTAAAATGTATCGTACATCGTATTCTAGCCGATTACGTGTTAATCAAATGCAAAAACGAAAACTATCCTGGTATCGAACCCATGCCTTTCCGAGGGACGACTACCCAATTAAAACCTGCATGAGTTCGCGCCGAATATTCAGGCGAAAGATTAGTCGAAATCGAGCAGATCGTTCTCGGTTTATTTGCGTTCATGCCGTAAGGCTTCAGACGCAGGCAGGGACGCAGAGATGGAGAGGCATAGTGGTTATAATATATTAGATAACAAAAATTTTCCAAATCATGACAATTATAGCGCTGACTTTTTAAGGAAAAGTAAATTAAAATTCGAGGAATAGGTAAGTATACGTCGCTTAAAACAGCCACCCGTTCATCATTATTTCGTGTTCCGAAATTGCGAAATAAAATATTTCTGCGTTTTACTCTCACGTCAAAACGCACGAAAATCACAAATTCACTACTTATTCTATAAACAACAAAAATCTCCATCGTCACTATTTCGGAGACCCGATAGTGTTTTTTTAAATAACTGGCTCGTGTTTGGAATTCACTTAAAAGATTCTTTCCGGATCCTTGCGATCACTCCCCGTTTTGATGCGGACGCTTCATTTTTCGGCAGCCAGCAGAACATCATAGTAAAATATGTAATATGGTATTCGTCGCCGACTTACCAGATGACGTCCTGGATGCGTTGGTCCTCCATGGCACCAACGGCGGTGCTCTGCCCGTCCGCGCGACCCTCTGCAGCCCCTTTAGAAGATGGTGGTGGTGTCTCGGAAGACGCAAAAGAGAGGACCAGTGACAGAAGCCTCATCAGGGCGCCTAAATACGAGGGAAATAGATTTGAACTGCTGACATCGAAATATGGACGGAGATGAATTTTTATAAAAGGGAAATCGGAATCACCGTCCGAGATGATTTTCATCATTAAAACTGAAATACCTATGCTTCGGTTTTAATCCGTCATAAAGAAATTCACAATGACTGAATTAATAACACCAAATTTTTAGATACTGGAACCAAATAATCGAAAGTACGATTAGAAAATTTTTCAATTCGCAGCTTCAAAAGAAAAACAAAGCATTGCGTTGTGAACTGAAATATAAACAAAAATTATCGAAGTCGTGTGACTCGGAATTCAACGTTCGCTATGAATTTTATATAATAAAGCAACAAACGAAAACATCTTTCATCAGGGTGTCGCCCTATTTTAAGGAGTCGAAGATTTAATTTACAACTAAAAGTTTGGCTATTCCCAATACATATTGTCATCATATACACAAGCATGCCCAAATAAGTAAAATCCGAAGTAAAAAAACTTCTAAAAAATAGAAATTTAATTTGCCGACGCAATATGAAAAAGCAGGTTTTATTTAATGAGGTTTATTTAGAACTATAAACTTAAAATTCTTTATAAATTTAGCAATATAATTATATGACGAAGTAAAAAAGATTAAATTTCATAGCAAATGATTTAGTCGGCTAGAGACCCCCTGCTGCGAGGGAACAGGTATGTGAGCTCGGTTTTGGATCGAACCCTCGAGTTCCGCACTCCTAATCCGAGTTAATGACGGTCGTGAGGTCTGTACAGCGATTAGTTTCGGATGTGGTCCCAGCTATTTAACATGAGCCATTCTCAAATACAGTAGTCTCTCTCTAATACCGACAGATTCGTTCTTAAGATAGTTCGCTGTTTGCGAAATCGGAATTTGAGAACTATTGTTTCAACTGAAAATAAGGAGATGCGTTACATCCCCACCTACAACACTCCCTATTGCCCAAATACATTACACGATATTAAATTTTATTATGAAAAATTACACCATGATAAATTTTACAAAATTATAGTATACCTTTATAAAATATAATTGTGCAGAGAAGAACAGATTCCGTAGATATCAAATAGTACACTAATGGAAAGTTATAGGGGACGGTGTGTTGTCAGAATCTCCTACCTCCAAAGATGGTCTGGGAAGTTCAGGACTCGACACAACGGATACACTTTTGCATAAAAGCGTCGAGTCTTGCGAGTTAAATACGTAAAAAATTATACTTTCTTCGAGTTTTGAAACTAGGTTATAATACCCAAAATCAAAATTGACAATAAAATATACAATTTTTAATATTATTTTTGATTTAATTCATAATACTACTGTCGAATAGAAGATAGGGCTGAAGCACACAATTCGCACGGCCGCAATACCAAATTCCTAGCGTTTTTTTCTTTCATTATTTTTATTTTTCTCCAAAACCGTTCATGTTCCTTTGTGAATTTGTTGGCGTTAAGAAGAAAATTGTTCATGTGTGAATTCGGTGTTTATATATATATCGGTTTATGCGAGGCACTACTGAACTAAAATCCGCAAATACGACTATTCTTTTTTTTTAATTACAAATTAAAGGCATTTACAAAAAATAGCCAAAACGTTAAGTGCGAAAAGTTCATCTATTATTATAAGAAATATCAAGGTTAATTGAACAAAGGTTTCATCGAAAGTTTAAAATTTCTCCCATAGTAATAACACAAAGCGAATCGTCTACATTATTTCCACGGAATAAATCGCTTCTTATACATGAAAAAAAAACGAATAAAGCAGTAATTCCACTGAATGCATCTTTGAAGTTACTTCGCGACAACGATAAAATTACTCATCAACCGAAAGTCTTCGTTGGTGTATTAAAGCTCACATTCGCCTCAGCCCTCTTGTCACTAAAATTTGACCCTTTTGTCCCTGAATTTTGAGTCCTCTAGGATAACCGCGATTGGGCGAGCGGTTGAGAGAGAGAAAAACAGAGGGAATAATGTCGATGGGGTCGGCGGTGGCAGGAGTATCCACGATTGCTCCCACCGGGGGGCCTCCTCGACTTGGTCGCGCGAATCGATCTGGGGAGGAGAGTGGAGCGGAGGGGGCGAGGAAGGGGGCACGAGGAGGGGAGGTGGAAGCCCCTCCACGATTCCGTCCACTCCCAGGTGAGGCGGTGGGGCGGTGGCGAGCGGCGGCGGGGGCCGGGCGAGTGGCGAGGCGGGGCAAGAGGTGTGGCCGGGAAGGAAAGGCGGAGGAAGAGCGAGAATGAGAAGCAAGGAAGAAGGGAAGGAGGGAGGGATAAAGAAAGACTCGGGAGTTAGGATGGGATGGGAGGAGACAGTGGGAGGGAGTCATGGAGATGAGAAAGGAATGAGAATAAGAGGACAATATAGAAAGAGGAGTGATGGAGGGAAAAAGAAGGATCTGAAGCAATAAGAGGAAAAAGGGGAAGGAAAGAGGGAAAGGAATGGGAGAGGAAGTAAGGAAGGGTGGAAAGGGAGAAGCAAAACGGAAGGGGAGTATGAAGGGAAGAAGGTGAAGATGGAGGAAAGTATTTGTGAGGAGGAGGGATGCGATGGAAGAGGGGAGGAGCATTTGGTCGCCCGACGCGACGGCGTCAGTCGGAGAGGCATGCGGGAGGGAGGGAGAGGGGTGGTTGGGAGGTGTGAGGGAGAGGGGAGGTTGGGAGGTGTGAGGGAGAGGGGAGGTTGGGAGGTGTGAGGGAAAGGGGAGGCTGGGAGGTGGGATGGAGAGGGGAGATGGGGTGGAAAAGGGGAGATAGGAGGAGGCAGAGGAGAGGTGTGGGGAAGAGAGGGAGGTGGAGGAGGGAGGGGGAGGAAAGGGGGCAGAAGAAGGCAAGGATGCGAGGTGGGCACCAGACACTCCCCGAAGCGTATGTAAGCCCGCTCGGACAAGCAGATCGCCATCTCCCGCGGGATGTCGACATCCACGGCGACTCTCGGAGGGAGGAGGTTGGCTACACACGCATTACACCAAAGAAATAGAACTACCCCCTTGCGGTTGTAAGTTTGCACCATTCTTTCTTTCTTCAACCTCTGCAAAGTTCTGCTTTGGACTTGAATGTACCGCCTACACAGCTGTCTGTGATACAATTTACTTGCATAATACCTGTGACCCTTCATTACAGCTGGAAATAAAAACACGTTTTAAACAAATCTGATCATTATCGTAATTTCATTATGGCTTTCCTTACCATTTAAATATTAAACATAACAATTAAGCAAAAAAAAAACTGAAACGTGAATATAGTCAGGAAATAACTTATAAACACACTACTAGAAAATAACGTTTTCGAATAAGTCGTCAGTGCACGGCTAGTTTTTCAGACATTAGTTTCTCAAGCCTTGAAATAATACTGCTGATGGAAAGCATAAAGTCCGTCTGCAAATAACTGTGTTAAAAATTAATAAAAATTAGAAAATCATTTCTGCTAACGTCCGTTTACCACTTGATGAACCATAGCATACCACAACTGGTACAAGTAGCATCGGTTGGCTAGCACTGCAATAGATGATCTAGATAAACAATTTCGCCATTTACTAATTAAGTAAATAAGATGCGCAGTTCGATTTCAAATTAGACATCCTCATGGGGAATTCACCGATCTTTGAATCTGATACGAATGACTGTCACACTTATCTAGATAATACACTGGATTATAGTCACTAGATGCACTGTATATCTGAAGAGCGGCGACAAGTTGACTACTAAAATCTCACAGCTTTTTCTCCTTTTCTTCAAACATAGGATTAATAATAAAATGATAACAACTCCTCTTCGCTTTACAATATGACTTTGATTATAATTTATTTATATTAAATGTCATGCCCAGTAAAAACATATAAAAATATAAAAGCCAAGGAGGGAAAGGAAAACACCAATCCCTGTGACCATCTTTAAATGCTATATTTTTGTCAGAGACGTACAATGTTTTGCCTTACATACCCCTCAGAGTGAGTGAGAAGAATATTTAGCTACAAATATAGTCTACCACACCGCTGTCGGAAATGTACTTAATGACGCGTTATCGTTAGGGTGTAGTACCTACCTTGTAAATGCTCAGTTATTTCTCTATGCTTATTTATAATTTTACAGACAATAAAAAATACGAAAATCTCATGAAGACACCGATACAGAAGTGAGCTTGAGTTCCATAGAGAAGTCATTTTTACATCCAGCGATCAGATTGAAGATTTTGCCTTAGGTACCCTCGGCAACAAGAAAAAACAAATTGGTCAAAATAATCAATGTCATTTATATAGAATAACGTTATAAGATTTAAAAAATATTAAATAATCGTACAAATAAACGAATACAAGAAAATAAAAGTAAGAAAACAACCAATAACGCATCTCTATAAGAGATACTTGAACAAAGGTAACCTAGCATTTCATTTTCTTAAATCCACAAACAGCAATGAGCCGTATTAAAATATTGTTATTGGTAACTTTTTAAGTTGAATTTTGAGACAAGTTATAAACCCGCCACAAACTAAATTAAAAAGAAAACACGCTCAAACATTATCATGTAGATTTTAATTGTAGTTTCTATAAAGTTCCTCTAGAGGCTCTAATATGCATGTTTAAAAAAATAATAAAATGAGCAAAAAAATATTTGTGAATTCTTGGTCTAGGTCGTGGCGAACAACCAATTCTACGTGGAGGGCCGCATTGGCGGTTGCGGATTCCTCGGTGGGCCGCAATCCGAGTCGTCAATGTTTCGGCGTGCCAGATTAGACTATAAATCGGACGTTAACTGGAGAGTCTGAGGTATCATATCAGTGAAAATCACGTCAAAGTTAAGGTTTTTATTGTTAATATTTCAATATCAAGTCTTTCATTGTCGTAATTTGAATGTATATGATGAGTTTGTGTTGAATCTCTCTTTAGTCATAGCTTCGCGAGCCGCATAAAACGCTCTCTAGGGCCGCATGCGGCCCGCGGGCCGTAGATTGCGCACCACTGGTCTAGGTAAAAGGTGAAAATATTTGATCGACTTAATTTTTAAAAAGGCCTCCTTAGTTGACGAATGTAATGTAGGATGTCGGCAAAGACTTAACAAGAGCGAAGTTGCAGACAAGACTAACCTGCGACTGGATCGACTGGGGGAGTACCACCAACGGACCGAGCTGCCGCCGCGCCACCGCCGCCTCCCCCTCCTCCTCCCCCACTTGAGGGCTGCCGCCGGAAGGGAATGAGACCCTGGAAGAGAATGACGACATATATTCTTATATACCTATATATTCTTAGAGTATGAACGCATGCAAGAAGCCATGGTACGTCAGGCAGGAGCGCATGTGGAAGAAATAGTTGAAAACTTGAATTTTCGGTACGTCACTTAACAAGGACGGGAGCCCTAGAGGAAAATTTACGACTTCGGCATCGTAAAAAACCTGGCATATGTATAGTAACAGATACGACTCGAACCTACTGGCCTGGATAGCAAAACGTTTTCGAAGCGAGAGAGGCTGGTTCTTAAAAGTCAAGGCAATAAAACTTAAGACCGAAGAATAATTTTTGTATATCATTAAAAGGCAGTAAAATAATTCTTTTCAGTCCGGGAGTAAGGAAAAATAAATCTTTTCTGCTAACATCTACGTAAAGTTTTAAAATTGAATAATTTACTCCTGCAGACAAAACAATATTCTGAATCGATATTCTGAATACGTGGGTTAATTACCATCCCCACCCAAGATTTAAGAACACCGAAAAAAGTAATAAAAAATAACTTCGAATAACTGTTACTCTTTTACTGAATTTATTTTCTTGTGTGAAATTTTATCTACTGCCAATTTACAAATTTAAATTCTTATGCTTTTGAAGTTTATTTTTTCATCATTGACTATCCCCTCTCCCAAGGCTGAAGCTTGGATCAGTCCTTGTATTGAATATGCTGTAATCGCTAGAAGCACTGATTATTTTAACTAAAATGAGCAAAATAGGTTCACTTTCGTGGAGCAATACGCCAATAAAGAAAATGGAAAACGGGGAAGGAAAAAAATAACTATAGAGAAACGATGTCAAGGCGATGGAGAATCAGAAGAGAGTACCAGCTAAAGGCGTACCGTAGACTCGATAATTCAAAACAATATTTTTTAGCTCCGGCCAAAAAGATCTCCGGGACGCGAGCAATATCCAAGTTTACGTGCTGCAGGACAATCTCAAAAACCGTAATAACCGACAATTTATGCGCCATCGATCTTCGAAATAAAAAGGGACGGTTTCCGCCGACAATAAAAATTGAAGTTTTCGAGTGGAACTTCAGACGATTGGAAATTTCGACGGCAATAAAACTTTCGATTTCCTGCCGGTCGATTTGATAAGCCCTCCAAACGTCGCATTCGAATTTTATTTCGGGGAAAACTACTCGAAGGGGGCGTGCGGGGAGGGAAGGGGATTTTTCACGATCGAAATCTTCCGAGCGAAGGATCACGGTACCTCGACGTCATTTTTACTGAAAAGCGAGAGAGCATTTCCGCACATCGCGACTGATTGGGTTTGATTAACGGCGGTATAGAAGAAAGGAAAGGGGAAAAAGGGGTGGAAGAAAGAGAGAGAGGGGGGAGATGGCGATGCTGGAGGTCAATGCAATATTTCCGATTCATGGATCACATTTGGATGACACGTAATAGGGACGACGCTTTTACGGCCCTCGAGCGAGACGTGCCGCACGAGGAGGCCGTTGGGCCTCCACCTAAAGCCGGGGCGAAAACGGTAATGCTGAATCCCAACGGGGAACTTAAAATTTGTCTCTAAAACCATTAATCCAATACAGTGCAAATGAATTGTTTAATGAGAACAGTCGTTTGAATTCGGAGCTTAAAAAAATCGACATTTACAAAATGCGAGAAAACCGATCTATTGAATCTTCACCATTTTCGACAGTTCTTGGACAATAGTTTTATTACGGTTAGTCGAGGACAAATTAAGAACTTTTGCGACGCCTAAGTCGAAGTTTATAGGAAAAGTAGACAAGACTATGATTAGAAGGCATGAAAATGTACGATGAATTAACAATTATTATCCTGCCGATAACGCCGAAATCAACTCGCTACGATAAGAACTCAACAGATGAGTGTCTCTTTTTACAAAGCCCGCGAATATTTCCGGTCGGCATCACGTAAGATATTGGTTTAAGTTAAACAATTATAATATCTACTTAATAATCCAAATTACAGAAATTAGTTTGACATATCATTTAATATTTCGATTAATTCATTCATTTGGTGCAGAAACTAAAATAGGTCCTACAAGATTTTGACATGGTAAATATTTTTAAATATTTAGTTAATTAACACATACTACGGTTCAAGAGGGAATTGTCGGACTCGTCTTAGGGCTAAGAACAAATTCAAGTAATAAGCACTTAATTAGCACAAATTGAAAAAATAAGCACTAGTCCAAGTTATTTTTATTTGGTTATTGGAGATATCTAAGATAAATAATTATTTTCATTTGCTATTGGCCTTTATTAAAATTTATCGCCCAATTGTGCTTTTCAACTGAATCCGTAAATTAGAACTTCCACTTTACATAATTACTTTAATAAACTTATACTCGTGTCTCGTTAAATAGCATCCGTCAAGCAACAATGAAATATCAAACTTTTATTTCCCTAGTTCTTGTATTATCTGTAAGGTATGGATAAAATATTATTCGGATAGAGAACAACATTTACTACAAGAAAGTCCGCGAGGTCACGTAATTACGACTTATAGTTTTGGAGATAAAAATTCGAGAAAATCCCGAGAAAAACATCGCATATTTTGTTTACGTCGATCGCTAACAACACTTAAAAATCCATGTATTTCTCTCCCATTCTCTTATATGATCTGTGAGATATAGATCGATCGATCGCTAAGGCGGTTCTCTCCGCAAACAACACTTTAAAATCCATATATTTCTCTCCCATTCTCTTACATGATCTGTGATATATAGATTAAAAAATTTATTTGGATAGAGAACGACATTTACTGCAAGATGGTCCAGAGACCATATAATTACGACTTGTGGTTTTGGAGATAAAAATTCGAGAAAATCCCGAGAACGCCTTTGAAATACAGTGGACGCCGCTTATTGTAACCACGGATAATGTTATCAATCGTGTAATGTTATCACTTTTATGAAGTCCCCATCAGACGTATACTAATACATAAAAAACGACGTTTATTATAATCAGCGCTTCGGTTTTTGTTATAGCTTTTTTGCCTTATCGCGGCCTCGACGCATGTACGTAATGGCGGGAGTGCAAAAGAAACCTAGCGATCTAACCCTTAAAGAAAAACTTGCCATTTCAGAACGCTATGATAAATTACCGAAAATGAGTCAACGTAATGCAGCAGTGCGGTTAAAAACTTCGCAACTTCTTTTGTGTACAATTTTTAAAAATCGAGACGCTATTGAAAGGGAAGTAAAACAAAATGAAAACTTGAACTGGAAGAGAAATCGTAGTGGAAAAGATGATCAGGTGGAATCGGCAATAAAACTTCAAGAATTTTATATTGCTTGATTTTTAATGTTTTCTTTCTGTCCACCTCCACCTTTTTGTATACACATTTGCGCTCTGAATCAATAAACAACGCTGAACAGCTGCATTTTTGTTTTATCGGTAATTGTTGTCAATCGGTTATTGTTACCAATTAAGCCATGTCCCGAAGTGATCACAATAATCGGCGTCCACTGTATCTGTGTATATTCCATTTATGGAGTATACTTTTCCATCTTGTTTATCTCCGAAACTATAAATGTGGTCTCGCGGACTTCTTGTAGTAAATGTTGTTCTCTATCTGAATAATTTTATTAATCTATGCCAGTGATGGCGAACCTTTTCTAGCTCGCGTGCCAAAATTATCTTAATAAGAGAAAATTTGCCTCTTCGCGTGCCAGTACCATAAAAAATCTTATCTGTATATTCGTAGAGTATAGCATGAATGCTTACACAATTATATAGCAGGTCTGGAGAGCCGTCTGTAGAATGAGAAAAGAGATGGTACGGCTATTTTATGATTTTGGGGGAGGCTTTTTAATCCTTAAAATGAACAAAAGGATGTTAGATAAACTAACCTACGATAATGAAATTGAAAGAATCCGAAATCGGACATAATTTTGGTGTAAAAAACATCTGAACATTATACATAGTTTATGCAGTAAAAAAATCAGATTTATATTTTTTTAATTAAAACAATTCTCCTCCCCCAAAAATCATAATATAACCGATAGTAAACGAAGCCACTCTTTCGCATCGTTTCATTTATTAGATTTCTGGAGTCATTTTTGCCGTATGAGTGGCATCTTATTTTTCTTATTCCATTTTGTGGCGTGCCAACCAAAATCGTTCCGCGTGCCATAGTTTCGCCATCACCAATCTATACATTACAGATCATATAAGAGGGAGATAGAGTAACGTATTTCATTGTTGCTTGACGGATGTCATTTAACGAGATACGAGTATAACTTTATTCAAATAATTATGTCAAGAGGAAGTCCTAATCGACGGATTCAGTTCAAAATCATAAGTGGGCGATGAATTTTAATAACGGTCACTCGTACATAATTTAATTAAAATCCGTCCAGCGGTTTAGGAGATGAAAGTTAAGACTGACAGACGGATAGACGTGCCCATAAGGCGTTCCGCTACTAGTGCTTCGCTGGTAAAGAACGCCTAAAAATTAGCATTTCGGCTGCTAAACAATCATCCTGACGAGGAAACATCGATAAGTTATATGTTGTCAACGGTGCATCTGGTTTTCTCAACTCTCACGTGAATATTAGAATCATTAATAGATTGGATTCTTGAAATAACTTGAGCTCAATATTTCATTTTTCGAGTTGATCACGTACCTATATCCGAATAAGCTCACAATTTTCACCAATTTCATACATAATTAAACAAAATTAGACCAGAAGACAAACTGATAAAACTAAACATAAAACAATACAATTTCTAACGAAATAAAAATAAAACAAACAAAAATAATGCCAAAAGTATTGAATTTGAACTAGAAAAATGTTCCAAATGCGAAATCGGCTCATTACATGCAAAAACATAACGTACAGAACTTAAATAAGCATAATACTTTGCGAAGTTTCCCTCTTTTCGTCACTAATTGGATTCCAGCAATGGGTGGTGATCTGGATATTTAATTGTACGAATATGATAAAGCAACTGAAAACACAAGATGCGCTTCCCACATGTCACACGCGAATATTAATACAATTTTCAGTACATATGTAGGAATACAGGAAAGGTCCAAAGGCAGAAAATTTTTCGTCTGCCGGAGGTTTCGAGGGTGAAATCGACCCTTCAATTTTGTTTCGACGCTCTCATAAATAACTAGTTCCTCTTAAACAAAAAATGATATTTAAAGTATTTTTTCAGATTAGCTCACGATTGGTTAATATTCTACAAATGATGGCTTCGACAATAATACAGAAAGTTTATATTTTTCAATTAATCCTAAACCACTAACCTATTTTCTAATAAATTTTATTATCCAATTTTTAGTTCATTTGAATTTGGTATGATAAAAGTTGTGTAAGACGAAAAATACATTTTTAATGAATTTATTTAGAAATTATAGTTTTGTCACAAAAAGAGGATGTTGTTCTCCATAAAATCACATCCTTCGTATATAAACAAATGCGTCACAAGTCATTACTGACTCCAGAGATTGGCGGGTATGATATAATTCTTGAGAAAAACTATCACGTTTTAAAAACGTAACGCGTGCAATACGACAAATACTAAAATTACACTTTCCGCAATTTTAAATTAAATATAATTTCTCAGCTGCTCTCGAAAGAAGAAATGCTGCAACAAATAAAACTTACTACTTCCAACAACAACGCTAGCGACTCAGAATTTCGTCATAAACGGAAAGTTAGCAAAGAGACTCCTGAACTGTGATTGGAGGACTCCTTTTAAGCAGATCCTCCCCAGTATGCTTCGAGTGTACCATAAATTAAAAAGCATTTCGAAGATAAAAATAAACATGTCTATTGTCAGGACAATATCTTTTTAGAGACTTCTAAAAAAACGGAACTAAATAACTATCGTTTTAAAAATTCAATCACGGTTACAATAAATCTGATAAGTCCTAAAAATTAATTATATACATAAAAATTTCTTATTAGTTTAGCTTGTCTGAAGAGTAGTCCAAATTTAGGGCTACGCGAGACATCTAGCGGCAAACTTCACAACGACGGTGATGTTCGCGCGAAAGAGCATATAAGTTTCAGAGCAAAAATTTTCGAGTTATTTAGAGTTTAGTCTATATAACGGAATAAACATTTCAGTGTATCCATGAAATTCTTATTGCGGAAGTTAAAAATTATTTAAATTTAAACAATTAGATAAATGTCATTTCACTTCTAAATGTGCTATAAGTTTCAAATTGGGCATAAATGTGTAGCATTATTAACACAATGTGGAAAAAGTATAATATTTCTAAAATTTTAAAAATTAGTGATTGTTGTACTCCATTACTGTTCCATATGGAAAATACAAAAACCGGTCCCGAAGAGAAATCTTTAGAATTAAAGAAATATTTCTCATGATGAAATATCTCTCTGAAAAATTAATGTTTTTCAAGGTGAGATGAAATGCTTGCAGTATGCAAGCACCTTCTACTAGTATATATATATAGTTACCGTAAATGTTAAGTACGAAATTACTCAAATGCTAATAACACAAATTGACTGATATATGAAAAAACGCTGAAGTAAAATCAAATTACGTCGTTTTTATGCAAACGCAATAAAAATTATAGTTTTCAATCCATTCAACATTCAATGGACTACGCCGCAATTCGTTACGTTGGCATTCACCTTCAGATGATATTTTTTGCATAAAACTTTCATAAAAGTGACAGCATTAATGGGAGAAGGAATTGATAAAATTATTAAATGACAGTTTCTCGATACAAACCAATAACGGCAACTAATAATAAAAGCATATTTTCTGAAAAAAATTAAACTATAAAAATAGCGTTTTTATAAAGATATGCAAGTTGACAAATCATATGCATCAAATACGCTGCCTCAATAACAATTTTTGGTCAATATGGCTCTTGTTAGATATGAATAAAAAATGAAGCTCAATAAATGATTAATTACTTGCAAAATTATGAAGTCATACCTTATTTAATCAACTTGCAATGAATACACTATTGAAACTTAAATATTCCTACAACATTACATAAACAGAATATTAGATATTTTAGAAAAAACTTACAGACAGCCTTTGCAGCAAGAAGTCCAAAACAGTGATGATTTTGTTGCTCAGAAGAACATACTTAGAATTTTCAGGACATCCATTACATGCTAAATTGTAAGTTGTACAAGTTGTGATGTAGCACCTTAAATATGACCATACATATTTATTATTTATGTGCCATACAATATATTTCAATGTTACATTACTATGATTTCAACTTACTTAGGAGGCAATGAAGGAGCTACATTGGGACCAGTTCCCACAGCAAGGTCTAGTATGGAAGTAAGTGCTGCAAAACCTCCAAGTGCTTGGAATGCTATTTTATCAACAACATTCTGTAACAATTTCGAACATTCAAAATTAATATTTACATATGAAACAAGATAAGTAAATTATAAAATTTACCCTGTGATATGTTCTTGAAAATAGAATTATTTAAATTTTGCTGATTTTCTTTTCAGAAATAAGATATTGTGACTAACCAGGTTCACTGATGGAATGCATCAAAACCGTATTCAATAATGCGGAACAAAGGCAACATAAATGAATTTGTAAGCTCTAAACAAGGTCTATAACTGTATTTTATTTTTTATAGGATATTTTATCAAAACTTTTATTTATGGACATACAATAATATAAGCATAAAGACAAAAAAACTTATGAAATTAACAAATTGCTATTTATAAGAAACTAGTTTAACAACTCATGAAAATTATAATTATCATAATTGTCATCATGGTACTTACCTAATTAAAAGATGCAAAACCAATTTATATATTTTATGCTCCAAAACGATTCCATTTATACTCTAAGGTTATCTCTACTAAAAATCTATGTATATTAAACATTGCTGCTCATTAAAAAATAATATTTTTATATCCTATAAAACTTAGCTTCACCAAAAGGGCAATTAATTAAGAAAATGAAATTAACAAAGACTGGAACATTGGCTGTCTTTTTAGTAAATCAAAAACTTTCCATTTATTTAATTTATTCTTCAACAATCCTTTCCCAAATTATGTTAGTTAGAACAAAAATATTAAGAAATAGCAAAGCAACCAATTCCATCATAAAACTTCAAAGACAACAACGTACCTGCAATAATTAAAATTTAAGCTGTAGTACACAAATTAAACCATTTTTTAAAACAAATGCTGACACAACTTCCAACATTCTGAAATATTTTTACATTAAAATATCAAATAAGTTGGGAGGCTACAAGGACAACTGCTATGAAAACAATTTAGAAGAACATGAAAATTCAAAAAAACCTTTCACACTTCAAAATATACAATTCTGCTACGCAGAAACAGTATCAAAATTGTTCATTATAATCCAACACTATGATGACAAGGAATCTCATGAATACATCTAAGCAAAGGCAGACGACATATTCCTAAGAATAACCCTGCCACTGAAAAAAGGACCAAGCTAGGGCTTGCAAGTTCTGTACAGCACATAAGATAAGTGACAAAACATGATAGTGTTAACATTTTCTTGTGCCACTGCATATTTCCAAGTGCTTTCGAATTTAACACACACTTCAAGACTGAAAATAACACAAGTACATCCATAATGAACTACTTATCAATCCTGGATTAATAGTGTGGAAATTTAAACCACTATCTTTGCTGAAGTGTGTTCCTTGCCTCTATACTAGCACTTAAATAGGTATTCTAGGCTGTGGAGGAGACCTTTGAAATCAGAGCTCAATGGGTAAATTCTTTACTTTGATAACTTTCCATATACCTGTAATGAATCCAAAATTACCTGTTTGTCCAGTATCCTATTGATCTCTCCCAAGGCTCTCTCCAGAGCAGTTATAGCAGTATCAGGCCACTGACCTTTTCCCTGAGAATGATTCAGCTTTTCCACATCTTTAATTAACTTTTGTAAGCGTGACTTATTCGCTGAATCTACACTTCTTTGAGATTTTTCCAGAATGCTCTCATATTCTTGACCCCTGCAAGAGAAAAATAATGTTTAAGCAGCATTATTTCAAATTATTATCAATTAATTATAGTTCTCTCATGTGACTGAGTTAGTAAATCAAATAATACAGCAGGTCCTAATATTAAATTTGTTTTAAAATAAAAATTTTCCCAAGTATATTTCATTATTACTGAATGGAAAATACATAATAACAAGACATTTACTTCTGAGCCATTCTCTGGCGTATCTTTTTGCAACGTTTTTTCAAGGCTTTCTGTCTCTCTCTATCCTGGGCTATTTTGGGATCTATTTTATCAGCTGGAGCATCCACAATATGCTCCATGGAACTCATATTGATAGGAGATGGAGATTCCTTGAAATTATGTCCATCCAATCCCTGCTTGTGGCTTCTCAGTGACTCTTGATGCTTTTTGCCTCGCAAGTGGCTCAAAAGATAAACTTCAGACTCAATCTGAAAAATATTTTAAATTTGAAGTGCAAATTAACACAAAAAAGATCATTTCATCAAATGGTTAAAAATTAAATAAATATATTTATATGATGGATGAAGTTACAAAAAATTAACATTTCAACTATAAAAAGAAAAATAATACAAATAATAAAACCTTAACCCTGTCAGATCTCTGCCAGTTTTATCAAACTCACATTGAAATGAGATAAAAATCTATTCTTTGAGTGATTCCTGTCAAAAATTGTTAAATATTAACTTACACAACCTTAACTACAATTAGATATTCTTCCTGCCCAAGTTTTGTGAATAAATTTTAATAAACGATTTACAATACAGTGACAATGACAAATTATTTAAAAAATACAAATGTAGTTAGTGGTGAACATAAATAGCTCAACACTTTTGGCTTGTAATTAATAAATAAAAGAACTCCTTAAGCCAAATGGGCTTATTTATTAACCCTTGTTTTTTTGGCTTAAGGAGTTCTTTTATTTAGTAGTTAGTGGTAATGGAAATGATAGAAAATGTACAAGCACATTAGATTTAAATCTATTTAAGGTCCTAATGACAATACTTATGAAGCAGCAGATGAGAAAAAATTATTATGATGCACAGTAAGAAAAAAATTCACAACATTGCTGCTTTATTCAACAGATGTAACCATTTTTCCAAGATAAATGGTGAGTAACTTCCAAGAGGCCTTACCAGAACATTACAAAGATTGCAGAATTTGTAAGTCTCATATGGTGATAGGCGTGGTAGGGAAGATTCTTCGCCTGGCCCTCGACCAGCTATTGAACTTGATTCTAAGGCCAATGCCCTCTGGCGGATTAATTCCATGTTGTGGTCATGGCGACGAGCAGACTCTTCCTGCTTCTGACGAATCTTTCTTTGTAGCTCTTCCTGATTGGCCAGTTGTGCTGCTTGTAATGCACTTCGCCGTTCCTCACGATCTCTGAATTAAGCAAAAGTTTAAAATGAGTTGAGTTTATTTTACTTTCCTCCTTATATCTATGAAAAAATATTTTGTCCCATTACTTAAAAAAATTATCAGTTGACCCAAGATATTTATGAAAGTTATATTTGTTTGAAATTCAAGTTCTGAGACAAAAAAAATATAATTTCAAAATTTTGAATACAACAGATGTTCCAAGTAACTCCAACAGTCATTAAAAACTTGAGTTTACCAAACACCTTTCATTGTTGTACTGACGATGAGGATAGATGCTATGTATGTGAGTTGCTCGCCTAATTAACTCAACCAACTCCAACAGCCATTAAAAGCTTGAGTTTACCAAACACCCTTTATTGGAGTACTGACAATGAGGATAGATGCTATGTATGTGAGTTTCTCGCCCAATTAACTCAATCAGTGAATATCTTTAAGTTTTAACTAGATCATCTACTACCTTACAAGCTTAAAAATGAATAAACACATATATTCTCAAGCAAATCCACATATACCAAATAGCTAACGTAAAAACCAAAAGATATAGAAAAATGAAAGTAGCTGCTGAATTTTACTTACCTTGCCTTTTCTCTGGCTAACTCAAGCCTTTCCTTTTCTTTCTCCTGTTGCTCTCTATCTATTCTCTC
Source organism: Tanypteryx hageni (assembly GCA_028673005.1). Lineage (NCBI taxonomy): Eukaryota > Metazoa > Arthropoda > Insecta > Odonata > Petaluridae > Tanypteryx > Tanypteryx hageni. The sequence continues at coordinate 105,440,413 of CM054116.1, forward strand.
CTCTCTCTTTCTTCTTCTTTCCTGCATCTCCTCTAATTTTGCCTTGTTAAAAAGAAGAAATTGATATAAAACTTGGCAAAATATGGCTCTACAGAGTTACTAGAAAGAAAATAATTATTAAGCTTAAGTTTTTATTTATATTTTGTCAACTATACCAGGTAAACATAATCGTCTTTTATTCGTATATGTTTTAGCCAAAATCACTTTATGATTTTAAAAACCCAGATTAAGATTTTGGTGAGAAAATCATGTACTATAAAATTAGCCAAAAAGAACTAATCGTCACCAAAACTTAAAGCTATATAAAAAAAGATAGATTTTCTGTATAAATGTTATACAGGTAACCCCCATCAAACGTGGGGATACGTTCTGGCCAAAGACCACACATGGCGATTCCACACTACGAGGGTATTGTTTGAAAAGCAAAAATGGGGTTATGTTCCAGGGCCTTGGATTTTGGACCAAAAAATTGTAAACAGTAACCAATGCGCTATGAAATGTAAATTTTAACGTCACCTAGATAATATAAAGAAACAAAACAAAAAGTTCAATAATTAGAGCATAAATAGTTTCTGTGACCTGTCAGCGCATCTCTCTGATAGAATGTTGTGCATGTAACGCTCCTGCTATAAAAATGCGAATGACTCGATAAAGGACAAAGATGCATTTTTGAAATTTGGCAGGAATGCTCGATTCAAATATTTTTTATGACAAAAAACACTTCAAAAAAGTCCTGGGTTCCAAGGAAGACATTTCCATTTTCTATAAAATAACACAAAAATCGATTTTTCGAAGTGCAAGTGCTTTGAGATTAAAATTAGAAAGAATTAACCTACCATCTTTGGATCTGAACCATCTTAAAGAAAAAATTATAAGGTTTTTTATTCTGTTCATCTTTTTCTGCCTACAGCTGGAAAACGCTCATATTAAACGTTTAAATCACATATTTTGGGGAAATACTGCCATTTTAACCACAACTGCCTTGACGAGAATATAACTGTCTCAAGCTCATGTTTTTGTCCCAAGGCTAAATGCCTTCCCCTCTTCCCTTCCTCAAAATCTGTTTATCTTGACAACTGTGAGAAATAAAATCAACATAAATGGCAATGGTTAAAATAATTTATTATCAGTTAAAAATTTAAATTCCGTTTATTATTCATTTGAACCCATCATTTTTGATGGGCAATATACTAGTAAGCTATAAAAACATAGAACGCCAAATAATTTCCTAACTAAAATCAACGTAAAAGCTCTACACAAGTAAAACGAAGCATCAAGACAAAATTTCAGATGACAGCAGCTTACCAAAAGTGACTGAAAAGGTAACTTAGGTGACGGGTTTAATTTCTTAAGGAGACTTTTTAATTGGGAGAGCTGCTGGAAGAGAATGAGAGGGATTGGGTAGAGGCTGAAGTTGATGGCCTGACGAAATCTGTAATTTGGGTTTGCCCTTGATATTCATGCTTTTATAAATGTGCACGTAGGAATACCATCAATAGACCTCGTAATTTTCATAGTTCTTTGAAAGTCAGGATCCTTCCTGCACAATCTTCTCTTTGAGAAACTCTACTGCTTTTAGGATCTCTGTTAATTCAAGAATCTGCTGCTGTTCATCTTCCACTTCCTCTGGTTCTTACGAGCTCTCACATCAGAGGCCATTAATTCTTCGAACTCCTCATTTTTTAATTCCTTCTGGTGGGACTGTATGAGCTCTTCAACCTCTTCCCCTTTCATATCAAATCACTCACCTCCAATAGTATTTGCAAGGGTAACAATTTTTTCAACCTCCTCCTGAATGCTGGGTAATCTTGTAAAGAGATTCACAATTTCAGAGCATACCTTCTCCTAGCAAACATTCATGGTTGACATGCCCCTCCAATAATATCATTAGCTGTTAAAATTGTAAATTCAGCCCAACACTGGCATGCATTTTTATTTGGGAATCTGTCCATGGCATCAATAATATGTGCTCAAATTCACCATAGATAGTAAGACTTAAATGCTGCAATGAGTAGTCCCTGATCTAACGGCTGTAAAATTTCCAAGCAGAGTAATGCATCACATTACAGGCATCTATTGTTATAGTGTGGTTTCATTATAGTGCTCGCGCTAACTGCTGAATCACTGACACATTGTTTTGGTAATATATAACTAACACAACTTTTTCATAACATTTATTATGACTAATTAGTATTTGTAGGTAAGTTATGATTAAATTAAATATATTAAACTATGCAGTAACAAAAACTGTAATCTTCTCTATAGATTTTGGTACCATTTCGATAACAGCTAATCTAAATTACATTTTGTCGATATCAGGATTAATAGATCTTACTTATCCAATTTCGCTGTGGCATATCACCTTCATTTTTTTTCTTATCTATATATTCTGCATGTAGTGCTTATTAGCTTCTACATTAACTTCCACTTGGTTACAAATTATTTGACAATAATGTCCTTGCAAGAAAGGAATTTTCGTTTAGGGTCATGCTGAGGCCAGTTCATGTCAAAAAATATATTACATAGTTGTAAATGCAAATGCAGTGGGATAGCAGCACTGAAGGTGCAGCTAATTCAATTGGTTAGTTGGCCACCCTACCTTAATATTCTCAAAAAAATCCGTGAGAAACAAAAGTAAACTCCCTTTACCCTAGTTTAGCCTTCTGTCTGATGAGGTAGTAGTCACATGATTAGTGTTGGTGGAGTTATTTTTATTTTTTGAACCCTCGTATTACTTGTAATGATTCAAAAACATGAAAATACATGAGCTAAGGATGTTTCTGAAAAGAAACAAAGAAAAACATTGTCACTTTCAGGGCAACTTGAAGTAATTCGATGAATGAATGCATGAGAACAGTAAGTTGATATTTGCAAAGGCTTGAAATGAGTGGAATTGACGAGAAGATAAATTCTGTATATTTTTATTTGTTCATAAAAAGCACATCTTCATGTTTTAATTGTTTCTCTGATTTAAGCATGAAAATATACCTTATGTTTGGAATTCATTAGCATTGAGAGTAGGTTGGAAGTGCAGATAAAATCTATTTACACTGGTTTTTATGAGAAAAATTCCCTCGTTTAATGCAATTTCAGTTAGTGCTCCAATTAAGAATACTGAGTGAGGGATGCCTGTACTGCCAATCTTCCTCTCCCTCCCTTTCTCTCACTTAATTTTTTTAGTAGCAAGAGAATGTGTGTAATGTTTAGTAGTAGTCCTGAGTAGTATGGCACTGTGAGTGAACCCCGAAAATAAAAATTTGAAATTGCTATAAAAGTCATGACAAATATGTACAGTGAATTGTAAATTAATCTAATGATAAAAGTTAATGTTGAGTTATTGGCAACGTTCAGGCATTTTCAGATGCGACCACCACCCGAGAGACATTTCCGAAAACCTCTCTCATGTGAACCATATGCACAGCAATCTTGGTTCCACATAGTTCAACCATGTTAGTGCGATTCCATGCTTGGTGATCTTGCTTATGGAGGTGGTTACCTGTATCTTGTTGCCCATAAAAGCTTGTGTTGAAATTAAATTACTAGCATGAGAGAGAAAGGATTAAACAGGCTAAAAGTACCATATTTCTCGGCATATAAGACACTTTTTTCCAGAAAAATGACCTCCAAAATCAGTCTGCATCTTATACACCGAAGGTAAGATTATTACTGTTCTCAATGCTAACACTAACGGACACACTCATTCCCAAAATGGAATAATAGGAGTAATTCATCGAAAAATATTAAAATACACATTATTAATAATGAAAAATTTGTTAATATATACAGTAATATCTTATGCAATGTGAATTCCAACTATGTATTTTCATTCATCATCATCATAGGTAGTCTGTCCGTAGACAGGTCCGTGATTATTCTTGGTTAAACTTGGTTCTCCATATACTCCTATTTTCCGCTGTCCTCTTTATATCTTGATAACTCTCTTTCCCTTTCAAATCGTCTATCAGCTGAAACCTTTTCCTACCTCTTTCCCTTTTCCCATCTAGTTTTCCTTCTAACACGTCTTTAATCATACTCTCTCTCCTCAGGTAATGTCCAACCCAGTTAGCCTTCCTCTTTCTGATAGTCTGTATAATCATTCGCTTCTCTCCTATTCTTCGTAGCACTTCATCGTTTTTCATCCTATCTGTTCATTTTATCTTCAGCATTCTCCTCCAAGTCCACATTTCAAAGCTTTCTAAGTATTTGATGTCATTTTTCCTTAGCGTCCATGTTTCTGCCCCATACAATGCTATACTCCATACGTAGCATTTTATCAACTTCTTGCGGATATCTTCCCTTATATTCCCTGTAAGTAGTTGTTTCTTTCTCCTGAAAGCCGCTTTTGCTTTTCCTATTCTAGTTTTGATCTCATCCGTACATTTTGCCTCTCGTGTTATGATACTTCCAAGGTATTTATATTCTGAAACTTGTTCTAATGGCTTTCCCCCAATAGTTATGTTCAGATTCTCTTCTTTACCCGATATTCGAATGACCTTGGATTTTTCTGTATTTATTTCCATACCGTATTTTCTACCTGTTATCACTAGTCTATTTATCATTTTTTGTAGCTCCGTATTTTCATTATAGCTCTTTATTACATGTCCGCATGCAGTAATTACAACTTCAATGCACTTTTGATGTGTCATATGTTTTAGTTCCAAATTAATACCACAGAACATTATATGTAATTACGGTAGATGTGATCAAGTTTGTAAATTCCTAGGATAAATACAGTTACATGTATTGAGATCTCAATGGCTACAAGAGTGAAAAGATATGCCTATGCTATTAGCTATAAGCTTCAGATGATTGAATATACAAAAACGTACGGAAATCGAATAAGTCAATAAAAGTGAAACAACAGTTACATAGAAACTATTTTTTCTACTACCTTGTGTAAATAATTGTAAACATCTGATACAAATTCTATTGCCAAGGACTAGTGCCATCTATCGAAAGATCACAGAGATGCGTCTGTAAGTGAGCAGTAGATTTGAAATGCATACTTATCAGTATTGGATATGCATTCAATTTATTAGGAATTAAAATATCATCTTGCACTTAAGCTTAAGTAAGTACTATCAATAAAGGGTACAACATGTGCGGCACACTCCGACAGCCTAATTAATAGGACTGCCGAGTTCACGCAGAGCACATGTAGATATACAAGTCTTGAAGCAATTATTTGTTTTAGATCATCCCTATTTATTTTACGAATTAATTTTATCTAAAATGTTATAATTAACTGTAATCAAACTGTAATATTATCTGTAAATGTTGCCAGATACGGACTTAATCACAGCTGGAAATGATACACAACGTGGCTCTTTCTCCATGCCTTGGTGAACCAAAATACTTTTTCCTGAAAAATTTTCTAAAGAACCAGGATGCATCTTATACCCTGGTGCGTCTTATATGTCCAGAAACACGGTAATTTCTAAATAAATGCAAACTAGAACAATGCTCCTTGAAAGGGTAATTTTAAATAAAAATAGAATTTTTTCACAATTCAGAAAAATTGCTTGATTAATCTATTAATCACAAACTGGGAATTTAACTACTAACTACTTTTTTCTCAATTTCAGGGGGTTCTTAAAATTATGGCCAACAAAGAAAAATAATTTTTATTAGCTAATGTATTTGTTTACAATTGTATACTATATTGTTTACATAAAAGTTTTATTTTTTAATCAAAAATTATCATATTCAAACAAAAAATTCTTATAAGTCTGTCCTGGTGGGGTATATTTTGAAGCAAGGTGCCCAACATAAACCCATTCCACAATCAGGGCACCAATACTTTGATTGCGAGTTCCTGCCGTGTAACACAATACAAATCTTTTTTTTGGGTACCTTTTAGTAGTAGTATTCTGAGGGTCTTTCATGTACTGGTTTAGGAGCCTTTCCATATTTTTCTATAACTTTTCAGCCAGCGTTATTAGAAACTCCTTTCTGTTTAACTTTCCTCTATTGTTTCTATAAATAGCAAATGCATTGAGTAATGCCATGTCCAACAAAAGATGAAAAATATTTGTCAATATTGCCATTCAAAGGCCAACTGTCCTTTTTCTGTTCACATCTGCTTTTACATGTGTATCATTTATACTGAGACCTAAAGGGGGGGGGGGGAGATTATTACTTCCAGAGCCTCCTAGGAAGGAATGCGATCCTGATTTTAAACATGTGTATGCGAAAAATTCTTAGAATTTCAGCTTTCACCTCCACAGGGGAAATAATACGCAACCTTGCATAACAGATTAATAACATGAGAATTGTACATATTTTCTCGACATAAGGAAGTGTACTCCATTTCTCACCCAGAAGCAAAACCATAAGGACAGAGCTAGATGAAGGACCTTCCGACCCCATGACGAAATATTTCGGCATACCCATAGCTAATGGCCAAGAAAACGCCAATATACATATATCCACCATGGGTGCAAACAGCCATGACAGATATATACGGTATACCCAGTAAAGTGGCTAAAATAGCTCAAATTTCCCATTAACTCACCTGCCTTTCAGCCTCCAGGGCCTTCCTTCTTTCCTCTACAGCTGCCTCTTTAGCTGCCTTCTCTTCTTGTCGTCTCTGTCTTTCTTCAATAATACCAAGTAGCCTCTCCTCTTGCTCCTGAACAAAAATGAAGAATGAAGTGAATGACACCTAATCTGATCTTTGGCTAAGTAATATGTAATATGAAAGAATACATTTCACATAAATATGATAATTTCATCTTCAGTAGCTGTTATAAAGCTGGAGCTATTTACAAGAATAAAAGTGCCAACGAAAGGGATTACTCAGGACTGGCCCTACCATATTGGTAACCTAGGCAACTGCTTAGGGTGCCATATGGTTAGGGTTGCCTCTTCTACATTGTAATTTTTATTATTTTAATTTCTTTATTATTTGATGAAACAAAAAATTTCAATCTAATTTATTTTTGCAATCAGAATCTAAATATAATTCTTTCTGTGAATTTTATTTTTTCAAAAGGCACAACTTAAGGCATTTGAAGTTGCCAATGCTTAGGTGGGCCAGATTAGAGTTAAATCAGAAATTACCTAGAGATTCTGGTTATCATAAAAGTGAAGATCAAGTCTAAATAAGGATTTTATGGTTAAAATTTCAAAAATAAATTTTTTATTATGATAATTTTTTTTAAATTTGATTTGGCCACCACATGACTTTCTCCATGCCTGTAATATTTCTAAAAATTCCAATTAGGTTAAATGATAATCAATATTTTAAGGAACTGTGTGAAAAATTCATAGACTTAACCAAGAACTGAAACTCAAACCGTAGCCTTCTGATACTGGATATAGCCACAAAGCTCCAACAATTAAGAAAATAAAAAGGAGCGTTACTAAGATGTAACTAAGCGTAAATTGTTAACAATTGTCATCAGTAGGTGGCATGGTGGTGGCAGATAAATAATTTAGTTTTTAATATATCTCTTAAATAATGCATTATATGGAAAAATGTTTCGAACAAAGGTTGTAGAAAATTAAATTTCCTACAACTTTTATTCCAGTATGTTTTTAAATATATCAAATACTACAGCAAATATCTCAAAATAACAGATAAGTGACAAGAGTAAACACCCACTTCCAACGAACTGATTTTTACCAAAAACTAATCAGTTCTTGTGACTGTCATAAAAACATTAAATATAAAATTCTGCATTGACCTGATTAATAGTTTTTGAGTTAGAGCACCCACATCATTGAGAAAATGGTCAAAATGTGTTCAGGGGACCTCAAAATGTGTATTTCCGTTGAAATCTCAAAATTAATTTTTTTCATGAAAACAATACTTGCATCAATACTACGTATGGAGAAAGTAAAAATGTTTGAGAATTAAGACTGAAGAACCGCTTTTTAAAATAGCTGGTTTTGAAGACTGGATTTTGGAATGCCAAATAAGAGCTCCAGGACTGTACCAAAATATTTCCATAATTTCCATTGTGTTATTTTTCATACGTTTCTCAACGTAACTCAAACTCTAAATGTCTGCAACCATTACAAATAACATGTAATGAGCCCAGCATTACACTATAACCTCAATTGAGATTGATGAGTAATCACCTGACACAAAGCCATGAAATCATGTCTCTTGTTCTGAGCCTCCAGTTCATTAATGAAGGCAATTTCCTTCAGCTTCTCCTCTTCATCGTGTGCTTTCCTAACAATCCCCTGCAAGTGCCGCTTTCGTTTCTCTTCTGCTCTGCGCAACTTTTGTTCCAGTTGCTCTCGTTTTGCTTCAATGTTCTGCACTTTGGCTTCTCTGACTTCCCCTATCTACAAAAGGTAACATATTTGTATTGCATTATTTTGAAATGATCAAATGAAGCATTAGTGGGTATTTATAAAGTATATTAACTGAATACTAAAAATAAAAAACCATCAGAACATGATCATACCTTTCTAAACAGCTCGCGGAGTTTGGTGGCCTTCAGCTCCTTGAGCCTTTGACGCTTTTCCTCAGCTTGTGCTTGCTTCGCTTGATAGCGCCTCAGTGTTTCTGCTAGTGAACGTTTGCGCGAAGGAGAGGAGAGTTTCTGGTGAAGTTCTAATGCACGGCCAGGATGGCGAGCTGCCATGGCTTCAAGCTGTTCCAGAGCTTCCATTCTCTCTGCCCAAGACATACCTAAAAGTTGGATATAACTTTTCTTTAAAGAATCTATGGAGGATTGATGTAATTTTTCAGAAATTATGAGTGTCACAATACAAAAATACTACTTTCTGATAATAATAATTATCTAAATAGGATAAACATTTTCCTTTAATAATTTTTGGCAGAAAAGACACGAGAAATGTATTAATACCAATGTGCACTGATATTTTTAAAAATTAGTAACTACAAATAAGAGTTCACCTTGTTCTATTTTTAAAACAAGGAGCATGGTTTAAGCCATTTTCAAGTTTGCATTTAACTCTGGATCAACGATATTTCAAGTAAAATCAGCAATGTAATACTATCTAATCAATATGAATTCCTTCCATAATTTTCATGAACTCAAATGTAAAACTTTTATTCTTATTCACTCAACCAATTTATGTTAGTGAAATTACATATTTCCCAAATAAATTAAATTTCTAGCCTTCACAACTTTCTGTCATCAACCTAGCCACTCACCAGCTAGCATGTTCTCGTATTTGGCTTCAATTGTTTCTCTATCCTCTGGAGTCACAACTTCAGGCCGCTCATCTTCCTCTTCTCCTGTCCCAGCTGCTGCTTCCCCATCTGTTTCAGTTTCTTCAGTCTCTGTATCAACCTGAGAAAAAGACATTAAAATCACATGGATACTCTATGAGATAAAAAACGTTTTGCACAATCAGCTATATGCATTTTGATTCAATTATTATTGCCAAACTCAAAATAATACCACCAATCATGTTATTAAATGTAAATAATACCATTTTAGAAAAATGTAGTTGTGTTATACAGCAAATGACATAAATAATCATTATATTGATATTAAAAAATCTGTCATTCTGTCACACTCATCCATTGGTTCAAATTCCACCAATCACATTTAACCCTGCAGTACTCACATGACTACATCAAACGTCAGTGCTCGCGCAGGGTGTTCCTGACACCCACAGGTATTTTTGTTAAAATATAAAATTATTGTCATTAATTGATATTTTTATTTGGTATGTTTTTAAAACCATTTGGATTATTTATAAGTTAACTGTAGTAAATACAAGCTGATTTAGGATTATAAATATATAACAATATGAAACAATCTATGAGGTAATGTAACAGGTATTCAAGCTCAGTTGTAGATAGCACTATTTTTCATTCTCTAGCAAATTTCTAATGACCAACAATGTGATCTAGCGACTTACTGTAAAAAATTATTGGCAACACTGGCAACTCATGTAAGTAACATTAATCAATGTTTAAAATCATCAAAGTATGATGATAATGTTAAAATTGATATTTATTTTGATAAGATTGTTGACCATTAGCCATGGATTTGTTTATGTTGCTGCTATGAATTAACACAGAGCTAAGGTGTACTTCTTGAATTATCTATTTTGATTATATCCATATTCAAGGCATTAATTTTTAAAATTTTCATTTAAACAAGCTATATGAGTAAAATAGTGAATGTAGTAAATTTTTAAATCAAAGTACTTTCTCATTTATTGTGCTGCATTACCGAAAACAATGAGAAGTGTTTCATTTTTAGTGAGGTAATAGAATTAAAAGTAATACTGGAATGCAAACCCAGGTTGCAAAAAGGTATTCTTCATATAATTGCAACCCATCATTTGACATGCACTTAAACTAGCTAGAATATAATTTCTTACTTCTATCTCTGTCTTCTCTAATTCCATTATTTCTTGTTTGAGCTTCTCTTCTTCAGCACATAGCTCTTCTGTTTGACGAAGGACTTCATCATTCAGAAGATTCGTTTCTTTTTCCTCTGATTTACTATCTTCACATCCTTTCTTACTGCAAGATTTATTTGTATGTCAATTTAACAAAAAGTATTTTAATTACTTAGGAATACATATAAAATTGTTTACAGAATCTTCAGGTTTCACTCATTACTTACTCTGAATTTTTGGTGACTTTTGATGAATCTTCAGCTTTCTGCTTGTCTAATGATATTTCATCAATGACATCACCATTGGAAGAAATATTCTCTTTGCCTTGGGTTTCCCCAGGCTCCTCTTCATTGACATGGTTACACTTACTTTTGATGCCATTATCCTTAGACTTCCTTCTCTTATCAAATTCTTTGACTGGTGAAACTTCACCAGCATGAACTTTTGATGGTTCATGGTTCATTTTTACTTCTACAACCTTTTGGCTGTTAACCGAGTTCAAATTCATCATCTTCTTACTCATGGAGTTCATTTTCCCATGGCCCATCTCTGCCTGATTTTTCTTTAAGAAAAGAATCAATACATTATTTCCATGATGTAATAAGCAAAAAATAAATCAATGAAACTTATCAAGTTTAAATGATAGACAATTATAATAAACATTTATGTAACTGTCAAATAATCAATAAAAAATCTCTCATTCAGTAGGAAAAACTGTTTGTATTTACAGAAACCTTTTCTGTTTTTTCCTGATCTATCACAATTTAGCAATATCGACTGATAGATCAATTAGAAAATTGTAATAAGAGTGATCTGAAAATTTTTTGCTCACAATTAAAATTAAAATAACTGGAATGACATCTTCACCAGGGGCAAATTCTTCATGGAAGCAAGGGAAGCATTGCTTCCAAATTAGAAATTAAAATAATAATAACAGTAATAACAATAAAAATTACTCATTCACAAAGGCAATTTTAAAAGCACATGATCAGTAAAACCGTGTGACTGCACATTTAAAAAATCCACCTTGACGGCTGGCGACACACAATGGCTGCAAATAACACTACTAGCATACTAGGAAGCAAGAATATTATTGCGTACATGTCGATGAGCCATTTGTTGTAGTATACAAGCAGAGACTAGGCATCTGGTCCAGTTATATTACAGTTTCAATAACTCGCAATTCTGAAGTTTCACATGAACCTTCATGCTTATAGAAGTGTTTGTGTTATAGCAGTGCATTAACAGATATTATTTCCAAACATTTTGGCTCAGGTGAATTTCACGGTTTTTCTCCATGTAATAAAATACAAAGTGGAAGCAATTTTAAAATTGCAGACATGAGTGAACCAAGTGCCTCAAATGCTTCTGTTGTGCTTTCAAGCAGCTCTGGTGAGGTTTCTTGTTGTGCAGTGTGTAATTTATTAACGAAAAGTTTTTCGTCGAACAATTTCAGGCAAAGAGTGAAATTATCCAAACAGCCCAAAACCTCGCCTAAATTTAAATATAAAAATTAAATCATGCACAAGACATTTTAATGTACATATTTATAACAATGTCGAATGGTTGACTGCATGTGAGAGCAAAGAAAAATTATTTTGTTGGCCGTGCTTACTTTTTTCAAACGAAAAAAATGTTTGGACTAAAACGAGATTTTCTGATTAAAATAATCTTCATAAGGTAATAAAGAAACATTCGATAAGTAAAGAACATTTACAGTAAATTCTTCAAGAAAAACATATGTAAGATCATGTTTTATAAAAGCAGTTGGAAATTACTCATTGCCAGAGTAACGAAGCAGCAAAGAAAAATCAGGAAATGATAAAAAGACTTATTGATATAGTTTGTTTTTTGGGAGAGCAAGAACTTGACTTTCATGGTCATGACGAATTCAGTGACTCTGTAAATAAAGGTAATTACGTGGACCTGGTCGAAATGGTTGCTAAATATGATGAAACTTTGGGAAACCATTTGGAACATTCCACAGTCTTTTGCAGTACGTTCAGTGCAATACAGAATGATTTAATTTCCCATCTTGGATTCGGGTAAATATAGGTATTTATTTCGACATGTCATCCAATTACAGAGTGAGTAAAAGGTGGAAAAAAGTCATTATAAAACTTCGAGGAATGAAAAAATACACATTACTGTAATGCTGGCAGTGTTTGCAGATGGCACAAAGTTACCACCATATGTTATTTTTTAAATTGGTATTACAAAGTTTTTTTTCTAAATAGACCTTGTTTGTTACTGCGGTCATTTTAAATTCAGTTGTCTTCCTTTCAGGTTAATATGATATATGCTTTCAGAATATTGATCCCATTTTCATCAACCTTGTCCACAGTAATACTACACAATCTGTATTAATTTACTAGTGTATCGCCCATCATTCCTCTCTTTTCCCCTCCCTCTCTCTGCCTCTCTTTTCTCTCCCCTCTCTCATTCCCTCCTGTCACAATCCATAGCTCTCCCACTTTTTCTCCATCTCTTCTTTATCTCTTTCCTCCCATGCTTTTCTATTCTATACCTCCCTTACTATGTACCTTCCATTCTATATCCCTTCCTTCCTATCTCCCTCCCCACATCCCCCTCTCTCTTACTCTACATCTATATAGTCATTTAAATAAGTAAAAGAATCCAAACTAAATCCCAGTCCCATTAGGATTATGTAATTTCGCAAAAAATCCTACAATAACTTAAGGCAATCTATGCACTCGTATATATCACACGTATGCAGGTTGAGACAACAATTGATTCTCGGAGTTTACCAATGACGTGGTTGGCAAGGCAACATCCCGTTTTAAAGCCGATATTTTCCCAAAATATGTGATTTAAATGTTTAATATGAGAGATTTAGAATGGTAGGTGGAAAAAGATGAATAGAATAATAAACTTCATTAATTTTCCTGAAACAGTTCAAATTTGAAGATCGTACATCAATTTTTTCTAATTTTAATTTCCAAAAAAATAAAAGCCTGCACTTAAAAAAGTCAATTTTTACGTATTATCTTACGGGAAACGGAAATTGTCTCCTCCGGAGTCCAACTCAGGTCTTTTTTCATATATTTTTTCGTCATTTAATTTTTATATCTGAATCAAACATTCCTGCGAAACTTCAACCTTCCACCTAATTGGGAAGTTTGTAAAAAAACGCGTTAAAAGGTGCCATTGACGACGTCAGCATTATACACAAACCCCACCATCTAGGCTTTTATTATAATAATTACTGTTTTGGTTCATATAGCACAATTCAACATAAGAAAAAGAAATTACCTTCCCATTGCTGCAATTTGTTGCTTCTTTAGGTGGAGATGGAGAATGGGAACTGCCAGTTCCTCCAATTGATGTCAATGCTGGCAATGAAGTGGCAGAACTTGGACGTTTAAACCTAGTTTGAGGAAAACTTCTTCTTGCAACCACTTTTACTTCCCCATTTAACGCAGATATCTCTGCCCTTTGGTCCTTCTTTGCCAAAACTTTTGCTATGTTTCCTGCACTACGAGACAAAGATGAGACCATGCCACCAGGATTTTCCGTAGGAGTGGTCTTGAGATCATTGGCTGCGACAACTTTACTAGCTGGAGACACCCTAGATCTTGACGATCTATTTCTTACAGTTTCCCATCCTTGTGAGTCATCTATTAAGATAAAAAAGATAGGCAAGCATTGTTTAAAGATTATGTTAAATAAAAAAGAAAATAGCACTATGAACAACCTACATCCAAATTAATTATTTTCCAATATAATTTACAAGAATAGGAAATTTAAATCATATATAAATAATCAAAATTTCTGCAGAAGCAAGGTTTATAATGTGTAAAAGCAACATCCAGTAATGATGAAAAAAGTATAGAAACATAATCCATTAAATTTAAAATGTAATTCTATTCATAAAATTGGACAATAACCATCTTCATTTCCAACAGCTTTCTTGGATGTTTCTGCTGGCAAGGACTCAATTGTCGATTCTCCTGGTGAAGGATTTGTCACTTCAGCTGAATTTTTTGGAACCTCTGCCCCTCCACCCTTAACTTTGTCAGCCCAACTCTTAACCGTGGAGGCAGATGAGGTGGATGACGTTGAACTATGCAGTGAGGAGTTTGATGCACTCTTTCTTCCTCCCCTTGGATGCTGTTGCTCAGCAAGGCGGCTGCTGCCACAGTGGTGGACGGCCCAAGAACTACGTGTCTGAGAATAGAAAAATATATAAAAGAAAAGAGCAATGGCTAGGTTAGGTAGGTACTATTAACAAAAAGGAGCTTAATGGCAATTTTGTTATGTTCAACATATAACAATTATTCATGAGCTATAAAATTTGATAAAGTAGTAGTTAGAATGATTTGAGGATATTAAATAGTTGTGTGGTAACAATAATTAATTGCAAATTTTGAAAAAAATTAATGCAACATAGCATAGCTGTTATTTGAACCCTTAAAAATTTCAATGACAAAATTAGTTTTCTATATGACATGTTATAAGGATTCAAAGGAGACAATTCAAAAAATGTGACATAAATCTGATTGTACTTATTAATTATTGTGAAATGTGCAATTTTATACAAATAACAGTAATTATAATAATTAACTCATGTTTTCCAAAAGTGTGTTATTAGATGTGGTGAAGATATGATGCAGTTACTATTTGATTTGAAAATAAACTTACAATACACTCCTTATAGTTCATTTTAGAAGAACTAACCAAACTTTATAAATTTCATGGAATAAAATTCTAATGAGCCTCATTAGTGTATGAGTTTGTAAAACAGACTTCCATGCAGTTATTACATTGAAACAGTTACTGACAGCAAGCTATAAGAAACTAAAATAATGTTTCGGATCATTTTTGAAAGCCATGCAAAACAGAAGGAACAATTAAAATATTTTCCAAAATAAATTTCACATTTCAGAAACAAAGGAGCTAAATCCAATGATAGCAACATAAAACATGAAAAACAAAAAATCTTTGACGATGAAAATTCATTTACTCATCACTTTTTCACCCATCCTCAAATGAACAACGAAAACAGATGATGACAAAACACAAAGAACAACAATACATTTGGTACCTGTATGTTGTTCAGGGATGAGTGTACACCTTGTGATCTCACATCTTTCCTCACTAACCCACCAAGGTTAGTTCGACATGTGTTAACACCACTGGTAGAAGAAGTGCCACTAGAGGGACGAGGCTGTCAAAATAATGTTTTAAGCATTTACGATATCAAGATCACTCACATAAATTGAGGATAGGCAGAGCCCACTAGACCGTAAAACCTATGGTCAAAATTTTTAATCGTAAATATAGCCCTTAAACGAAAATACTAATTAATTGGACTTGAGTTCAATAATATATTACAATCAAATAAGAAACTGTACATAAAATAAAACCTATTCTGAAATCTATTCCACAGCTAGACACTACCTGAGAAATGAGTAACATCCAACACCTAAAGAATACTCAAAAACTAGCACTATGCCACTGAGCACAAGAAAGCACTATTTTAAATGATTCACTAATTCTTAATAAGAAGTGTAAGAAGATGTTAAAGACTGAAGGAGAACTTAAAATTTAGGTATAAAAAACTCTTTTCTGATGCTTAATAAATTCTCGTTATATTTTGAAGATTTCATAAGGGTTACAATGAAAGAGTGAAACAAAATTACTGCTACTAAAAAGATTGAAAACCATAGAAAGGAAGCCACCCATACTTCATGCACTTATATTGTAGCATATTCTCAAATAGCAAGATGTAAATACAACCAATTAAAGAGGTATAGAGTGAAAGATGCAATGGAGTATTCTCAATACCTTATGTAGTGTGCTGTAAAAGATAAGAAATGATTACTTTCTTAAGTTTAATAAATGGTTAGAAGAATATACACCATACTCAATAAAGACTTTCTGATTCAGAGTCTTTTTAATATAAAATAAATTTTTAAGTATGAGCTCATTTCAACCTTTGTATCTTAATTTCCACCAAATTTCTCTGATGAAAATATGCCAATTTTTAGGAACCGAATGTGGTTCACAAATTACCCACAATTAATTTGTACTCCTATAATAACATTACCAAAGAATGATATGCTCTTTTAGATGGTAACATGATTTTTACTTTATGTTTACAACAAACATTAATTTTACCATTATAAAAACTGGTCGATTTCATACAAACACTCGTATTAAAAAATCAGCAAGTAAGCTTTTTTAACAGATAATCCTTCAGGTTAATCATACAATTTAAACTTCTAAAGAGAGATGAAAATGAGAATGATCTGCTTGATTACATAATTCAAATAAATAATCTTCAATATTCATATTAAATGAGAGGAATTTCGTACAAATAAAAGCATGTGGATTACCTGCCGCATAGCAGAAGGCAATTGCCTGTTGGTCCTGGAGGTGCTCTCTGTGGAAGACTGCCTCTTCACTGACCATGAGTTGGAGGTATTCCCTGTCCCTTCAACCACTGTACGGCTCCTAGTCAATTTTGGAACAACTGAAGCAGGAAGAGCTGCAGTTGGCCGAGCAGGAACACCTACAGCAGGGGTTCCTAAACTTACCCTACCTGTTACTAAACGTGATGACACAACTCTTCCTCTGGGAACTTCTGCCCTACCACGTCCTCTACTTATATCTTGCTCTGTCCTCATGCTGACTCTACCTCCAGGAGCATCTGTGCCTTTGACACTAATGGGCCCTGAAGGCACGCCACGGCCCCTTCCTCCTACCCTTGGAACTGCATTCTTCATGCCAGTCACACCTCCACTTGCTGCATCCTCAGTTTTTGTCATTAAAGGCTTTTGGCCAACAGGCTGGATGGACTTTCCCTGAACAGCTAAAACTTTAGAAGATTTTAAGTTTTCTTGAGGAGTCTGAGCTGATGATGATGTGTCCTTTAAGGAGGTTGAAGTTAATTCCATTGAATTGGAAACAACAGCTGGCTCAGAAGATGGGCAATTAAGTAGGGGCAAATGACCCTCTGATGGTGCAGCAAGCGATGCTTCCCAACCTGTCTGTTCCTCTTCTGTCTGTGATGCTTGACTCACCATCGTTTTTGCAATCTCATCTTCTTCCCCAATACAACAAGATGATACCTGGTCAGTGAAAGAATGCTCTATGCTTACCTCACTATTTTCTATATCTTCTGCCTCAGTACGATTCTCTTCTGGTTTCTCACATGAAATCATGCTCTTATCATTAGAGGTTGTTGGCCCAGACACTTGAGAGTCAGCACCGATTAAATTGCACTCATTAATGGCTGATTGACTGACTGTGCTTGCAATAGCAAGCAAAGATATATTTTCACAATGTTCAGAGTTATTGCTTTCATCCTTCTTTACCTCATCGACCTCAGAAACAACACTTAAAGAAGAAAGACTTTCAAGATTACTCTCAGCAGTAGAGTTAGAATTATCAATGTCAGATTTCCCTAGCTTTGTTGAATCATCAGCTTTGCTCTTTTCTTTTTGAGGATTAGATCCAAGAGGTGATGGCATGGCATTTATTTTAAATGCTGTAGAACCCTCAACAGAATCTTGCTTATTGTTGTCTCCCTTTGTTGCATGCTTACTTGACACTTCTTTTTCAAAAGTAGATAAGGTGTGAACCTGAAAAATAACAGCATATTCTTTTCAATAAATACCCTATAAGGTTTAATCAGCTTCTTTGCATTTTCCATGATAAATACCCACTATAGTATGTTAGGAAATCAACTAATATGATTTCATTACTATGTGATCATTAACGGTGAATATTTGAATATATTTTTCAGAGAGATCAGCAAATGTAATAGTAAAAAACATCAACTCTTTTTTAATTAAATAAATAATACAGAACCAGACCTTTCCTGGGGAGGATTTTCTAACTTCCCAAGCAAGAGATGTAGGCCGCTGAGGAGGTGGAGTGTTTTCATATTCCCACTTCAACTTAAACCATTCAATAAGATTATGGAAGTCACGTGTGTAATTCTCTAAAACCATTATTACTTCCTTTGAAAAAATGAGAGAAATATTTAAATTGGAACATTCAGGAAAAATTAATAGCCCATAAATCCAAAAATAACACTACTCTTATATGCTCAATTACATGCATAAGAATCTTATCTGTGTGGCTGTGGGTGACACTGTACGGAACAAAATGGGCATCGATTGCTACAAAAAATTTTGAACAAATTATAAAATTAAGAAGCGTAAGCTAAAATAAGAACAGAAGTTTTTTATCTACAGATTTAATTCCAACTTTAGCTATATCTTGGGCATTAATTGTTACATATGTAATTAAGGCAGCAGTACATTTCAATTTTATGGAAGAATAATACACAAAGGGAAGAATGAACTCCATGGATGGAAGGTGTTATTATACCAGTGGTTTTGGGTAATAAAGTCGAATTATAAAGAACACATGTTACTAACAATACCCATAAAGCATTTAATAATGATGAAGCAACATGAACAACCGAATACAAGAAATCATGAAAAAAACAAGATAGCAAATACAGGTGAATAGAAACAAGGACGGCAATCAATATATAACAACAGAAGGACTGGACTATTAGGAGAAAGTTTTTTTTTAATTTTAAACTATAGTAAAATTATAAAAACAATAAATGAACAATAAAAATATAGTCATATTTTATAGACAGTTCTACTATTATTTATGCATGCTTGCTTACTTTGCATTCAGTTATACTTTCATCAGTTTCACATGTTTGATAAATGTCATCAACAGCCCTCTGAAGATTTCCAAACAAAAAAGCCCAATACCGTGCTTGAAGTTCTGAAATTGATAATACAAATTTGCATTTATTAGTTTTAAAATTTAGAGATATTAATGTTTTGCAAGTATCATGCATAAATACTCAGAGCCACTTTTAGCAATAAACAAAAATTGTAACACTCCAATATGACAAAAATGAAAAATATTTTCTATTTTTTTGGCAATAATCATTTATATTGATTTAAAAATTGTCATTAAAACACAATACCAATGCAAACAATTCTTACCACTATCTTATACCTAGATTACTAAAACAAAATCATAAATTCTATGATCTCTCCTACAACACTTCATTTTTAGCATCCTCTAATGAGTAATATATATTTATAAAAAGTCTACTTTGAAGGCTGCGTTAATTGCTTGGTTCATAAAGTTGACAACATATCATTTATGTTGTTACATTTTTTCATATATATTGGTCACACAATTTCTTAAAAGCCACAAATAAAAACATTTCCTCACTGACTTTATTGAGCAAAATTACAATTTATTATGTGGTTTCCTGTAATAAACGAATAACCATTGAAAATTAAAAAAATAAAATTTTATTGTAGATGTGTTTACCTAGTATGAATCTTTTCCTTAAGCAGAAAGACTGTGATGATTTTTCATCTAAAATAATTCATTTGAACAAAATAATAAGCAGGTCTTTTTGGAAGGTTAATGAAACATATGTTTTACCAGATTTTTTGTCCCGTCCAGTTGAGGCTGATCTAACTCTTGACTTTGTTAATGTAGAGGATCGCTTTGTTGGTCTTAAGCCTTCCTCTTTCTTCACATCCGTAAAAGGCAATCTAGGTGATGTGGGCGGCTTTTTAGATAGAATTTTATCTAAAGGGAAACATATAAATGGACTAAATTGTATTTGATCCTGATACAATGATGAATAAATTAAATGCATTAATATTAATAATATGACACAGCTATAAAAATGAAATTAAACAGGATGCTTCAAAACATAAAAAAAAACTTTTCAGTTCCTGCCAAGTTATGACTAATAATTGAACCGAAATAGGTAGTTATTTAGAAGAATAAAACTATACTTACAAGTGTCAGACTGAGACTGATCGACTGGGACATTAAATGCAATCAAATTTCTAGCAGCTCGGCCTTCTTCTTGTACCAGCAACCGTACTTCCTCCATTGCAAGAGTTTTTCTAAAATCTTGTTTTAGATGTGACGAATCTGTCATTTTTATGGTAATTGGCTACAAAGTCATATTCTAAAATAATACCTAATTGTAAATAAATTAATGAACTATGCTTACGCTCTATTTCATCATAGTCCTTTGTTTAAAAACTAGCGAGCCACTCTTCTGGATAAAAAACAATTTGAAAATGTGGTTTCTGTTGCCTATCAAACAAAAAACAGTTGTTTTAACATTCCATAAACTAAGAGTGAATCACAGCTGTTCCGACCGAAGGACAAACGTGGATTTATCCCATTACAAAAATGAAAATAACACTGAACTACTCATCAAAAATCACGTAAATGCTTTCTGTTTTGATGTTAGATCTTCTTTAAAGCACGTTTAATTTGAAATGACAAAAACGAAAAAGAAATACGGGTAGAGACTATTGTGAACGATGAATTTCTCATCTGTTATTAGTGTATTGAGAGCATAAAGAAAGAATGCGCAATACCGCGTTGCTTTAACGCGCGAAATACAGGTAACGTTAAATATTTTTTGTTGCTTCTTGCTCCGGCTGGGATATAAATTTTGTAAAATCAGTGAAAATCGTCTCAAAATTCATTGTACATAGTGAGAAGCACCGATTTCACATATTAACGTCAAATCGATTTCGCTCAAGCGTCATCCGCCCACCACAGAAAATATCCGATGGCCATTTGTTACTGGTATTTCAAATATCTTGCAAACTAGTTGGGAAATCTCTGGCAATTCTGCATTCTTAAATAAATGGACCTATTTTTGGTCTAATGACGATTGCATTTTATGTGTATTTTTTGCGACTGTTTTTACTATATCTACTTCGTCTTATAACTTGCCCTCTGCAATAAGTACATGGGTGCATGCGCAGCTTCGGTAGCATTATCGCATTTTATTTACCAATATCAGTCAAATTTAAGACTTCAAAATATTCCCAAGGCGAAATTTTTTCCAAATAAAATAATGGCATGATTATAAACTTGTTTGGTACCTGAGAAAAACTTTTGATTGGATAATAAAAATTTCAAAGCAGAATTTACTTTGGCGCCAAAATATCTTTTGTTTCCGCGCGATAGCAATTTATCACTGAGATCACACATCATTTCATGCAATTATGCACATGCAAAGTCATGTTTTTAATTAATGCATAATTTTTATTATGTTCATTGGAATTAATAAGTTTTGACAATTTCTGTCAACCGAAGATTTACGAAGTGCATCCGGAGACCGAAAATTGTGTCATAAACACGACTACTTTGGAAGGAACCCGATAAGGTGGCAATCCTAACTACATGGTAATTTTATTCTTGAGTTTAAGCATATGAATATTTAACAAACATCTCAGATTTTGTGAGAAAATGCCAAAATTCGACTTCGTTCGTGAATCTTCCGGGAGTTGTAAGTTCGGTTCTGCATAATGGTTTGTTGAAATCAATTATTTACTATTTCTATCAAATGTAATCCGTTTATCCAATAAATAGAGCTGGTGTGCGATTACACCAGGTGGTTTATTTTGGTTTATGAAATGCTTTCGTAAGCGTTTTATTTTTTGTCTATAAAAGTATGATTTGTAACATTGATTCTGGTATGCTTTATTCGCCATTAACATGTTTAGTTACTTTTACTTTTATAGTCTGTTTGAAAAGACTATCAAAAGGTATTTTTGCTTTGTTACACATACCAGCAGTAACTATATTGGCTCATTTGAAATCTGTAGCTGTAGCTACACAGTTGAGTGTCTTCTGATAAGGATACCAGAAAATTTTTTAATATCATGATTAACTGTAAGGAGTTATAATAGACATGAATTTCTCAAATTTTGTAATAATCTGTTTTACAATAATAAATATAAATTTCAATTCAGGTAATAATGCAGATTTTTAATCATTGAATTGAAAGCCTATTTAAAGTTGCAAGGCATTCTTCTTGCTTGCTTTAGCCGTTTTTAAGACAGTACTAGTTTGGTTTTGGCATTATCACAGTCCACTTTTCTTCATATAATGTGAGTTTTTATTAAACCAGACATAGGCTATGATTCAGAGATTAGACAATAATAGTTCCCCTTCATATTAGCTTTTTGGAGAAAAAATCTCCATAGCATGGTTTTTTAATAAACACTATTGTGTTGTTTTCCGTGGATCATCCAGGAATTAAATATTTTGGCCATCCATATCAGATAAGCAAGGGGATCTGCTGGAACTTTTTCAGGGGGGAGCAAGAGGATAGGCAAGCTCACACAGTTGGGTTTGGTAGGCTTAATATTTTAGTGTTTGTTTCAAGAATATTACACCTGCTTGCCTGACCTCAGAAAAATGGCCGTGTTAAACCCCTGACTTAACCAGACATCAATGGCCCTTGACACAGGTCTGATCCAGAGGGGGACAACTGCCCTCCCTTGCCTCCTCCTTCACACCACAGCTCATCCACTGCTCTTTTAAAAATAACTGACAATATACATGCAGCGATGGACACAAAGAATTTACGGTTCTAACATTAGTTGACTTTTCTAAGGCATTCAATTCAATCAGGAAAGATGTCGTCATAGACAAACTCCCAGGCATGGGTTTCTCACGCACAATGTTATCTCATTATTCTCATCTTACCTAAATATCTGCCACCAAAAAGTAACTCGAAATAATTCCTTCTCTTGGATCCCCATCACCAGAGGTGTCCCACAAGGATCAATTCTTGGCCCTCTTTTGTTGTCCATTTACATCAATGACATATCTATGGCAATTACATCGTGCTCCTGTCACCTTTATGCCGACAACCTTCAGTTCTATATACATTCAAAAATCTCAGAACTTCTAGATGCTCTTAGTAAGCTGAATGCAGACCTTAAATCACTAACCGATCGGACCAGTTATCATGTCCTAAAAATAAATCCATCTAAATCACAAGCTATTTTGATAGGTTATCCAAAGCTCCTTTCTTACATTAACTTCAATATCGGCTGTCTGCAAGTTGATAATGCACCCATCCAGTTCTTTAAAATGTAAAAAAATCTTGATCCTATTACAAATGACTCACTCATGTGGACAGACCATATCACGAGTGTTTGTAAAAAAGTAAACTCCTGCCTTTATTCATTGAAGAGACTAAAAAACTTCTTACCCCAGAATTTATAGCAAAAACTCATATCCTCTCTTCTTCTGCCTCATATAGATTATTGCGACGTGGTCTGCAGTGATTTATCAGTAGAGCTCTCCAATAAAATTTATAAAACCTTTAAATTACTGCATAAGATTTGTTTTTAACCTTAAAAAATCAGATCATATATCTGACTATTACAAAAAGATGTCATGGCATAATCTCGACTCCCGCAGGAAATTCCATATTCTTAATACACTATTTCAGCTACAGTCTTCAAACTCCCCCTTATCTTTCATCAAATTATTCCTTTCTCTCTTCCCTCCATGAAAAATACTAGCTCAAGGATGCTAAATATCCCAACTCATAGAACAAAACTTTTCAGTAATTCATTTCATGTAATGTACTGCAGACTTTAGAGTGAGTTACCCATAAAGGCAACAAAGCTAAAGTCACTGGAAGGCTTCCATAACTGCTTTCCACATTTGATGAAAAGTGCTAAACTGAATGATGTAATCCTATTCATCACTTTCTGCCAGATGTATCCACTCCAACATGGAATCACTGTATTCTAACAGCCTCTTATATTTTACATACTGTGACGCTAAAGTCTATCTAATGTAGTTTTTTAATATATATTTTTAATTTTTATTATATTTTTCCTCACTCTCATTTTTCATATAATTCTCATTTTAATTTCTGGTTCTATATTATTTAGATTATTTGTTGCTTTTTCTATTATATCTGAATTAAACACTTTTTATAGTCCTATAATTTAATTTCTTTATTTAATTCACATTTTTTAATTCCTTTTAACTTTTTAATTTCTTTTTCATCAGTTTCATAAGCATACATTTTAGAATGAAGGCCAGTAAATCCTAACATTTTCATTCCATCATTCCAATTACTTTTTTATTTTGATAACTATAGTTCGTGGTCTTTTGGATAATCAGATGTGTCAAACAAATCTAAATATTACTTTATAAAATCATAAAAATTTTTATTTTTAAATTCATATATGTAACTATCAGTATCCATATAACATAATTTTACTTTTTCTTTAAATTCGTTTTTAATTATATTATAATGAAAGTCATACATTAAAGGTTTTGATAAATCCAAAACAACATGGCCAATATAAATTAGTTTATTAAATTTCACCTGTGTTTTATAATTATGAACCACCACCAAATACTCACTAAATGTAGTTCTATATTTAAAATTTGGTTTGTTTATTGCTCTTTGTGCTTTTTTGATTCTGAATACAATTTTATATTTAGTCTGTTATGCACTGATTCCATGATTTTCCAAAAAATAAATTAGACATTAACTTCCAAAAATCTTTTTCAAACCTATTTTTTGCTTTCTGTCTTTGTTCCGTATTAAATTTTATATAGGAAGCCCTAAAATCTGACTGACTGAGTAAACTATATTGCTCTATGAATTCTTTTTACTTTCATTCCTAAACTTATAGATAGTCTTAATATTTCATAATGAATTACATATTTCTTCTTGTCAAAGAAGTGACATAGGTTTTCTGTTTTACCACTGGGTGTATTTTTAATTCAGGTGCTAATGGTAAATCATTAAATATTTATGTATCTCTTAGATAAATGTTAAATCTACCCCTAAAACATATCTTGTATTTGAATTTTGGTCATATAAAATCTCAATTAAATTCTCCAAGCTTACATCAACCCATTTAAAATTCTTTTGAGGTAATTTTTGTCATAACCCCCACCCATAAAAATTATTAGGATCTAGATACATTAACTGTGTATTTTCATCTGATTTCGAGTACCCATTTAACACTGACTTATTCCTCCTCTTTCAAAAAATAAATATTTGTCATAAACTGATAATAATTCTAATTCTACATTTGTATATTTCAACATGCAATCCCATGCTAATCTTGGTGTAGTATAATACCAAGCAGGATCTAGTCCATATGACTTTAAACACAAATCTATAAAATTTTGAAAAATATTAATTAATAATAATATATCTAATTTTAAATATAAATCATGCCATTCTCCGAAATTTTTTATATGAAAATGATTCCATATTTTCATAGCATGACTATACTCAGCTTCACTTATTGGTTCTTAAGAGAGGAGTAACATTTTACTATTGGTGACAGTTCTGTTTCTTCAAATCAGTCAAATGAATCCATATATTCATAGGGATAAATTCCCTTTCTCATTACTCAATTTCCTTCACATCTATGTAAGATGTCAAAATCTTTTAGATACTTTTTTGTTTCTTTCAATTGATTTTCTTCTAAATTAGATGACAGAGTTTCTAAATTACAGTAAAACCCTACTATACATCGCCCCCGCTATACTTTGTTTCGCATATACCTCATCAATCAATTTAGGAACATGTTTCGTTATAAGTTGCGTCTCTTCGCATATACATTTTTTGTGAAGTGCTAAAAGCAAAATTTCAGAAATTATGATTGCGCTATGTAAATTATTACTATAACAATAAAACCCCTCTATTTGTCTTTTATTTTCATTCTTATTATTATTTATATAAATTAATTTAATTACGTGTTTAATTTCATTTTGCGACCTTTTGGGCCCTCTCCCTACCAAATGAGCAAATGTGTGAGCAATGTTACACAGTAGTTTCAATTTCACTTGCTAATATTAGCTACAGAAATTTCATCATTATTATTATCTTATGAGCAAATGCACCTTTCCAGTGTTTTTTATAACATTACTAATATTATAATTTCATAACTACAAAATACCCGCCTGGAACATAACCCCTACATTTCTCATTATTCTTATGGGAAAATATATTTTGCTATACGTTGTTTCATTATAAGTCTCAGTTTTCAGGAATGCATCTCCTATGTATAGTGGGGTATTACTGTACTTGCTAGAAATCTAAATAAATCTATAAAATGTAATTCTATCTTTTTTACCTATATTCAATACTTTACTAAAAGAAATGTATTTTTCTTCATTATGTGATATTAACTTTACGTCAGATTTATCTTGTCCCAACTTTTTAACAAATAGATGACAATTGTATGAACTTAAGTTATGAAACACTACTGGAACAAACTTTGTCTGTTTATATTTTAAATTACTATTATTATTATTATATTTTCCATTGTAATGTTCATGATCATGGATTTTGGGTTATCAATTGTAAAAACACAATTACATAGATAGCAATTAGTTGCTTGATTGTATTCTTCTAATTGATTTTTCATTAGTGAAATATTTATTTTAAATATTTTTTAAATTTCTTCAACATAACTCGTTATTGTCTAAATAAATAAATTTTCAGCATCTTTACTTTGATAGATGTATAATGCAATTTTAATGTTGTTCTAAATACTTTTCACATAAATTCCAAAACCACAAGAAATATGAAGTTGCATCTTCTGTGTATAGGAATCTAACAAACTTGGTTCACAAGACTGTATTGGTGCCAATATAGATTTAAAATCACAATAAATTATATATGGATGTCTTAAGATTCTATTGGTGTTTTTTAATTTTAAAATGTTATCATCTTTGTGCATAATTGGTACACATTGTTCATAATTAACACATCTTTTGATGGTTTTTAGCCTACTTTCCAGAATGGAAATAGTCTTATAATTTCATTGTTGTGTCTGTCTGTCCATCCCCCCTATTAACTTTTGAACCAATGGACTGATTTTCAAGACACTTGGTGGAAATCTCATGCTACTGAGGCCAAGCTCCCGAGAATAGTTTTTGTTGCGAAGATTGAAAGTTCTGGGTTCGATTCCAAGAACTTTCCTTCCCATTTCATTTAAATGGGAAATCTGAAAAGTAATTTTCTCTTGCACAATAAATATCTTAGAATTGTAATATCAGAGTGAGATTAGTACTATTCTCTGAAGAAAGGAATAGGAATTTTGCATAAATACTGGCATTTTTGCAGTTTTTATTACTCATTTTGAGAGTGTTACCATCACAACGACTATTATTGGTCTCAGATTCGATATAGTCTAGTACACGTGTTATTTTTGCAACACAAATATGCATGATCAATATAGTTTCCCATTTGAATGTATTTGTAATATTTTATAATGATAAATTATGAAATTTGGTAACACAAAGAGCAACTCATCTACGGTGATTTTAAATTTATTAAAGCCAATATAAGTATTAAATAAATAATTATGTGGAAAGTAGGCATCGTAAGTTCCATTTAGATCATCTTGTTTAATCTATTCCTTCTCTAGTAGCGTAATTTAGACATCTTCTGCAAAAATATTGTTTATGCCTATCTATTTCTATTCATTTGATTAATAACCTACTTAAACTTTTTATACACAATAATGCGAATTTCCTTAAGCATTTATAAAATATAATAAATCTATATTCTTTTCATATAATTATGATGCATTATGGCATATAGGGTAGAAGTGTTTTTCACTTCATAACCAAATATTGCTATACAGGTGAACCTCTACTTACGACCTTAATGTTTACCTGGAAATGCTTTTGTAAGCTGAATGTTCATAAGTTGGATTGACTTTTTCTATAAGAAACAATGTTAAATTCATTGATCCGTTCCTGAATATTTAGAAAATATCAGTGTTTTTCCTTATAACGGGAATAAAAATTGAACAGTTAGGATAAATTAATTTATTTTCAATAAAAACTTTCATTTCCTTGTACAAAGTTAGTCGTGTAGAGAACGTTAAGTGGCTTCCAAGACATCTATTGAGAGGTGGGATCCATGATTATTATTCTGAAGAATTAGGAGAGGAATTATTTGGTTCAGCAGGGTTATTTGTAGGTGTGTATGCAGGATATTTTTCTGATGCCTGAGAAGTTGATGCTGGAGAAAATGTGCTGTTATCTACTTTTCTGAAGAATCTGTTTGAAAGTTGAATTGAAGACATTCTTTTCTTCACTTCATAAAGGAGTTTATAGCTGGATAGCTCTCTGTGAACACCTTTATAAACTGTAGAACTTCTTTCTGCATTAGGGTCATTATCTTTTAATACCTTCAAAGCCTCATCGATTTACTTTAACGAATCGCTGAGGACTTTTGCAGACAAAACTTTTGTAAGAGGACAAGGAGTGTTGTCATCATTGATGTCATCTTCCTGTTCTTTGACTTCCTTCTGCATTACTATCAGCTCATCATTTGTAAGTTCAATTGAATGAGAGTCCACTAACTCGTCCACATCTAAGGCATCCATTTATAAATTTATAATTTTTCCCATTTCTACATTTTATGGGTGATTTGCTCTTCGGTTTGTTCAGAATCCTGTAAATCATAAACAAACTGTGGGCACAACTTGCTCCAACAGCAATTCGTCGTCATTTGTTTGATTTCCTTCCAATAATGACCAATGTTTTTAACTGTATCAAGGATGCTGTACCCTTTTCAAAAGTCTTTCAGGGTTAAAGAATCTTCTGCATCGGTAGCCGCAATAGCTTGAGCGATAGTTCGACATAAGTAAAACCTTTTGAAGGTCGCAATTACCATCTGGTCCATTGGTTGCAGAAAGGAAGTGGTGTTGGGAGGCAAGAAGACAACTTGGACATTTGAGCCCAAGTTAGCTAATGTTACAGGATGACCTGGGGCATTATCGACGACCAATAAAATTTTGAAGGGCAAATTACTCTCCCTACAATAATTTTTGACAGCTGGAACAAAGTGATCAAGAAACCACTGCTGAAACAGCAAGGATGTTACTTTCTTATTCAAAGTTAAAATCACGGGAAATGTTGCCTTGACTGTGCCCTTGAAAGCCCTCGGATTTTCAGAGTGATAAACAAGAAGTGGCTTCAACTTAAAATATCCTGCAGCATTTCCACCCAAAAGGAGGGTTAGACGATCTTTAGAAATTTTGAATCCAGGAACTTTCTTCTCTTCAGTTGCAATGAATGTCCTTGAAGGCATCTTTTTCCAGAAAGGACCTGTCTCGTCAACACTGAAAACTTGTCGAGAAAAGTAACCCCCATCTTTAATAATTGTTGCCAATGCCTCAGGAAATTTTTTTGCTACCTCGTGATCAGCACTTGCAGATTCACCAGATGATGCAAGGTTTTTCATATTTATCCTACATTTGAATTCAGCAGGATCACTCGCCGTTTCCCCCATATGCGATTTAATATCCTGAAAAAGGCTTCTAACCTTATCTTGAATCAATTCAGTACTCAATCATTGCTTTTTTTCTATTTTGATTCTAAATCCAAATTATTAATCACCATTCCATTTCTTCAATGATGACACTTCAGTTTTTACTGACAATCACAGACTCAAGTGAGGCATTGCGAATGTAATCAACAATTTTTTTTTATCTTTTAAAATGGTTCCAATTGTCAAACGATTTACATCATAAATACATCCAATGGAAGCAAATGACTCACCTCATTCTGATCGCTTTATTATATCCATTTTAGTTCCCCTCGATAGCACTCAACATTTTTTACTACTCATAGATGAAGCACCATCAGTATCACTACTTTTATGCTTGCTTTCCATATTTTTAAGGGTATTTTAAAATAGAAAGGAATATATAATGTCACCGCATACCAGTACAGATTCAAATGCACAGGGAAACTCAAGAGGCATAAGCAGGAGCGTAACTATGTATCTAATGATCATAGGACGACCTAGTAAGAAGGCCTCCATGCATACACGCCGCTCAGTAAAATTAGCTGCAGAACTCCTCTTGCAGTGGAAAACAGGCCTAATAAATGACATTTTTTTAAACTTTAATTTTTTTTAACTTTAGAAGGCTTAAGTCTATCGATAATAGTTAACTTTTACATTAAAACATACCATCGGTTGATGTTTTCTGTATGTATGCTAAATTTCGTTTTGATTGAATAAGATTTAGAAATTAGCTCAATGCGCGAACGCAAATTGTGCAGGGACTATAAGGGTGGTGTTCTAGAAAAACAATAGGCAGTTAAGTTATTTGAACATGCACACAAAGTTTGGTAAAAATAAAAAAATCGAGACAGCAGTTATCGTAGAACTGACAAAAAATAAAGGACTGCACAGGTTTTTTTGTGTTGTCAAGGAAATGTTCTTAGCAGAGGATTGTGATTATTCAAAATTCTGGAAAGGTTTTCCAGTCCCTTTTCTTAGCTACTTGACTGGGTATGTGACAATATCCTTTGTTATATGGTACAATCAGATTTAACTGTAAAAATTGTTTCACTAAAGAACAAGAACTCACTACTATCTGCTGTCTTACAAGTAAATGTTTCGCCAATGACTGTCTAGACTGTCTATGATCGACCAAAGAAAGTTCTAAGCTTAAACGCAAATCTGCAACAGTCAGAAACTTAATTAAAAAGATCTGTTTATGCTCATGTCATGAGTGGCAGAATTAAGATGCAGAGCAGAGATAAGAATTCTCATATAT
Organism: Tanypteryx hageni; assembly: GCA_028673005.1. Lineage (NCBI taxonomy): Eukaryota > Metazoa > Arthropoda > Insecta > Odonata > Petaluridae > Tanypteryx > Tanypteryx hageni. Next base: position 105,471,171 of record CM054116.1, read on the forward strand.
GGGGTTGTTTGCGGCTACTTGAAGATAAAAAGAACAAAGAGCGCCTATGGTGGTCCAGACATTCATATCTGCAAGAGTTGTGTTCATTAACTGAATAGGGAGTCTAAATTCCTTAGTAAGTGAAATGTTAATGTTTGTTCGTAACTTGAATGTTTGTAAGTCGAGGCAGTGGCGTAACTATAGCTTTTGGGCCCCTAGCAAAAAATCTCTCAGGGCCCCACTTAATAATTGAATATTTGTTAGTGTGTTCTGAGTGTAATGGATATTAATAGAAATAACATAAATATAGAATTTTGATAAACAAAGTATTTATATTTATTATGAATAATTAAATTTATAAATTATTATAAACAATTCAAGAAATCACAAAACTGTTGCTAATCACAGAGTAATTGAGATTTCTACATAGTTTAATTAAAATTTGCGTTTTCGAGCTTTGGCTTCTGCAAAATTATTAATCACATACTCTTGTATGTCCATTTTCTCAGCAAAATCCGCTTCAATACTAAGTAATGCCAAGTCAAAGAGTCTGTCTTGAGTCATGCTATTTCTTAAGTATGATTTTATTATTTTCATTTTTGAGAATGTTCTCTCTGCTGTGGCTACAGTAACAGGTAAGCTTAAAAATAGTATAAGTAAATTACACACTTCAGGATAACTAGTTGTCATATCATAAAATTTTATCATAGCTAAATTAGCTAAATCTTGAACTGACTGCAATTTATCAATTTCTGTTCTCAGACTTTTTGTAAAAAGTAGCATTTGTATTCTCAATGCGTCAGTAAAATCATCTTTGTAAATTTTCTGTAATATTACTTAGAATTTCGTCATCTGTAAGTTTACACAAAATTTTTGGATTTAAAAATAAAAACCTCGTTGCAATTTTAGTCATTCGGGTCAATCTGTCCTTCAATTGCTTATTTATAATGTCAATAGTGGAATAAAAAAAAGTTATTTTAAAATACTTTTTTGGATTTACAAATGTGTAATCCTCCAGCAACTCATCAAACTGTTTTTTTGTTTTTGCTTGTCTTTTATTTTCAAATTTACTTGTTATGCTCCATTTTTTTGCAACACATTCGGATTCCTTCAGGATTTCATCAAACTCGTTTTGCATACTTTTTCACATTGAAATAATTTTTTTTCTTCCATACCACAATTCATGTATACTAAAAATCATGGTCTTACCAGCCCACCGAACAGGCCTCACTGGCCCCATTTTGCACCGTCCCACCGGGAAATATTCCGGTGTCCCGCCGGGCCAGTCCAACCATGGGCGAATGCATTAACTATCTGCAAAACGTGCTTGAGATATTTGGCGGGGTAACTTTCCCACAAGGTGTTTTTTGTGAGATTTAAACAAACGTAAGATGATATATATAAGCGGGCCCCTTGGTTGGTAGTGCTTATAAATTTCAATGGAAAATATTATCTGTTCATAGAACATTAATGTGTGTTATAAGACATTTTTAATACAATATTCACATTCAAGTAAAATTTTCGAGGATGCAAGGGTGAGGGCCCCCTTGGTCTTGGGCCCTTACGCGATCGCATAACTTGGGTTCCCATATTTATGCCACTGAGTTGAGGTCCACCTGTATTAATTTTATTTTGGCTCTCAAATTTAGGAATGTCCTGTATTTTTACTATAAAATTAATATGTTAATTCAAAATTTAGTTCATTTTCATACTGTTGGTATTTTGGAAGTCATTCAGGAGGATGTAATGCTGACAAAATTAACCACATGAAATATTTGTTGTTTTTTATATTTATACAAGCTTTCTTATTTTTTATCCACTTGGGTACTTCCAGATAAGAATTTGCTCTTAAAGGAGTATACTTGTTAATGTTAATTCTAATAAAATTTACTATTTGAAATACCCAACCAGATCCTTTTTCTTGCAATTCATCTTGCTATAAATAAATCCTTTTGGCTTGTCCAAAATTCTTCCAAGTAATCTTGTTCTTTTAAGATTATATTTTTCAAATGAAAGTTATGAATCATTTCTCTCTCCCTTTTCTTCTGAAAGCACATTCTAATTCTAAATTAGCCTTTATATTTTTATGTATACTTAATGCTCTTCTAATTAATCTTGTTACTCTTTCTTGTATTGATTTCATATAGTTGATCTAAATTTTCTTCGTTATTATTATGTTGAGATGTAGTTAATCCTCCTTTATAAGCAATTTTTATTAAAATAAAATATGTTTCTCCGTTATGTCTAGTTTTATGTAAGTTTATAGTCTTTTCTTTAATATATTTCCTACAGACTTCACATTTTACCTTTCTCTCTCTATTTTTCTTTTTTGAAATGACTATTACATCATCTTCAAATGGAAATATCTCTGCCAAATTCTTATTTTCCACTTCATGTTGTAATTTTTGTTCCATTTCTATAATTTTTCTTATTAAATTTCTTTCTTATAACTTTTAATGTACTTTATATGTAAATTCCTTGCAATAATAGTTAATTCTGGCAGTTTCAAATGTCTTAATTCCACTTCGTCATCATTATCCCTCAGTTATTAAAAGAAAAAAAGCCTTTAATTGATGATTTAAAAAATATTTCAACTAATTTGCCTAGATTTTTGTCAAATTCTCTCTAAATGTAGGTGGCTTTTTAAATGTCTTTTACAGTTCACTCTTGTATAATATTTTTCACATTCACATTCAAATTTTTCATATTTTACCTCCATTTTACAAATATTACAATGTTAATCGTACATTGCCCTTTTATGTTTATAGAAATTATCTAATGTTTTAAACTCTAAGCAGATAGAACATCTTTTTTCCTCCATTTATTTATTACAGTTTTTGTTACATAATAAGTTGCTGCAACAGATACTGGGAGAGGCAATAGGTATTCGGGAATAGAAATTTTAAGACTTTTCCTAGGTTTACAGTCATTTCTCGTGTCTTTTCAGAAATAGCCCAATCTCCTAATTTAAGCTCAGCTAGAAATCTTGGTCATGAAATTTATTGGGAATTTTATTATTTGCTTTAATTTTTTCTGGAATATTATGGAGATGAGAATCTCTCAATCCAAAATGCACTAGTAATATTTCTTAACATTTCTTAATCTCAGGCGCATTCCCAGGTTAATATTTACAGTTTTAAAATGAGTTTTTACGGTGTTACACAGTATTTTATATGTCCCATACACTTTTTTATACCCCAAAATCGATTGGAGGATGGTAATTTTCTTTTTTTTTGCAGTGGATTGTACGAATTTAGAGTGAACTTTTACAGTCTTGGAGTGAGTTTGCAGTGTTTTTGCAGTAAATTTTGCGATTTTTATGGAAATCCTAATCTCCAATTTAGACTGCGCTAGAAATCTTTGGGGTATAAACTGATTGGGGGGTTTATATTTTTACAGTTTTAAAGTGAGTTTTCACTGTTTTTGGAGTGAGTTTTTACTATTTTTACGGGAATCCAAATCTCCCTATCCCAAGTGCGCTAGAAGTGGTAATCTCTATTTGACGTTTTCTTCATCGGTTCATGTTTTCCGTATGTATGCTAAATTTCGTTTTGATTGGATAAGATTTAGAAATTAGCGCAATGCGCGAACGCAAATTGCGCAGGACTATAAGGGTGGTGTTTTAGAAAAACAATAGGCAGTCGACTCTTAGTTATTTGAACATGCACACGAAGTTTGGTAAAAATAAAAAAATCGAGACAGCAGTTATCGTAGAACTGACAAAAAATAAAAGACTGCACAGGGACTCGACAGGAGAGACCGCGCGAACGCAAATTGCTCGCCTCTGGAAGGCTCCCTGTACATTTTAGAGAAATTTTTATTTGACGTTTTCTTCAGGTTTGATGTTTTCTGTATGTACGCTAAATTTCGTTTTCATTGGATAAGATTTGGAAATAAGCGCAATTTGCGTTTTAAGGGTGGTTTTCCAGAAAAACTATAAGTTATTTTGTACATTTTTTTCCAAAAGTATTCCAACAATTTGAGCGGCGTCGCTTTCGCGGCAGACAGAATTTCAACTTCCTATCTACGTGAATGTTATGTCAGTCGGTGAATATGTATGCCTGTCGTGACGCCACCTCTGCCTTCAGGGTTTTACTTTCTCATATACGTAGTATATAGAGAAAGTATTGTAATCGTGAAAAAATTCGACTTCGAGATTTTGATGGAAATACACGTTTTAGGTATCCCTAAGTCCATAAAAGTGGTTTTCGCCATGCCGTCTGTCTGCGTCTCTGTCTGTCTGTCCGTTCGCCGTCCTAGGGCCCAAACGCATACATTAAATCGAATGATATCTCGTATTTATGCAATATATCATCTTTTCCAGACCCATTTTTCATAAAAATGATATTGCACAAAAATACAGGGTAGTTTATTCTTGGCGATTTTTAGAAAAAATTGATTCACTCAAAAATGGCTCCATAGAATTTGATTAAAATCAATCCAGTTCTAGAGCCTGATGTTACAAATAATACTCCGTAAGCCATATTTCTCAAAAAGTCACCATATGGCGTCCAGTGACATTACAATTTACGCTAAGCTACCTTACCTAAGGCCTATGACGTCACGCCTCCGCCGCGACCCACTCAAAACCTTACTACAGCCTTACGGTTAAACTGAATTGAATTATATCTCATATTTATGGATAATATCATTCATAAAAGACATTCTGAAGGGATTAACAATATTGCATAACAATTATGGATACTATTCTTGGATATATTAAAAAAAAATTTGATTTACTCAACAAGTAGGAGTGTACACGGGTTTACCGTGGTACAGAAGTGCTTTTCGTCAAATTCGCCCTAGTATAATCGTATACCACTGTATTTGCTTTGAAATCAGAAAATTATTTTTCCTTGTATTGTGGTAGCCCTGCATTTTAGATCCATTCTAAACATATTCATTTCGTTTTCCGATTCTATACTCGCCCTACAAACGAAATGTCTTTTAAATCCGTTCAGCCAATACCTTCCAAGTTCATATTTACCTAAAAATTCTTACCTTGATATTGTGGTAGCGCTGTTTAGTCGACACAGTTGAAATATAATATTTTGGTTATTTATTTATATGCAGATTATACAAACCACATTTGGTTAAAATCCATATGGTCAGTTCTCTATAAATACGTGTAAAAGAAATACCATTTAACTTTTTACTATGGTAGCACTGCTCTTTAGCTCCTCTTCAAACATCTTGATTTCATTATGATATGTTGTACGAATTTTATATGCAGAATTTAGTTGAAATTCGTCCAAATCCATTATTACTGAAATAGTTTTATTTGAAATTGTGACACCACTGTTTGGCTGACCCGTTCCAAATATGCTATTATTGTTTAGTATATATATGATATTATAAATACTAAATTTCGTTAAAATTGATTATGACAATTCAACACATACGTGTAAAAGGATTTTTTTTATTACTTTGATTGTGGCAGCCCTGATTTTCATATCTATACAAAAAATATTGATTTTGGTTTTCTATGTTTCACACCTCCTTCATGCAAACTTTCCCTGAAATCGGTTCTGCCCATTCCTTCCAAATTCACAATTACCAAAAATTTAAACTCTGCTATTGTGGCACCCCTGCTGAGTCGTTCCGGTTCAAATATGTCACTTTGGCCATTATTTTATGTGAATATTCTACGTACCAAATTTGGTTGAAATCGGTCGGCCAATTCTTCCCTGATATATGCGTACGGACGGACGAACATCACGAAGATAATAGTGCTTTTCAGCAATGACGAAAAGCACTAAAAATGGCTATAAGGATTTTCATTAAAATCCATCCAATCGTACAGCCTGATGCCACAAATAGTACTAAGTCATGTATCCCAAAAATGACTAAATATCGATCGGTGGCATTAAAATATACGCTAAACTACGGTTAACTTTGAATTATAAGCGTTTTTCTTTTACAAGCGTACACAGTGAACCAAACGTATATACTTCTTTGAGAAAGTTTGTGCAATGTATATTGCGCTGTTTATTTATTATTGGCGTAATTGCCCGTCAAATATGACGGGATTATGATAAAAGTATTCCAAATATATTTGATTTCGATATGAAAAATCAGTAAGATATGCTAAATGATGAGCCCCTTGTCAAAAATGAAGTAATAATAATATTCCCTCCTTCCCTCTCACCGTCCTCTCCCTCCCTCTCTCTTTCCTTTCCTCTCTCTCCCCCTCTCTTTTGTCTCACCTCCCCCCTTCTCTCATTCCCTCCTGTCCCATTCCATAGCTCTTTCTCCGTCTCCTTTATCTCTTTCCTCCCGTCCTTTTCTAATTCTATACCTTCCTTACTCTCTATGTACCTTCCATTCTATATCCCTTCCCTCCGATCTCCCTCGACACATCCCCTATCTCTTACTCTTTATGTATCTATATAGTCGTTTATATAAGTAAAAGAATCCAAACTAAATCCCAGTCCCATTAAGATTACGAAATTTCGCGAAAAATCCTACGATAATTTAAGGCAATCTATGCAATCGTATATATTACACGTATGCGGGTTGTGACAATTGATTCTCGAAGTTTATCAATGATGTGGTCGGCAAGGCAACATCCCGTTTAAAAGCCGATATTTTCCCAAAACGTGATTTAAATGTTTAATATGAGAGATTTCGAATGGTAGGCGGGAAAACATGAATAGATTAAGAAACTTCATTCGTTCTAATTTTAATTTCCAAAAGAATTACCGTATTTTCCGGCATATAAGACGAACTTTTTTCAGAAAAATTACCCCCAAAATCAGCTTGCGTCTTATACGCCTAAGGTAAGATTATTACTGTTCTGAATACTAACACTAACGAACACATTTCCAAAATGGAATAATTGCCAGTCATGTGTCGCAAAAATATTAAAATATACATTATTTATAGTTAATAGTGAAAATTTTGTTAATATATGCAACAGTACCTTATGCAACGTGAATTCCGAGGACGCATTTTCATTATTACGCTTTAATTCCGCTCACAGTGATTACAATTTCTGCGCATTTGTGATGTTTTAATTCCTAATGAGCCTGTTGAACAGCGCGAATAGCGGAACAGTAGAATTTGTGTAGATATCATAAATATTTTATTATCTAGGATAAATAATGTTACGTATATTGTGATCACAATGGCTAAAGAACGAAAAGATATGCCTACGCTATTACCTATAAGCTTCATGTGATTCAATATGCAAAAACTCACGGAAACCGAGCAACCACGTCACTTCGGTCCACCTCCCACAGAAAAATAATCTGTGAATGAATAAAGGAGGAAAAATTGAAGCGGACGAGAATAGAGAAACATATTCTTCCTAAGCTTGGTCTTAAATGGCCACAACTAGAGGAGGAAATGATGGATAGTAGAACAGAGGAAGTTTGATATTGTTGTATCGCTCAAAATCGTTATGTACGAGGCAAAAAGAGTTGAATAATAAAAAGGACTAGTGGCGCGTACATATCGTTATTACCTATGCATTCCATTTATTATTTATCTCATTAAATTAAAATATCATCTTGCACTTAATTTTAAGTAAGGACTATCGGTAAAGTGTATCTATACGTGCGGCGCACTCCGACAGCTTAGTTGTCTCTTCTCCGCTCATTCTGGAAAATCGGCAGGTCCATTTAGATAACTTCCTCTTTATTTCGCGTGATATTTTCCGTATTTACTCCCGCGTCGTACGTAGCGCGCGCGGGAGTAGTGGGATACGATGCGTGGGCGGGAGGCGCTCGGAAAGCGAGGGCCTGCGCCTCCAAGGTGTTCTGGAGGCCATTCATCGTCTCGACGAAGCCTGAGAACTTCTCGATGGATGGTTGTTATGGCCCCCATCATCGTATTCATTTCGGTCCTCAAGGAATCTTCGTCATGGGTAGCGGTGCGCGAGACGGCACGAAAGCGGAGGGAGAGAGGAGGAGGTCGGTGAGCCAAACCGAAGAAGAGGGACGCGGGAAAATTCCACTATTCCTCTGTCATAAACGTTATAGCAGAGGAAAATTAATGTTAGGGAATATCGCAGAAATCCGTTATAACCGAAGTTCTGTTATACCGAAGACCTGTATAACCGAGGTAGTTAGTGCTATAGCATAGTAAAATGGTCTGGGAATGAAGAAAAAATCCGTTATATCCGAAGATCCGTTATAACCGAGGCCGGTATAATTGAAGTTGACTGTATATAATAACTACTTTTCTTTTGTATTCTGTTGTGCAACAAACTCTTATAATAATAATAATAAATTTATTAATCCAGAGATCATTACAATGATATAGGACAAGTCAAAAAGTAATATACAAAAGCATATAAATGCAAGGACAAGAAAGGATTAGGAAGCTATTCATAATCTATATGCAATAACATAAGAATTAAGTTACAATTAACAAGAATATTCTACCATATAGCAAATCAGTAACATCAGAAAAAAAATAATTACAGTAAGACCCTGTTAATCCGAACCTCGGTGATCCAAAATTTTGGTTAATCCGAACAGGATATAAAAAAAGTCTTAAGAAAAAGTTTTATTTATTCAGACAAAAATTGACTGAACACTATAACTTACACATTTATAAATTAGTCCTTTTTTTACAAAATCTTTTATTTTCTTCTGATAATATGTTGAATGACTGCAATGTCCCACCAGCGCTTCATAAAAATCACATCTGTAGGCATGGCTTTACTGTGCTGCTCTACATACAGCAGAGCGCATTCCAATGCTGCCAATCCCTTAGTGTGTGAGATTACTTCCATTGTAGCTTTTTCTGAATCATTTTCATTCGAGTCATCTTGACCACTTTTCTCTGACAATACAATTACCAAGAGATTCAACACTAATAGTGGCACAAAATTGTTCAATTTTAGAATGATTCTTTTTCCAATCACTAATGGCTGCTTTTCCGAAACCAAACTCTAAGGCTAGTTTGGTCGCACTTTCGCCTTTGTCAATGTGTTTGAGCAATTCTAACTTATCTTTTAACAAACAAGGACTATGCTTTTGCTTTTTGGAAATTTCTATAGGATGGACAAAACAGCGATAGTAATTTAAAACACTGGGAGAAGCCCTGCACTGTATTACACAGCTGGATGGTAGATGGTAGTGGTTTGCTGTGGCCCTCACTCAAGAGCACAGGAATCTCCAACCCCCTGCCCACTCCACCCAGCTGTGTATTTTGTAAAACCCAGTTAATCTGAAAATTCAATAATCCAAACGTACCTGAATCCCAATTACTTCAGATTAGCGAGGCTCTACTGTATCACAAATAGTCAAGCCTAATTAATATTATTATTTAAGTGTTCACTACTTGAGTAAAATAACTTACTAAGTAGTAAGGCTTTTAGTCTAGATTTAAATAATCCAAGCTCTTCAAATCGTGACATACCATATGAATTTATTTTGTTTTATTTCATATTCTTGAATTTTGCATATGTTGTCCAGTTGAGAAGTAAGTTAGTACATACATATTTATATCATTTAACTTCAATGTAGACATTTTAATGTGCATATATGCTGTAATGGTAACATTAACAAAAATAACAATAATAATAAATTAGTGTCATTATTATAAGAGTTTATGATGGTATGTCAGCACTATTATAATGTAGAAATTTATGTTTTTAAAGGAGGTTCTTAAAAAACAAAGTCAATCTAAGGTACTATCGCTCATTCTTTATCTTAATTTTTTACATAAAATACCAGTGGATGAAAACGCCCTTTCAGATTCAACACTTGTTGGTGAGTAAATAATCATAGAGACACTGTAACTTTGCACCTCTAAAGCCACCTTCATTGAAGAGAGTCATCTAATTTTTATTGTTACAACCAGTTTGTTGGAAGTTGAAAAGGATGAAAGTTGTTTGATACCCCATGGGCTGGATTAAAAAAAATATCCCTGGTGGATATTTTCCTATGATCCAGCCTGTATCTTTCTATAGAATTGATATGGTAAAAGGCAAATATCAGAGCAAATGTAACTAATATTTAATAACTAATATTTGAAAATCCCAGGATTTTGGGACTGTGATATTTAGTGGGATCCCGGGATTCGATATACCCTGATTGCAAATCCTAGCAAAGACGCTGGAAGCTCTTTAAAGTCAAACAATCACAATCCCTTTCCCTGTGTAAGCAATACTTGGCTAGATTTATCCTGATTTGGTTTCACAAAGCATAAATGTCTTTTTACTAAATATGATGTGTTTCAGAGGAATATATTGAACTCAACCAAGTCGTTCTTTGAACAGAGCCACTTTTTAAAGTTTTTGTTTAGCTATTAATAAATAGGCCATATTTTGTTCAGTTTTGGTATTGGGTGCATATCTGGGTTATAGGTAAACGTTATTATTGGAGAAATGTGAATATTTTTCCAACATTACAAAGTATTGTTAAGATATAGCTTTGGCAAATAATGGAGTAGCAAAAAGAGGATTAATAGACCAATATAGTCGCTGTTCAAGTTTATGCACAATACTTTGAAAGAGGTCATAGAAGGGAGAATGCTAGGGAACAGGCAAAGAGATAGGAAGGGGAAAGGAATATTATATGCATTAAGAGAAGGGGTTGGGTGTGAGAAAATGAAGAGGCCTTGGGTGGTACAGATTAGGCTAGGAGAAGTGAAGCTTTTAATATTACTGAATAAATGCTAACTGGCTTACCTCTACAAAATAAAATTCATCAACCATCTCTCTGGTAATAGAATTAAAGCTAAATGTTTTGCAATTTAGAAATTAAAATTTAAGAAAAATGAGATCCACTTCATTTTTCCTTTTATTTCTGATTAATAAAATATTGCCCTCTTATCTTAATTGTTAAGAAGTAACCAGAATCTTAAAAATAACATTTCTTGAAACCCAAAATCAACCATGGGAGATGTGTAATTGAAATAAAAGTCAAGTATTTTGAAAGTGAAAAATAATTTATTTGTCTTGGCAAGTTATGATGATCCTTATAGCTAGTTTTTATATAAAAATGATCATTTCAATAATAAATATTTCAAATTTACATTGAGATGATGAAAATAAAATAAAATGTAGATACAATGCAACATACCATTACAGAATAAAACTTGAAGGAGATCTGTTGGAATTTCAATTTATTTTAATCTTTTCGTGAGGTTTCAGCTAAACCTGATTCTGTTGAAGGAGACTCAGAAGCAAGTGATGAAATGTCTGCTGTAACGGATTCACCAGTATTGTTTTGATTGGCTCCTTCAGGATGTCTTTCACCAAAATTCAGACCAAGTAAATTACTGAAAAATGCTATTCCCTCTTCAGCTGATTCATTTACAGCAGCAATCAGTTCAGCCTCACTTAATCCTCCTTCAGAACCTGCAGCTCCTGGAGTGGTTTCATTTGTGGATGCTACTTCTCCTGTGATAGCCCCAATTGCTGGTACAGAGCTTATTGGCACATCAAAGTTGATGCCTTCAGGTCCTGTATGAAAGCATCCCACTTCATATTGGGTCTGAACTTGTCCCAAGAGAACAGGTTCAAACTGTAGACATGCTTTCATTCCACTTTCTGTTGGGGCAAGTTCTTTAAATCTTGCACAAACTTGCGCCCATTCTGAGAATATGTTCATGCATGTTGGGTCTGGATTTGGTCCTATTAAATTGAATTAAAAGTAATACCATCATTAACATATTACAAAGATGAGGATTGTAAATTGCAGTTACATTTTTGTACTACAATTCTGAACCAACGGATTTCTAGTATAACCTTACAAAATAATACATTAGTTTTTCTTTTTGTTATTTAGTCCTAATTCATATGTTTAACCATTAACACTGTTAGCCAGGGATCATTTAAAATAGGAAATCACTGAATGATGACATCATATATACAAATATTTTTAAATCTCTCAAATACATAACTCGAATTTTGGTTTAAATAAGTTCAATTAATTTCTTGAGTTATTTCTTTCATCTAAAATTATAAAGAGTCATATCCCATTCCACTTTTTTTCGATACATGTGATTATGGCAATACTTGTTAGTTCATGGGCATTTTTATTCAGCCACATCACCTGTTTTGTTCAGCAATGAAAATCTGTCTAAATGTCATAACCATCTCAAGCTGCCCTGATACTTTGATTATGAGATCAATTTATAGCTGGGAAATTATTTACAGTGAGTACTAACATTAGTTTAATCAATGTAAGATAAATGATTCATAATTTTTAATTTTTATCTATTTAATTTGTCATATGTAAAGAATCTAGCATAGCATAGGTTTGCCTTTACTTTTATGAAATGAAAACCATTAAAATAATTTCTTCTTCCAAGCAGTGATTGTCAATCATTGATTTGATATTAAAACCTCCTGAAACATTAAAGAAAGTTATTTCCTAGATATGATAAGGATGACAAATATTTTTTATTTCAAATCTCTATAGAAGGGGTATTCAACAAGGAGTATGCATATCCCAGTAAGTACCTCCAGGGTTTTAAAGGGGTAATAAGAAATATTAAAGATTATAATTTTTCTTCACTATGTTTTAATGTGAAGTGAGGATTAGTTATAGTTTTAGCAGTTTTAAGTAAGTTACCCCAAATCTTAGGACTCAAGTGGAATATCATGTAGAGAAGAAAGGCACCTCTGTAAAAGGGTAATTATCACAAGGTATAAGACAAAGTTTTGATTTTAAGTTAATGGTTGTGCATTATGCTGAAGAAACTAACAATTGTGAGACCAGGAGGAAATATAATGTGACAGACACAAATGTGTGAAGATGGAAGCAAGCAAAACAAAAACTTGAAGGTACTAACTCAACACAGAAATCATTCAATATTTTAGTGGACCTAAACAAGGCCAATTTCGTGAGTTAGAAAATGAAACTGCATACTCAAAGAACAGACAGAAAACGGTGTTGCGAGTAATTATTAAACTGAAAGCTCATGAATTGTCATGATCACTAAACATTCCACAACAAGAATTCAAGGCTAGTAATGCTTGGTGCTATGGATGATGTTTCGTAATGGTTTTTGCCTGCGACGAAGGACTTCTCTTTGCCAATGTTTACCTTCTGACTACATAAACGATCATATTACTTTCCAGAAGCATGTAATTACATTGCAGAAAATACACAAATGCCTTGTAATGCAGATGAGACACCTATTTATTTTGACATGCCATCCAATTGCATAATTAATAAAAAAGGTGCCAAAAATGTCATTATAAAAACATCAGGGAATGAAAAAATGCTCATTACTGCAATTCTGGCAGTACTAGTAGATGGCACAAAATTACCACCATGTGTTATTTTTAAAATTGGTATTACAAACGTTTTTCCTGAATAGAGCTTGTATTTTATTGTGGTCATCTTAAATTCAAAGTAATCTTCCTTTCAGGTTAATAAGGTATATGTTTACATTTGCATAAATTATCATATCTTTTCACAGTATGCACAATATCATGGGCCTATGAATTCATATAAGTAGACTCAGCATCCTGTGTACATAATAATAATATTTATTTTCTTAAGACATTATACAATGTGTAGTATCGTCTGGTGTACAGAAATTATAAGGTTAAGTTTAGCTAAAACTAATATTAATCAGTTCAACACAAATAGTTCTCAATAGGAATGGATTTAAGGGGGATTTTCAATTTATTTAAAGTTAGAGTCTTGATATTAAGAGGTAAGCTATTGTATAATCTGATGGAGTTCCTCTCAAAGCTGTTGAGAGTTTTGCTTAGCATGCAGGTGTCAGTTCAGATGCTGTGCTTGTTCCTACTTTTGTGTTTATGCACCATGGTATGATCCTCAAAAGTACCCATATTTTTGTTATTATACATAAGACATTGGCATACAAATATTGAAGGAAGAGATATAATCTTTAACTTCATGAAATGTGGCTTACAATGTGTTCTGAAATTAACTCCACAATTAAGTTTTACCGCTTTCTTTTGAAGTCTAAATAATTTACTAGATGAAGAATGGTATGCCAATAAAAGTGTCCCATACATTAGATGATTGTGAGCATGTACAGAGTACACTGTGCTTAGAACATCCATATTCACACAAGTGTGAAGCTTCCTAATCATAAAAATAACTTTAGATACTCTCTTAGCAACATGATCAATATGTACTTCCCAATTTAAACTGGGTCAGGGTCGAAGGACTGAAGTACTCCAAAAAGTCAAAATGACTGAAGGGCTGACAAGTGTCATAGGGCCGATATGATGAAGGGCCAAAAGTACTGAATGATTAGCAATACAAAAAGACCAAAATATCTACTGTGCTCTTGGGTTACTTCTTGTGTTGTTGTTGTTATGGTATTTATAGGAATAATAACAAATTAATTAAGTAATTTTAGTAAATAGTTGTAATGTTCTTTATCTCTTGATCTAATCACCTCAAAATAACTTTTTTAACAATCTAGATAATTGTCTTCAAGACTTCAATTTTTTTCAGTTAAATTATTTATATTTTAAAGTTTTATACAAAATTATTTGGAACTTGTGTAAGTAAGCATAACCCAACACATATTATAAAATAATATATTAATAGGGCCATATTTTTTAGCCTAGTTTCCAGAATGGAAATAGGCTTATAGTTTCTTCATTGTGTCTGTCTGTCCCCTCCTATTAACTTTTGAACCAGTTGACCGATTTTCATGACACTTGGTGGAAATCTCTTGCTACTGGGGCCAAGCTTCTGAGAATAGTTTTTCTTGCATTTGAAAGTTCTGGTATCGATTTCAGGAACTATCCTTCCCATTTGATTTACATGGGAAATCTGAAATCCATCATGCAGGGTAAATTTCTCTTCCACATTAAAATATCTTAGAATTGTAATATCAGAGCTGGATTTATACTATTCTCTGAGGTAGGAATGAAGATTCTAATTTTGATTGTAGAATTTTGGTTATCAATCGTATTTCTTCGAATTTTTCAAAAATACTGGTGTTTTTGCAGATTTTATCACTCATTATGAGAGTGTTGCCATTGCAACGACTATTGTTGGATTTGGAATTGGTATAGTCTAGTACATACATGTGTTATTTTTGCCACACAAATACGCATGGTCAGTTTAGTTTTCTGTTCGAATGTATTTGTAATATTTTATAACGCTAAATTATGAAATTTGGGAACTCAAAGAGCAACTCATCCATGGTGATTTTAAAGCTATTAAAACTAATGTAACTATATAACTAACTATAACTATTGCTGAACCACATATAATTTTAAATAATTATGTGGAAAGTAGGCATTATAAGTTCCGTTTGGATCATCTTGTAATTTCAATACATTTTTGTTAGCTATATCTTGATATATCTTTTATCCAATGCGTAAGTCTATTTAATTAACTTAATAATTATGTATTTCTGCAAATTAAAGTTGTCTGCCCTTTAATTGTTGGCTCTTTGACTGTGTCACATTTAAGCATTTTACATATACCAAGAAAGTTAATGGGTTCACTTTCCTGAATTTTTCTGTAATTTAAGCTGATTGTAAGATCTTGGATCTTACTAATATTTAAGGGAGCTTATTTGTTGCACACCAATCTTTCACTACTTCTGATTATTTCACTACTTATGATTATATTTAAATGCATGCACGTCCATGAGCGTCTACATTTACTGTACATTTAAATGTATGCACAAATGATAAGGGTTAATGGAGAGACATGGGTTGAAGTCAAGCAGTCAACCATGAATGTTTGTTGGGAGAAGCTATGCCCTGAAGTTGTCAATGATTCTCCATCATCCAGTGGGAGGTTGAGAAAATCGTTGCACTTGGAAATGCTATTGAAGGTGAGGGATTTAGTAATATGAAATTGGAAGAGATTGAAGAACTCAAACAGTCCCACCAGAAGGGATTAAAAAATGAAGAATTAATGGCAGCTGATGTGAATACTGAAGAGCCAGAGGAAGCAGAAGATGAAGAGCAGCAAACACCTGAATTAACAAGTAAGGGAATATTTGAGATCCTCGAATCATTTCTCAAAGATAAGATTATGCAGGAAGATCCAGACTTTCAAAGAACTATGAAAAATAAAACAGCTATAGATGACGCTAAGGCTTTCTATGAGAAAGTGAAGGCAAACCCAAATTACAGATTTTTATCTGACTATAAACTTCAGCTTCTGGCATCTTCTCCAGTCTTTGCCAGCAGCTTTACCAATTAATAAGGTCTCCTCTTAAAATATCAAACCTATCACCTAAGTTACTTTTTCAGCAATTTTTATGGTATATTCCTGTCATCTTAAATTTTTTGTCTTGATATTTTGTTTTATAGTACAGTGCTTTTTTACTGATTTTGGATATGACTTAATTTGGCTTTCTATATTTGTACACACTTTATTTAACTTACTCTGTTATATATGTTTCTTTCAAATCTTTCTCGCTTTATATCTCTACTCCTATAAATGCTACAGGCCTGAAATTTTGGGTATAATCTTATTTCAGATGATAACCGAATAGAAAAATCGAAAATCACAAAAAATTTAATATTTAAGGAGTCTTCTTAACCCCAATGTTCCATTTCAATGCCCCATAAGAAAAGCATGGGATTCAGTGCAAGGCTTTCTAAAAATGCATTTTAAAATTGCTTAAAATTGGGTTACGAATTCAGGAAAAAAAGTTAATTTTTTAAGGCACAAGTCAAATACCTACCAAATTAGTGTAAATATTTTCTTTGAATTAGAAAAAAGGGTGAATTTTTCTCTCTTCAACGATGGAAATGTATAAATACCATGGCAACAACATTATTGCTTTTAAAGGGACCTTTAATGCTCTTAATGGAAATTAAAGACGTTTTAATGCTGTCATAATGAATTATAGTGAAACTTCCAAATATTTTAAGAATTTTCCTATATTGAAATAAACTTTGAAAATTCAATTTATAATCATTGCAATTTTCTATAATCCAAAAACTCAACTTTAAAATATAAGAAGACTAAAAAGGAGAAAATAATATATTTAAAGAAAATGTTTTTCAGTATACACTTATGTGCTCTCAAAATTAGAAAATAATTTTTTCTGCCCTCAATTTGAATTAAATTTGTTGTGCAGAATAAGAGTGGAGGGCAATTTTTACCACCCACATTTATTCTGCAAAACAAATTTAATTCAAGTTGAGGGCAGAAAAATTTATTTTCTACTTTTGAGTGCACATAATAGTGTATATACTGAAAAACATTTTTTTAAATATATTATTTAGATATATTATTGTACTACATTGTTCATTTTTTGATTTGATATAACTAACATTAAATTTTATTGTGCTAAAGTTACTACTTATAGGTTGTTTGGGACTAACATCCAAGGTCCTGGAGTGTAATCCTATTTTTACCATTATATCAATACACTGCAGATCTTGGAATCACCATACAAGGCCTTTGTCCATAACATATTTGCTATGGGTTACCTCTATGTATACTACTATGGCAAATGACAATGAACGTCCATGGCAGTGGAGCTAATAAATAAGGTAGATGCATATACACATTTTTTAGGATAAATAAAGGTTATGAAAATCCAGAATGTCCTATTAGAATCTATTTTCAGTGAATTGCCACTATAGATGGCTGCATTGTAGCTGAAATGCACATCTGGTTTTTCATAACCTTGCTGTGGCTATTGGATATACCTGAGGTAAGTACTTTTTCATTTCTTGAAATTTTAGTGCTTATTTGTGAATTTAAAGTAGGTAATACTGAATTTCTAAATTTACATTATTTCAAGTAATCACCAATAGTTTGATTTTGCCTCAGATGTAAAAATCACTTTGGTTCTCATCAGGAAAGATAAAAAAATTCTTTTTAAAGGAAAGTGGCAGGTTGAATCATCATGTCTTTGATTCAGACTTACCTTTAACCATCTCACTGTGCAGGACACTGTCTCCATAGGATATATTCACTGCCATGGATTCTAAGTCATTGAAGTACTTCATCCGTACACAGCCTAGAAAAGTGATGATGATAATCCTTGCATCATAAATATTCATGACGAAATTAGTACAGAGTTATTTTATATGATGATATACAAGCATTTCTAAAAAAATAACCAGTTTGAATAACCTTAGAAGTTTATGTCAGGCATTTTTTATTATTTTATCAGAAATAATCCCAACCAATCTTTTCTCTGAAAAATCATAAGTATTTCTCTACACACATAATAATTTAAAATGAAAGTCACAGATTTTTTTAACATCACACAAATTTTATATACTTTTCTGAATTATAATCATGTTGGGTTTATTTCATTTATATTTTTTAAATTAATTTAATAAGTTTAACCCTTTGAGAGACCAGTTTATAGCTATAAACGTGAATCCTGAAAAGATCTACGAATTTTTCCACATCATTTTTATCCAAAGACAGACCAATGAGTAATTACAATGATTTTATTAAAATTAATGAAATATTGATATTTCATAGACAGTATAAAAATTCCCTTTCATAGAAATATTGAGGATCAATCTTTATAACACACAAAATAATGAAAATGCTAACACTCAGATAGGAAATTACCTGGTCCTCCAAGATCAATAAATGTTAAGTTGAAGTCCATGCAGCATATGCAGGTGAGAGGGCTTTCGCAGAAACAGTTTCTTGTATTTGTTTCCTCTTCTCCTTCTCTCTTCTCCACTTTGGGAATGTCCATAACATAATCCAGTCCCCATTGAAACACATCTGGAATTATAGGGACAGGAGGTTCCAGAAACATCAATTCATGTATCATGCTCATAGTGTATTCATATGCCCATTTGAACTATCCAATTTGAAGGAAAAGTGCAAACAATTTTTGAGCCATTATTTTCAACTAATAAAATAATGTTTGGTAAAATAGAAGCATTTTGTATTTCCAAATCAATGAATATTTGCAAAACTTCAGCATGCAATTACAAATGAAGAGTTAATTACTAAACATCCATTAAAAAGCCTTTAAAATATATTTGGTAAATATATTTGTTTTTATGTGAAAGCTCAGTTCAATCTCAGCTCCTAATTCCTTTAAGAAAATGTAAATAAGATTTTTTTGATGAGAAAGATTTGGACATGAGAGGGAAAAAATGTTTTTTACCCTCTGATGCATTAGTTTTTTAGAATATACAGGGTGATCCATTTGCTGATCACCCTGTATAATAGTTTTTATTTGTTTATAGATATTTGTTACAATAAATGAAAAATGTGGAATTAATATAGTAAGAGGGTTAGTATGTTTTATTTGACCTATTAAAAAATTTTAATTTGTGAAAACATACTTTTCTAAGAAAAAAAGAACTCACAAAAAACAAGTTAACTTTTATCGGCGGTGTTTACACATAAATGTACACAAATTGTAGGTGGGTGGACATTTAAATCCATATGATAAAGATTAATTAGATAATGTGTATAAAAAAATAATATGAAAAAAGTTAAAGGGTTGGTTGAAAGCTAATTAAATGTTACAATAGCACCCAACAAGGTTAGATTTTTTGCAAAAATCTTCGACTTTTTATGTCAATAAATGTAATAAACACGTCATAAAATCAGTAAGAACAGGAGTCAAAGGAACGATATGAGAATAAAAATAAAAGAGAACTTTGTGTTCAGAAATTTTTCAGACAGCAATGTTGTCCGAGTATATTAAGAAATAGATCACTGCATATGACATACGCTACTCTCAGATTTCATATACGCACTGCAATGAGGACTGATGAAATACTTCAGTAAGGTTTTGAAGAATGAGAATTAAATTATGAGCGAGAAGTACAGAGCTATGAGCTTTTTAAGCAGCACCTCACTTAGTTTAAAATTGACAACGACTGAGGCTGGATAAAAACTACCTTGGACACATCTAATTATGGACCTTCTACTTGCAGCAGTTCTTAAAGAAAAAAGAAAAGTTAACCAAATAAAATAAATTCCTGGGCTCAATGAATCCTCCAGCACGAGCATAAGTAGCCTGTTAAGCCTGGGTGGAGGGGAGGGAGAAGTGGCAGCATGATTATAAAAATATTTTGAGGGACACCAAAATGTTAAAAAATATTTATAAAATAATAATATGAAAACAAAGTTTTAAATATTTTTTGCACTTGTTACGCAAATGAAAGATAATTTTTTATTAAGAACGAAAACATAAAATACTTTATTAATACATTTTTAAAAATACGTATAGTATTTAGCAGGGAGGCCAAGGGGAAGGCGGCGAGGACTTATAATGAGGAGCGAGAATTCCCTCCCCCCTCCTAGTTACGACTCCGCTCCAGCATTTGCTATTATGTCTCGGCATCAAAAATCGTGGCATACATTAACTCCACAAATGTACCGGATCGGTTTCCAAAAACAATCATCGAAAGCAGAAACTTTTCTCCATTTTGCGGATGATGCAAATATGAAGTCTGGATATATGATTTCCAGCAGTAAATCTCCACGAACAACCCACCTACAATTATATTATTCAAATAAATTTTAGGGAACTAATAATCGCGTGAGGTTCAAAAGTTATCCATCGACCGCATCGCTAACTTTCTGGAACTGACACTCAATAAAAAAAGGTTGGCCGAAAATCATAGCGCGGTAGCAAAAATAAATTGCCTCTCCCCCAAAGAGCAATTCCAGGAGCAATCGAAACGAAAGGACGTGGTTGGCTGGAAACCAGTCCGCCGTATTTATCTCTCGGTCAACGGTCGTCGAGGTCTATTTTGTAGCAGCGCCGTCTTTACCACCCGTTTACCTACTCGCCCGGAGTTCGATTCTCGGACGTCCACTCACTCGTCCCCCCGCGGCTTCGTTCCACTCGCTCGACCCCTGCTCGCCCACGTAATTTTCCCCAAAGACGATGAATTATTAAAAAAAACGCATAAAAGCGAAGCATTTTTAATTTTGGATCGAAAAAGATTTGACGAAAAACCGATCTCGAACCAAGAAAACCACCTCGGTTATTAATTTTTGTTTCGATTTTTCCCGATACCGCGGTGAACCGGTCTACGTCTTAGAGGGTGCATGTTGGCTCACCGAAGATTCCGGCTGGGCTGGATGGCGCCACGAGGAGCGCCGCCACAATAGCCCCCGCCAGGAGGATTCTCGGAGCAGCGGCTGCGGTCATGCCGTCGGTCGGTGCGGTCGCCGTCCGGAGGAGCAGTGCACGCGGACGCAGCGGAGGCGTCTCAAAAAGAGCAGAGAGTGAGGGAGATGCGCGCAGACGATTCTCTCCCACTCCCACGCGCAACTCATGGATGACCCACTTGGTGGCGGATGAAGAGAGAAAGAGAGGGCGGGGAAGTTCTCTTTCTCCACCGCCCCGCCCTCGGGGAACCCTCTCTTTGCTATACCTCCGCCCCCGAGCATCCAGTCCCAACAACCCCCTCCGTCTCCTCTCTCTCTCTCTCTCGCCATCGTCTGCCGCCCCACAAGGTCTCATGCCTCTCGCCCGCCTCCTCTTCGATTTCCCGTCGCTGGTAAGCCACTGCACCTCACGTATTTCTCGGGGAAGGCATTCTGGAGGGGGTAAGGCAAATAAACCCTCCAGCAGCTAAACGGTTCCCTTTCGGTTCACGCAACAGAGGTCAAATATTTTATCTTTTACCTAATAGTGCTCATCATTCAGGTCGTATAGTCCGGTGTTTCTCAAAGGGCCGCGGCACACCAGGGAGCCACAAAGCTATTTTGGATGCTAGGCAAAATGCCAAAAAATTAATTTTAGATAATAAGATGTTATAATAATTACTAATAGTTGTGCACATAAAATGAATAAATTTGTATTAAAGTTACGTATTTTTACTATTTTAAATTCAAAGGAGGCCGCGACAATTGAAAGTTTAAGAACCACTGATGTAGTCGGTTTTAGAAAATGTCTGAACGATATCACTCCTAAATTAAAAATAAATTGAAATCATTGCGGTCTTCTTGATCGCTTCCCATTCTCGCGTCCTTATCTTTATTGTCATTAATCTTTGCCTCTTTGACAAAGCTAATCCACTCTCGCTACAGTCGCTTTTTTTCTTTCATCCCTCATATCAATGGAGACATTCGTGGCCACAAGACGAATGGATGAAAATGGTGGTGGGCCAAATTCAGGTTTATGGTATGGTATTATGGAACAATTGGAAGTTTTTTTGTATCTTTGAAACGATTCGAACGGGCAATTTATTCTCCGCAAATAGATCCACTCCGTGATCACAGCACCAGTGTTGGGAAACCAGCACTTTAAAGAAAATCCCACTGATCTCTCTTGTGAAAAATGTTATGCTTAAGATGTTTAAAATTAGGCTGATAATATTTTATCTATTTTCTCCGGTGTAGCGGTTAGGCGATAAATGATACAATCCCGAGGATAAAGGTCCCAGTAATTAGGGTTGTTTGCTCTGCTAGGTATGATCAAAATAAAAATTCTGAGACTATAAAAGTGAATTATCAAGTTCAGTTCATGAATTGTATCAGGTGAAATTTATAGCTCTAGTAGTGATCTTTGAAGTAATGCTGAGCAGAAATACAAATACTGTATGCATATCTGTTCGTAATGCTAATTTGTTTAAAAATTGAAGATAAGGCCAAGCGGAAGCTTATTAAACTCATTCAGCGATCCGTTTCTTCCGGCAATCTTTTATTCATATCTCCTCGACAAAAAAATCTGAATCTTTCTCGTTTTTCGAGAGAAGCGGTAAAAATGAGGTCTGGAGCGTTTTGAGAGATAACGAAAAAAGTTGCTTCCTGAGAAAAATAGAATACCGTTCGGCGGACCTCATGCTAAAAATAAATTTAAAAAATAGGTATTGTGTCTCGGGTCATTGCTCTCATTATAATTCTTTCGTCGCCGATAAACGAAGGACGCAATAATTGCCTGTTATTAACTCTGAGTTCACTCATAACGTTTTTAACTGCTTCAATCATAGTTACTCTTTTGAGACCTTTTTTAGAAAAAATGTTAATATTTGCATAATTTTTGCACTGTGAGCCCAGAAGATAAAAAATAAGGTAAGTACTTCGTGGAGATTGGGTGATTTATGAAATATCTCGCGCGGATTTAACGTTCAATTTCAAAATTTAATTAATAAAGTTAAAAACGATTTAACTGAGACGACTAATTCGAAAAATTATTTCCTCTATGAATTATGAGAGTGCTATTTTAAAACGGGACATCACTTGAATTTCAGTAGCATTTAACGGTAACCTTTCTTTCCTAAAAAAACAGAACTGCGGAATCGCAGAAACAAAGAAAATAGGCTACTTTAAGATGACTTTTCGTGCCATAAAGATTATTTTCTGCTATGCCCGTGTTCGTGAAAAAAAATTCGCGGCGTAACTGCACGCGTCGAACGCTGGATGCATTGTTAAGGTGACTGTTACCCTGAGAGCGAGATTCGAATCTTGATGATTGCATCGAACGTTGCCACCTAGAGCATGGAAACGGTTGATCCGAGTAACTGACCGAACGGGGATTTTTGGTTGACGTCCTATACTAGCCATTTATTTGGTCTCTGGATAGAAATTTTCGAGCCAAATTGTTCGTTGCCACCCCATAGTACAGTAAGTCCCCGCTATACCTGGGAGATGCGTTCCTGAAAACTACGACGGATAACATTTGTGTAAAATATGTGAGAGTAATTTATTTGTCGATATCTATTTATGTTAATAATAAAATAAATAATAATTTAAAGATGACAAAAGATGAACTAAATAAATAAAATCCCCGGGTCGAACAAAAACGTAGGTAAAACTAAGTAGTTTTTGCTTTGATAATCTCGAACGTTTGCTCATTTATGCGTTATTTACGCAAAAAATACTAAGAAATAACGCAGTCATTAACTTGACCACATTTTGAATTTCTGGAATTTCGCCTTTTTATCTTCACAAACGTGTATGCGAAGCGTCACGACGTATAACGAAACGTCCTTCAATTCATTGTCGACATTTAAGGGGACGACGTATAGCGGGGAATTATTCGTACTGTGCAATCTCGTTGTGATGTATGTCAGCGGACCATTCATTTTTCTACTTTTTTTTCTGAAAGTGCGTTATGCTGAAAATGCTCTTTGTAACAGATAAATATAAAAATGTCGTCATTCTGCGTTACACTTTATACTTCTAAAATAATCTGATATTTCCTTCCTTGTTTTTTTTAAGTGCATATTAAGAACCCGGCATGGACGTTAAATTCTCTCTCGACGCATCTCAGCGAACGTTAACCATTCATTTAATCATTGTATAGTTATTTTTTAAATAATAGAAACTTTGTAATGCTAAGTATGACGTCAAAACCATATAAGTTTGTATCTAATTACAATAATAAGTGAAATGCGTTATATTGAAATATTTATTGTATTCGACGAGTATTAATGAAAAATACGAGATAACAAGATTTTATTGTATATTATTTACGAGTTCCTCAATTATCGATTCACTGTTTACAATTAATGAATCTGATGTTGTTAATAGTAGTTTAAGTCTGTAATAGTGACACTTCTTCAAAACGAGGAGTAACTTAAAGTGAACCTTGCCACGAATTTAAATTATTTAACAATATATTTATGTAAATTTAAACACGGGTTTCCCGTAGTACAGAAGTGCTTTTCGTCAAATTCGCCGTAGTATAATCGTATACTAATGTATTTGCCTTAAAATTAGGAAATAATTTTTCTCATATTGTGGTAGTCCTACTTTTTTGATCCGTTCTAAACATGTTCATATCGTTTTCCCATTTTATACTCGCACTAAAAACGAAATTTCTTTTAAATCCTTTCATCCAATACCTTCCAAATTCATAGTTACAGAAAAATTCTAACCTTGATATTGTGGTAGCCCTGTTTAGTCGATCCGGTTGAAATGTGCTATTTTGGTTATCTATTTATATGAAGATTATATATATATATATATATATATATATCATATTGGGTTAATATCCATATGGTCAGTTCTCTATAAATACGTGTAAAAGAGATATTAATTTACTTTTCACTGTGGTAGCCCTGCTCTTTAGCTCCGCATTAAGCATCTTGATTTCATTATGATATGCTGTACAAATCTTATATGGAAAATTTAATTGAAATCCGTTCCGCCAATTCATTCCAAATCCTTAATTACCGAAAGCTTTTAATTTGTAATTGTGGCACCCCTGTTTAGCTGATTCGGTCTTAATATAATAATATGGTTTTTTATATATGTGTGTATTATAAATATGAAATTTTGTTAAAATTGATGCGGAAAGTTCAACACAAATACGTGTTAAAAGAATTTTTGTATTCCTTGTGGCAGCCCTGCTTTCTATATCTAAACTATAAATATTTATTTTGCTTTTTTTATGTTGCACGCCTCCTTCGTACAAAATTTTGTTGAAATCGATTTTCCCAATTCCTTCCAAATTCATAATTACCGAAAAGTTTAACTATGTAATTGTGGGACCCCTGCTGAATGGGTCCGGTCGAAATATGCTAACTTAGTCATTAATTGATGGAATATTATATGTACCAAATTTGGTTGAAATCGGTACTGCCAATTCTTCCCTGATATGTGCGTACGGACGGACGGACGGACTGACATCACGAAGATAATAGTGCTTTTCAGCATTGACGAAAAGCACTAAAAACTTTAATACAAAATTTAGGATTAGTATACGCTCAATTAGCCAAGTCAAAATATCAATTTTCAGCGAGATTTACTTATCGTTAATTATTAATTTTATTTTAATTGTTTTTTATCTTATAGCTATACCTATTTATTATTCTGCATGTTATACAGCATTTATCTACAGCAGCTTTTCGGTCTGGATGGAGATTGAAATTGAGCGTGGAATTTTCTCTGGCATGGAAATGGTGGAATATAGTGGTTAAAACAGTGTAAAGCCTATTAGCAATATATTTTAGTAGCGGGAAATATAATTTGTGCTGTAAATCATACCTGGTCTATATTTAATGTAAAATGCATTAACATATCGCAAAAAAATACGAAAAAAATATTTGTAATCTTTTCTTTGTTAGTTTATTTCACTTATGTGCGTTGGCGTAATATTTCTCTTTGTTTACGCAAAGATTTTTTATGATGCATAACTTACGTTTCGCATCTAACGTCCACCGAAAATTCTCGCGCATCCGATCTTCCGTCGATAAAAATATCACATGACCGCTATTGGACGAGAACTTTAAATCACAATGTAATTGTATAAGTTTCGATACAGTATTTAGGATGTTTAGTTCGTGATAGCGGGCGTGCCAATTGCGGAATTTGAACTCGCGACCTAGTGGCCCGTAATCTGGCACAGTAACTAATCGCACGTTGAACCGAGAATGGGACGCGAGAGAATTGTGGGAATAGGACGTGAAGAGAAAGAGAGAGAAGGCAGGAGACGCGTAGGTGGACGAAGAGAGAAAGGAGTTGGAGGGAGTAGGGCGAAGTTGGATGGAGGGAAGAGAGAAAATGGGGATAGTCAGACGAGAAGAGAAAGTAGAGAAAGAGAGAAAGATTAAAGGGAATTCGGAAGTTGGGAGTGGCCGAGCATTGAATTGCTAAAATAGAATCAAAAGTTATTAGATATTAGGTGCCCAGGGATAACAGTTTAAGTGCTCCTTGCCCATTATAAAGTTTGACGTCCTCTCGCGATTCTCATATGAAGATGAACGCCATTTTCCACATTCGTGAAGCGGGAATTTACTGGGTAATTTGATCGAAGATGAGTAATTATACACAGAACAGAAATCATACGTAGAAACAAAATCCATGCATAATATTAGTCATTAAGACTGGCTGATATGAGTAGTAAGCGTTTACAAATTACAAAACTTTTAAAATTGTTTCACGAAAATTTCGCCCAAATTACGAAACAATATTTATGAGACGACTTAGACTTCCTCCCGCGGAAGTGGAAACTTGTAAAAATCGAAAAATTGAGCTTGACCTTTGCCAACCGCTCGTTGAGCAACGGTGCAACCAGTAAAACATGATATAAAAAAGCAATGACATGGCTTCCTTGAAAATGGCCGCGGTCACAGACGTTGAGTGCACTCTTCCAGAAAAAGGTGAGCTTAATTGCCGAAATAAAATGATTGCGAAGCCTGATAATAATGAGAATATCACGATAATTTTGGAGCAATTAAAACCACAAGACATTATTTATTAGGAGGTAATTTAATTACACTTACATACATAACTCTGAACAATTTTTAAAAACATTTCAATTTTTGCTTTTATATTATCACCTCAAAACGTACAGAATTATCGTGAATATCATTTGGTGATGTTTTAAATGATAAATAAGTAATTGTACATATATGTATGTATATATATAATTTAAAACAACGCCAAATGATATTCACGATAATTTTATACGTTTAAAGGTGATAATATAAAAGCAAAAATTGTTAATTAACTGTTTAATTTGAAAAATAACAATCAGAGGAAGATTGAAGAGATACGGAGGTCTTAGGATATTTTGGTAAACACTTTTCCATTCATTATTGCCTAAAGCTACCCATTAAACAATCACCATCACGAGTGGTAATTCATGAGGTGCTTAAACATATAATTTTGTGAGAGTCAAAATAACACTTTGGCTTACGTAGCAGCGGAAATGGTAGCAGAATTAGTATCAGGCGTTGAAATCTCCGATCTGCAGCGGAGAAAATAACCATTTATTACGTTGATGTTTTTTAGATAGGGACAACACTCCCGCAGCGTTTAATTGAGACAAATAGAATAAAGGAGACAATTGCTTTTAGAGTGGTACAAGCAAGGGGGGAGGAGAAAGAGGGATACAAAGAGAAGAGCTCAGCGTCCGGTAAGCACTGGTGCCCTTGCCCGGAATATCATTATCGAACAAGTTCGATATACATGCACCGTAATAATTATAGAGTTCACGACCAAGGTTATCCGGTGTTATAACTTGTCTTTTTTATCGCAAATACCAGTTCGTGAGAACGACTGAGCTTTAGATGAATTTAATTTCCATTTTAATTGAACTCCCTTTTGTTTTTATCCAAGGTAACGCCAATTACTTTATTTTATGCTCTGCTGCCAATGTACATAGATGATGAGCAAGTTGCTGAGGTTAAAGATTCTCTACATCCGAATCAAATCAATCGTTGTGTAACAACGCTAAAAGCAGACGGATGTAAAGTTTAAGGAATAGTTCTATGAAAAAATATGCTCCTCATATTAATCGCTTTGCTGAAACTTACGCGTTTATAAGATATTTATCGCATTCAGTAAAAATTCGAGTACGAATGTGGGCGATATTATCCTGCAGCACTTGTTTTATAAATTTATCGCCTTCAAATGAATATTGAATGCGTTTACTATCATTATAATATCGTTTAAACTTATACAGTTTGTATGACATGATGCCAGTCAATTTTGGGACTCCTAGTTTTTTTAAGCGTATCACCAACCTCCAAACCAAGGTTCAATGCTAAAACTGTTTCCAATTCTCTCATCACCGATAATGGGCGAAAACCCGAGATTACAAAAGTTGAACGCTCTCTTCGCTCTGAGAAACCTCTCCGTCGCGTACTCACATCACTCATCGGCAAACATTTGTTCAAATCAAGACACGTTCCGAAGGTATATATGAACGACTCCATTTACTTTTTTAAAAAAGAATATTTTTTTATTGTTCCGAGGCGCTCTCCCACCCCGCATATCTGGGTAACTAGGTTACGGATAGGATCGAAGGAGAGTGCGGTGGAGGGGTCGGGAACCTTTCCTCCTCTCGGGCCTTAGGTTGGTATTGCCGACGGCATGACCGCGTCTTGATAACGGAATGTTCCGGAGATGGAGTGGGATGGGGAAGAGGCGTGTAAGAGGAGAGAGAGGGAGGGGGCAATGAGGGGAAGGAGGACCTGCGGAGGGGTTTTGAGGAAAAGGGGCGAGGATTTATTTTTTTAGGACTCCTCCGCCCCGCTTAAAGAGGTGTAAGCGGGACAAACGCTGCTGGATGAGTGGAAGATGACAGATTTAGTTTTTTTTTCTCTCCGTCGAGCCGTAACTCGAAGGAAAGTCGCTTCCACGAAACAGTGCGTCAGGTTTTTGATGCGTAGTTCGGTTTACGTTCGTCAGGAAATTAGAAAGTAACCGCGCCTTCTTTTCGTACCGCCATCTCAATTAAAAGATACCGAACATTACGTTCTCATGAATTGATGATGGGAATGTGAATTCGTGGTTTCCTTTTTCATTTGATAGAACAATGATTATAATTATGTAAGAATTTTATGCAGGACATTACGAAAACGAGTGTTTTTTGCGTGAAATCTTAAACCATTGTTTTTTCAGGTATAGGACAGTTCGGAGCGACGGACGATTCGCCGCCTGGAGGAAAAAGCAGCAACTTTTAGTTGGGTTGAGTGGTTGGGAGCTGGATTGGATTTTATTCCCTCCTCCCGGGTTGGATTGAGAATAGAGTTGCTTCCTCCACCTCCTCCAACCTCTCAACCCAACCCAAGGACAAGAAATAGAAAGAATCCAACCTCCAACCACTCGATCCAACCCGGGATAGGAAATAGAATCCAACCCCCAACCTCTCATATCAACCCGGAGGAGGAAATAGAACGAATCCAATCTCTCAACCCAACCCGAGGGAGTTGTGCGTAATTTTATTGGTTTTTATGATATTAAAATTAATTCCTTGTGACTTATGCGCCTGAGTTTTTTGTCTTTTGATTTGGGAATAATTATGATTGTGTAGGACGCCCCGAATAATATAGAGAAAAAGTGCGTCCTATACACGGGTATTTACGATAATTCAGCAAGTGCAGTCTTCCTCTGTGCCTCACATACGGACATAGGAAGGAGTGAAATTTTGCCGAAGAAAATTTTCTTATTCGTTTCCGCTATTAGGAAAACAACTCTCTAATCACACTCGCCATCCTTCATCTTGTTTACAACCCGATCGGCAGTGACCTCTAAAAGATTCATCGCTCAAAGTCGTGTTATTCTTTGAGGCAAACGACTCCTCCGCCGAAATCGTCATCGAATTTTGTTTTAACCACTTTCATCGTAAACATTTGGTGATACAGATTTCTCGAAAAATCCCACGTTCGATGAACGAGATCCGTAAATGTTTTGTATAGCGTCTCTGATGTAAATTTCGGCCCAGATTGAATCGGCAGTTTCCGATGATCCGTTGAAACGCAGTTTCGCGGAGAGAAACGTCGAGAAGGAGAGAGCGGAGGCGAAAGATTCGAAATGTTTTGAGCTAATATTTAGAAGGAAAAATGTGGGCTGCGGAGGAATGAGAGTGGGGTGATAAATCCGAGAAATTAGAAAAGGAAGGAAGGCGGCGCAGGGGCGATGTGGTAAGAGATACTTCTTGTGAAGATGCGTGGCAAAACTTCGCCGGAATAATGATAAGTAGATTTTGCAGTGGTTTTAATCCGCTAAGAGTTTAAATCACCGATGCATACTTTTTTAAAATCTTCCAAACTTCAATGAGTTGAGTTAAAGTCTATTGGATGTTTTAAATGCTGCCATAAGTAATCCGTTTTTATGGAATTTATCCCACTAACAATCGTATTTTTTGGCATACAAATTTCAGAATGGCGAAAATCTATGTAATAATAAAAGAACAATCGGAAACAAAGGCTCTCTTTTAATGAATGATTCAATAGAAATCTAAGAATTGTTACACGTTTTTCTACATGTATTCAAATCGTTAAAAATTATTCTAGAAAAGGTTATGATTATTATTAATTCCCAATATGTTACATTTAGGCTAAAAGCCTGGTGGCGGCACAAAAGTGAATTTACAAGATGACAAGAGATAATACGTATATATCATGCATAATAGTCATGCTCAGCATAAGAAGTTCCGAGTTTTCATGGTTCAACGTTGGCCTTCACGGCTACTGTAGAGGTCATGGGGCTCACGAGGTCTCCACTATATTTCACCCTACCAAGCGATCCTTTACTTCGTCCAACTCTTCCATCGTATTTATTTTAATTAACTATTAAAACTATACGCTCAGCTTATTTTAATGTATTCAACCTATAGGTTTAAAATGTAAATTTACTATTGTGTCGTAGAAATTATGCAGATAAAATATTTAGACATATTGGTATCAATATAAAAGTACTACGCAAGATATAAGAATTATTTTGTGTGAAATAGCTATCAAATATTTACTAAACTCTTAAGCAGCTCAATTTCTGTCCCAAGATGAAAAATGTTCCGAAAAATAAAACAGACTATACCATGATTTTACTTATCCGTGCCATCGTAAGTGATTGATCGGTTTTTTGACCTTCCCGGGCAACTGAAATAGCAAAGAAAAAAATTCGAGTTTATATGATAATTAATTTATTTTTTTAGTTCACATAACGGTTTGTTAACCGATCAAAGCAAGAACGCTTCCTTTTATTTCTGAAGTCCACCTCTTGATTTTTCCTAGAATCTTTTGTTAGTTAACTTCTGACTCCGGAACGAGATCGTTGAACTATTGGAGCCGAAATTCGAAGCGGTGGAAGCGCCATTCCGTTATAAGACTCGGAGAGAGATTTCAATTAGATGCCAATGGTACAGTCCAGAAAGTGGAGGTCCTGAGAAAAAGGAGGAGGAGGCGGAGTGAGAGGCGCAACGTGATGGAGGAGGGGAAGGGGAAGAGATGGTCCAAGGAAACCGCCGTTGGGGAAAGGATAGGGAGATATCAAAGGCGGAGAGAAGCACAAGGAAAAGAGACGGCAAGAGGGATTGGGATCGACGCTAAAACCGTTTAACGGTAATTTGGGTCCATTCGGAGAAGGTGTGGGAAGGCGGGCGATAATTACAGAAAGTGAACCTCGAGATGTGAAACCGCGTTCGTGGGTTTTACGCGGATGTTTTAAAACCGCGTCCGTTGCCTTTCCACTTACTTTTTGTTTATGCCGTGGGAACGGATACTTATACAGGAAAAGAGTACATTTTTATCGAAAAATCTTGTATATTCTAAAAAGCAGCCTTATTTTGAATCTTAGACCGTCATTTGAAATTAATTCAGGAAGATACTTGAAAAAATATCTCATTTTTTTATTCAATCCGTAAAATACGACGCCTTTGTTTTCACTTAGAGCATACAGTATACGAAAAGAGCGACTGTTAAAAAAAAGTTGCGTGTCACCGTCGATTTAGACCTTTTGGATTTGATTAGTCATACAATTTGAAGGTCATTCACATTCGTTGGAGTGTTATTTAAGCGGTATTAGGCGGAGAATTAGTGCGGGTGGAGAGGAATGGAGAGAATCGAAGCATCGAGACGAGAAGAAACTGGAAGAGAGGGTGAACTTGGCAAAGCTTTAGACTCGGAGTCCAAATAAAACGCTATTTCAATAACATTTAATTTTGATTACGGTAGTGTGCGATTCTACAGATTTTAATCATAAGACACATACTTATAGTATACCTTTCAGTGACCTTGTAGTTTGATACGTGGTATTGTTAATGCATTTAGGTATGATACCGGGTAGCACTCATCCTGCATTCATCTTCAAGAAAGAAATACGCACGCATTTCCATAAAATACGAACAAAAGGACCTTAATATATATCGTATTCTCTCGCATGTTATATTTAGAGCAGCTTAATGCCGTAGTGGCGCGATCACGGTCGACTTAATCGGCGAAAAATTTCCCCTCCAAAATTAGCTCACGGTAAATGCCAGTCGAAAGAAGAAAACGGAAATTCTTCGCTAAACTCTGTAATTGAGATCATCCGCCAAAGAATTTTCCATGGAGACGACAACAAAATATTTTAGGACGTGCCTCGCGCTGCATTTCTATCCACTTTTATTAGGGTCGCGAATACGCCCCCGACGGACCTTTCTCCAAACGCGCGAGCCGAAAAAAAAATACCGCGAAGCGTAAAGACGAGAATATAGTTATTAGGTCGAAGAGGCGGGAGAGAAGGAAGAATCGCCTCGAAAAAAAAACATCCTCGCGAGGCGCGGTCTTCCTTTTGTCTTAGAATTCGTCCACGATTTCCTCAAGGATGAACCGAGGCAGGAGAAGGAACAGAAGGACGAGTAGCGCGAAACGTGGCCGAGGATCGTCTGGTAGGTGGGCCGACTGTTTGACCCAGCTCTCAAGAAACCATCCTTTCCCGAACGTCCTTCCCACAAGCCCCTCACCTCTTCTCTCTCTAATTTCCCTCCATCATTCCTGCCTTCCTCTTCCCCTCCTCCTTCCCGAATCCTCCTCTCCCCCCTCTCTCTCTCTCTCCTACCGATGACCGAGATTCCTTGAGGAACTCCCCAGAGGGCGTCTATGCGGTAACGCAGGGCCGAAGAACGAGGTGCTGGCTGCGATCGTCAGAAAGGAGGCGCTCTTCAGCGCAAACAGTGCCCGAGTGTCAGAGAGAAAGAGATAAAGAAAGAGAAAGAGAAGCAGACAGACGGACATCTCGCTCGTTTTGGACGGAAAGGGAGTGCTCGCCTGTCAGGTAATTGAGTACTTGTTTTTTTCATGTCTCTCGATTCCGCAAGGCGAAAACCAAACTACAACAAACTGGCTTTTGAAAAAAACAGTATTCGTTATTTTTTGAGCCGGTCGAAGAAGTTCTGGACTATTGATGCGTCTGGAATAAAATTTTCGCGAAGAAGTAGTTCACGGTTGTGGTTACTGCTGTGATTCTCCCAGATTGCGTCTTCTTTAATATTCGTTCGCCGCGAACAATTCTTCGGCGCTGTTTACGCCGGTTTACTTTATAATACCCGTTAGTGTTTGTTGAGCAGATTTTTTGGTGTTCCACAAGTTGCGTGGCTATGATGCTTTGGTTAGGATGCATGGTTGAGGTCCAGCGACAGACTCGATACTACTCTTTCGGTGCAGTTGCTTAGCATTACGCTCTCCGTCGAGGGGCGTCCGCGTAATTGGCGTTCTTCTCCACCCCCGTCGTCCTCCCCTTCCTTCCTTACAACCCCATCCCTCCTCCCCTAACCCATCATTCACTACCATTCACCCCACTCCGTCTTAGCGAGAGAAAGCGACTTGTCACTTTTGTGTCACTCATCATTGGTTAGGATTCAGGTTGATGCAACGCACACTTCGTGATGTTACTGATTTAGTCGCTCTCAGCTATTCGATTTTCTACTTACATTTTCTGATCCAAAGAAACTGTGGTTTGCTTCTTTTTATGTGGGAATTAAAGAGACCACATCGAAAGCTATTACCGTCGAAATATATTCCCGCTTGCAATATCGAGACAAAAATTATTTTATGTTTTACGTGATATAATTAATCTCAATTTCAAAACCAGCAAAATTGCTATTGAGTTTTACCCTCACGGCCTTTCTCGGTCTCGGAGGCTGCCTGGAGCATTCTCATATTTATCATTTTATTATTTTTCCGATTATTAAAGACGTTTTCCTTATTTTCAGTTTGTTTATCCTTATATTTTAAGAAAATCGAGTGCTTTTTCAGATAACCATATCGTTTAATGTATAATGGAAATATTCCTAAGAATTATCCGCTTAATATGTTTTTAACTACATTTACTAATGTTATACGTAACTTTCATAGCCAAAAAATGATTGAGTGATCCATAGTTCGATTTCAGGTACGATATAAATATATTCAGTAATAATTTTCTGAGTTTTAATTCTAGGAATGTAAGCATATTGTACTCGAAATACTTATGCAATTTGTTTAACTTTTTATTGCCATAGGAGTTATCATCATCGTATTTTATAAGCTACTACATGAGCTTGCTTACTAAGCTATAACCCATTGCGTTCTTAAACTGAATATTTTGAGTTTTGCATAACAGTGTTTTGAAAATGGAGCTCCACTATATTTTGAACGTTTTTTATTTTCAAAACATATTCTATCCTATTAAGCTTCATCTTAAATTCATATCGGTAGATAATTCTTAAGAGTATATTTGTATCATTACATTTCTCTATTTAAGTTTATGATTAAAACGATTTTCTTTCAAGAAAGTGAAATGAATACAATTCGATGGAAACGATTGTAACTCTGGGCGATTTCAGTGCCTGTCACTAAATCAAATTCAACCGTAAAACCGATTTTTCGCATAAATTAGTTATTTTGATCAAAGTAAACAAACTTTGGACATCACCTTCACCTTGGGCGGCTTACAGAGCGACATATACGTGACTCAGGGGAGACGATGGAGCTAAGAGGGTCAACGTCCATCCTCTCTCAAGCTCCACGCCGAGTAGGAGGAGGCAGTGGCGATTCCAGTGACGTGGTTTGTGTCGAAAAGGTGACCCAAATTTAAGGCGAGGTCAGCGAAGCGTGCGAGCATGCGTGTCTCTTGAAATTTCCAGCGTAGCTTCGACGCCTTAGATCCGCTTCCGCAAGAAGTGCATACCTTCCAACTTAGGAAGAAGAAAGTGTCGGTCGAAACAAGGGGGAGGAGGGAGAAATCCGAGGCGCTTATGTTGGTATCCCTTTCTCTCTCAGACACTCATCTGCTGCAGCCAGCGACAGAGGATTTTTTACCTAGTGACGGGATCACCTGTTGCGCATAAGGATTACACAACAGAGTGGTGAATTCTGAAATCCGTCAGGATGAAGTTATCATTCGTGATCGAGCTCCTGCTCATCTTCTTGCTGATAGCGTTCGCCGCATCAAGGGTGATAGGTAAGAGATTAATGCTCAGTAGTTAACCTCTCAGTAATCTTTTGGTGCCATGAGGATATTTTTAAATTTTAAGCGAGTATTTTAAGTGGCATTTTCTTATAACAATTTGGAACAAAATTAACCCTAATGATATGTTTTCATCATGCAGATTCTGCTTTTAAATTATCGAGTAATATATGCTTTCAATTTTTATGAAGTGCTATCGTTTTAAAAAAATCCAACTTATATGTTGGGGAAATTTTATAATACTATTCCGGAAGCGGTTCACCAGTGAAATTTACGTTGGAATGAAAGAGATTTTATTCTACTTGAATCCGTAATACAGCCAACAACTACGAACAAAAGTCTATTGTTAAACCAGATCAATTACTAATGAATGTTGTTTCGGTTATTGCAGTTGATTTGAAAAATTGAGGAAAATTCTGACCTTGATTTTCAGACACTAGTGTTGGGCGGGCTGCAAAAAAACAGAAGCAGGATGAAAGTGCGCCCAACCGTTACTGTTCGTGCTCTACGGACTCGTGCAATTGTTGCAGAGAGTTCACCTTGCCAGTCATTCCACTTAGGGGACCAGGTGAGCCGTCAACTTTTCCCTCCCCTTCCTTGTCATTCACAATATTTTAACACCTCTCTTCATCTAACCTTTTCCCATTTTCCCCCTCTCCTGAGAAAATGAGATTATTGGCAACCATTTTCTTAATTCGTCGGATATTATTTCAAACCAATGAAATTGGAAATGTGTGTGTTTAGGGACAAAAACTACTCAATGTAAATGTTAGTTTCATTTTAATAATTACGTAAAAATTT
Source organism: Tanypteryx hageni (assembly GCA_028673005.1). Classification (NCBI taxonomy): domain Eukaryota; kingdom Metazoa; phylum Arthropoda; class Insecta; order Odonata; family Petaluridae; genus Tanypteryx; species Tanypteryx hageni. Next base: position 105,507,431 of record CM054116.1, read on the forward strand.
TGGGAATTCGTTTTAAATCTAGTAATATCAAAATACTAAATTCTTTTTCCTGATTTAATGAAAAATGATATGTCGTTTCATATACGAATAATTATGGTGAACAATCGAATGATGATGAATTGGATTTTTTTGATCCACAGGATGTGCCACCCTTCAATATCTACAAGGCGACAACATGGCGCTATCGATGAAATTCGGTGATAGAGTTCTCAGCAACACAACCATCTCTGGTGAGTCTATACCTGGCATATGGATTTTAGCATAGAAATGAAGTCTTTCAGACTCGGTCTATGATGTATTTTAAATAGTATTTAGTCGCAACATCTGTTAACCTATAGTCCATGTTTCCCTGTTTCGAGCAAATCAATCATTACTATAAAATATTAAAGTATTTAATTCACAAGTTTATCTCGGTATAAGTGCCCTATAAACGTTGAACGTTTATTTTAAATAAGATATGACTGATTTTAAAGGCGTTGAAAGCTTTACAAAATCTTTTGTGTTCGTTTTATAAAAGTATCTTATGAATAAAATAGATGAGTATGAACTATCGAAACTGTATTCAATACTGAAACAAAATTTGAAAGTGTTCTGAAGCGATGGCTGCATATTGAATTATTGTTGAAATTTACGGCCATATCACGTTTTGATATATAAATTATGCGGTAATCTTTGCTCTTTTTTAATTGAAGCGATTTGTTCAATTGAGGACGATACCCATACGACAAGAATGCAACTTAACTGACAAATTTTGCACCCCTTTCAGGAAAGAAACCGAAGCCCGTATGCATGAACCTGCCAGGAGGATTCTCCAAATTCTGCGGCCGCGTATACGGAATATCTCGTGACCCAGAAGCTTTCCACGCGTGTCTTGGCGTGGAGATCCGTGCCCTTGACGACGTCGAGGCTGCCCTGAGATTATCTTGTTTCCGCTTCAGTCCCGACGGCCTGCGGTTGGAGCCAGGTAAACCCGTGCCCGCGGACGAAGACGAGGACGATGAGGATGAGGACGACTACGGCTTCGGAGACGACGACGACGATGACGAAGAGGAAGAAGAAGAGGATGAGGAAGAAGAAGACGAAACGGAAGAAGTAGATGACGATGACGAGGACGATTTGGAAGCAGCTGGAGTGGGCGATGACAATGAAATCTCAGCAGACTACGCCGGGTTCAGCATCCTGGGAGACCTCTTGGGCTTCGGAGACGAAAGCATCGAAGCGCCACCAAAGAAGAAGCCTAACAAGAAGACACCGACGGTAGCAGCAGCAGCAGCACCGGTCGCTGTGACAAATGCTGACAAAGCTCCCCAACCGATCGCCGTAGTAGTGCACGTGTCTCCGATTCACAACACCCCTGTGGTAGTGGAGACGGTCACCCAGGATATTAGCAACAACAAAGTGATGGACAAGGTAGAGATCCAGATAGCTACAACAGCTGCCCCGGCCACAGCTACTACTGCTTCCCCAACTAGGGCTCCGGCTAAAGCCCCGCCTAAGGCCCCACCGAAGGCTCCATCTAAGGCTCCACCTAAGTCTCCGCCTAAGGCTCCACCCAAGGCACCGACAAAGGCCTCCACCGCGGCCCCAACAGTGGTTTCAACAATAGCTCCCACTGAAGCTCCAGCTAAGGCCCCAACTGCGGCGTCAACTGCGGCGCCAACTGCGGCGCCAACTGCGGCACCAACTGCGGTGCCAACTGCGGCATCAACTGCGGCGCCAACTGCGGCGCCAACTGCGGCACCTACTGAAGCTCCAGAGGTCATGAATCCAACCACATCTACCGAATTCACCGTGAACGTGGTCCAAGACGGACAGCCTCTAATGTCCATGGACCATGTCGAGGAAACCGATAAAGACGTGATGGCTGATGCTGCCACGGTAACGCAGGAAGAGGAGGAGAGTAGCGGAGAAATGGAGGAGGAGAGTAGCGGAGAAATGGAGGAGGTGAACGACGAGAGCGAAAAGCTCGCGGAAGTGGCTAACGAAGTTCCGGCGATGGAGGAAGAGATAGAGGAGGGCCAAAAGAACGAAGAAGAGATGATGGAAGACGAGAAGGTTGCGGAAGGAGAAGAAGAAGAGGTCGATATAGGAGTAGTGAAAGAGGAAGGCCCGCAAGCTGACGATGACAACATGGCGACGGCAGAAATGGCGACCGCTACGGTAGAGAAGGAAACGACCCCGGAGGCCGTGAAGGTTCCGGAGACGTCGGAGGTCGCCCCTACGGTTCCTCCTACAGAGGGTGCGACGGATGAGAGGGACGAGGATGATGAGGAGGCGGATTCCGTGGTGGAAGAGGTGGAGGAGGCGGTAGCAACGGTCATCGGGGAGGGAGAGGAGGACCAGGAAGACGACGAAGATGACGAAGAGGACGATGAAGATGACGAAGAGGACGAAAAGCCGGACGGCGAAGAGGAAGACGACGATTACGACCTGGGAATCGAAGATGACGATGATGAAGAGGAGGAAGACGGCGATAAGGTTCAAACGACCACGGAGAAGGTTGTGGCATCTCTTAAGCCAGCAGGAGGAGAGAGGCGGTGGAGGCGGAGAAAGAACCGATTAGACCACATATTATGGCATTGAACTTTTTTTTATAAATAATGGACGAGAAAAAAAACCTTATCCACCCCACATATCATAAGTTAATTAAATTATTCAAACGCGCTCACGTATTTGTAGAATATTTATTCAAACTTCAATCTTGTACAAAACTTCGACAATTTTTATTTAATTAATTTAATAAAATCTTATTTATATTATTATTATATAAATTTAGTTTTTTTCATTTCTTTGTTTTTGCCCCCGTCATCTCCTCACGAGCGACCTTTTTTCCTCTGCTGCGGGGTCCCAAGAGGGCGAAAGACCTAATTATCTCGAACCGGTTTGAGCGTCGAGAGAAAGGTAGTAGCGGAAATTCGGAGCGGCGCCTTACTGGTAAGTAGGGTGAGGGTAGAGAGGACAGCGGAGGCAAGGATGGATAGGAGGTAATGGAGTGGGCAAGATGGAGAGGAAGGAACATGGTACCCGGTCATACCACTCCGCGCGGGCTCTCTCTCTCGCATAAAAATTATGCAGATTCCGGGTCAAACGAGGGTGCTCTCCCGGTTTAGCAAGTTTTCGTTCCAGTATTACCGTTGTAAGGGAGGGGGATTAATCCCCTTGTACCTATAATTGGAAGACTCCGACATGAATTCATCCAGTGAAGCATCATTCACCAGAGAAGGACCATAAGATCGTCCTCTTCTTCGGTCTAAGAGACTTGCTTCTCTCCTGGAACTATTGCCGGCATTTAAGAGTGGTTTTTATTTTAGGAGTTGGTCCGAAGATGAAGGGAGATCAGGCGATAGTTGCGCTACTCGCCGCCTTGACTTTGTTTTGGACTCTAATCGGTGAGTAGAGGAAGTGAGTTGATGCGGACGGATGATTGCTCTATTTGAACGAGTCATGTGCTATTGTCTATGCGACGAATGGGACATTATTGTCCCCGTATAATCAGTCTTTTCCTTTACAAAGAGCCATCTTATGTATTGTGTTATCAGACCGTAACCTAACTAAACCAGAACGTTCCGTAACCTCGATGGTTTTTCTCGGTCGAGCGAATAACCGGGACGTGGGGGTGCCATTTGTGTCAATTTTGTCCTTCCATGCAAAAATTAAATAAATTACAGAATATTTTTTCAGTGTCATTGCGGAACGCGATTTAGATAAATTCGAAAGTTACTCACATTAATAGCGTGAACGTTTTTTAAGAAAGGCTTCATAATAATGTGAATGCATTCGCTCTATGTCATATTTAGAGATTATTTGTAACCGCATTTCGTCCAAATCAAATGTAAAACATTCCGGTTAAATGAAAAACAGGAGAAAATTCTGCTTTGACTGGGAATCGAACCCGGTTTTGAATCCTGGACAAGGCGGAATTCTCCTCCTTTACATCTCTCACTCATTCAATCAACCATAAGCCTTCAAGTATATAAAGTCAATAGTCACTCTTTCCCTCGCATTCTAATTCAATTCTTTTAAAAATATATATTGCCCCGAATGTAATCCCAAGCTTGGTATAAACACGATCATCATTTTTAGGACATTAATATGTAACAGAATTTATTTCATGCAACTATATTTTATCCTGGGTTTAAAAATTACGCTTTGGTTGTCAGTCAACATTAAAATGGCCAAGAAATCCGAAAAATACTACTAATAATACTACATAAAATCCTCTAAATGAGCTAAATAACATTTAAATTGGTTCTAAAAACGTTTGGTCTATGAAAAAGCCTACTAGAATAAATGTATAACTCCTTAACATCTATGAAAAGTTCTTCAACTAAATAGCGAAATGACACGGAAACAATACCTTCTTATCCGCTATTTGGTATATGTATATAACCATGGTAAATTGGTATTATGTTTCAAATGAAGAAATTTAGAAAAAGGGAAAAGATATCAATGAAAAGTTAAAATAACTTATTCTGCTTCACGGGAAGTAGGATTCCTTTTTCTCTCGGCCTATTTTTATTTTATTTTTTAAATTCGTTTTGGTAATTTAAATATCATGAATTACGACTGATAACGAATTCCTTCGATATTAAAACTTCCCCGTAGTCTCAAAACATAATTCTTATTTGAACGTTCACCAGCTAAATAATTTTTTAATACCTGTCTTTTTAAAATCCTCTTTTTATATGAAAGCTGTGGAAGCCAGACCGGCGGATGAAGAGAATACCCAAGTGGGCATAGAGTATGAAGCCTTGGCGAAACAGGGAACGAATCAAACAGGAGGAGGCATCGGAGGATTCTTTGCCAGCAGGAGACCTTGTACTTGCCAGGGCCTGACGTGCAAATGCTGCACTAGGACTATATTCCCCTTCCCGCCGATCATTAGACAGAGAGCGTGCATGAACTTCACTTACCAAGAGAACCAAACAGACTTGGACATGACAATCACCCTCAACAGGCTCGTCGTGTTCAACAACACTGTCAGAGGTAAGTGTTCTTAACGGCGAATTGCAGAGACATGTTTCCTGAATATAACACGATGAGGTTAAGTGCTAAAGTTTGTAGCTTATTCTTCGAGAGAAAAAATGCACTATCTCTGCCGGAGAGTTGAGCTAAGAATGTCTACATTTCTAGAGATAGACACTAAGAGAGTGGTCAGAAACCTTTTCTCCGTTGCGGGCCGCATTTCGGGTTGCGAATGCCGGATTTAGGGTTACCTTTAGATTCTGCCCTATTATGAAAGTTGACTTAACATTTTTTTAAGTTTGACACCGTCATTAAGAGCTTCATGAGCATAATTTTAATTAACAAATATTAAAATGCCATTGTTAAATTTTACGTATGGTTTTCTGGGGCCGTAGGCTACCAAATTCTGTAACAAGATATTTAAATTTAAGCGGATTCGACGTAACCTGAAGATATTGCGAGTAGTATTTCAATTTGCTACGAAAAATCTTGAAAAAAATGTAAACTCAGTGGCGTAGCGGGCACCCCCGCGCGGCGGGGGAGGGGAGGGGGGCATGGCCAAAGGGAGTTCATATTTTTTTTGTGAGACCCTTAAATTTTTTCCGGAACTTCAACCTTGTTTTGGCGGGGGAGGGGGGGCACACATTTTCCGCTACGCCACTCCTTAAATTAAATTAATTTCGAAACTACTCTGAGATCACCATTTTACACCATTTTGGAAACTTGAGGTAAACGTTACAAACAGCGCGAAATTTTAAATGGTGGTAAATTTATTTATCACCAAGGATTTAAAAAATCATCTTGCTCTGTACTCCGCAACCGGTGTGCCGTGGTACATTTGGCGGAAGGAAAAAATACCGTTTTATTATTTTCAAGCTAAGATTGCATAAACGAAATCTCTCATAAAGAGCGATACTTTATGGTAGGATTTATTACGGATTCAGTAACTTGAAACCGAAACCAAGTCGCTACGTTACCGGAGAATTGGCCATTTTTATCATCGATTAACTGTGTAAACCGGATCTCTATCATCAGTTCAGTGATTATTTCTGTCACTTTATAAGTTATTAAATAATTATTTAATGTGCCTCTTTTCTCTTTATCGTTAAAGTGGAAATGGAATGAGGATTTTCAAATTTGCAAATTCGGAGATGTTTTGACCAGGAGAAATATACAAATTAGGTTAAATGCAATATGCGAGCGAGTACTCAGACAGGGTTTTGCCATTTAATGAGCCTGGCGCAAAGGCTCTAGTTTCTTTAAGTGATCATCGAATTGTATACACATGTATTTTTTTGTTTCAATGCTTAAACGAGAAAAATACAATTTCAATATTGCTAGCTAATTTTTTTAAATTGTTTTTTTTTCATCTGGATCATTTTGTTTTATATTATGCTCCTGTTAAACCTCTGTTTAATAAAGAACGACATTGACAAAAAACCACCCAAATAAAATCCAAGTCTAATTTTATATAGCACGTCAAAAAATAATTATTCTATTTTCGTGAAATAAAGTCGAAATATTTCACTACTATCCACCAAAATGAAAGATTTAAGTTCTTTATGAAAGCAGGATGAATACGTTCGTAAAAAAAAGCCAGATTATTTAATGGCTATTTCAAATAAAAATTAGCCAAAGAAAATCGTTTAGAAAGCTAAAATACCACACTATGATAGCTTAAAATTGTAAAAGTATCTTCCTCGTCTGAGTCGTAGAAGATTGATTGCGTAAAGAGTGAAATATTTACGGATTCGGTAACCATTGACGTGGTTTGTATTATTTCAGTATGGCAACATATTTTATTGTCTCCGAGGCGATTGTAAATTCAGTCTCCTCAATCCAACGGCCAACCTACAACCCCGGTTCCACAGTTCATTGTCCCTCACTCTCTTCTCGCCACTCCTCCCCGCGAAAGATTTCTCCTCGGAGATTCTCATCCGCAAAATGCACGATAGAATAAATATGTAAAATTGTGCTACTGAGACTTCTTTCTACTCAGAATGTGTATAGCTCCATTCTTCTTGTCCTACAACATCTTACATAAACGTTCCCCTATTATATTATCATATGCGTACTTATAGACAAGCCGTAATTTAACATTTCAATTTAGACTGAAAACGAAGTCATTGCGATGAAACTTTCGCAAAAGTCTTTTCAAAATAAATAAGTAAAGAATAAAAAAATAAAATTACAGAAACAGAAGGAAAAATTCTTTAATGTTACTCTTTAGTTTGAAGTGAGAGATATTCACAACGACAGTAATCCATAAAATCTCTCTAAGATTGCGTGAAATGTATCTAAAAGGAAAACTCTTGGACCTTGCTAAATATTTGTAGGCCATATTTCATAGTAGGTAATTTATAAATTACTTTAATTATATTTATTTATAGATACACTCATAGTACTATGCATTTATATATTTGGTTAAATTAATCTATTTATACTACTTAAAAAGAGCATTTAAAATGGCGCTACATTTCTTGTTACTGGAGTGAGCGACGATTTATTGGATATTATTTAGCTAACAATCACTAAAATAGAAATGTAATCCTTTTTAAGTTTTATATTATTATTCTTATATAATATTGTTTTTGATGTAATTTACTTGCCCATATAGACATTTACTCGAAATTTGTTTGAAAAAATATGCCCTAAAGAATTTCTATCTGTATGAAGCTGTGATATTAACATTTTCATCTCTACCTCCAATATTGATTGTTATGTTTTAATATCAAAACAAATAGTGTCTCAGAAACCCTTCAATAAAACGCGAATTACTTTTTCTTTCGAGTTCTAAGTAAAGAGATTAACTTTTATTTGTACTTAATGTTCTCCACCTCGTTAGCATGCTTCTCCGATTAAAGAAACCTTTCTAGGTCGGTAATGCACATAATCCAAGCGCATCCTATTCAATTATTTTTTCTTAATATAACCGCACGCAATTCTTCTCCTTTCTCATCCTTCTCTTTCCCTCCGAAGGTCGCAATCCCCAGCCAATCTGCGTTTCGCCGCCCCTCTTCCCTCGCGCAGAAATCTGCGCGAAACTCCATGACGTGTTCGTCAAAGATCAAAACATGCACGCATGCTTGAAAGTCGAGGGGCAATACAACAGGCGCGTGTTGTTCGGGCGGACCATGGGATGCATGTACGTGGGAAGGAACGGTTTCGCCATCCTGAGACCGGAGTCGGACGGAGAAGTTCCGGGATTAGAACCGGGAGACAACGTGGACGAAGTGGATACGGACCCCGTGAACGAAAACGACGGGACTAGCTCGACGGGAAGACCGGGAACCGGACCAACGCGAAGACCGGGAACGGGAAGTACGCCAACGGCGGGAACGGGAAATACTCCGACGGCGGGACCTGGAAGTACTCCAGCAGCGGGACCGGGAAGTACTCCAGCGGCGGGACCGGGAAGTACTCCGGCGGCGGGATCGGGAACAACGGATGCGCCGGTAACAGAAGCGGTGGTAGCCGGAACCAATGCGAGGGCGGCAGAGGGGAGCAAGCAAGAAGGGGCGAACGAGATAGTAGGCGTGGGGTCGGTTGCAGAAGTGTGATCGAAGGCGAAGGTCCGGCTGAAGAAGGGCGGACGACGCCCTTCGAAGCAGTGCGTTGATTTTGTCGGGCTAACTTATTTCGAATCGCACCTTTGCTAAATGTCCTCGCGTGTGTAGATTTCCTTCGTTTAGCTTTCTTCGTGTTTATTCCACATCAATTCTCGCGCGAACAAAAGTGATCGTTTTTTTTAACGCGAATCGATTCCTCGGGATTAATTTTTCAGCAGTCGGAATATTTCCGTGTTGATATACCCGTTCTTCAAACGACCGCCTTTATTTTATGACCGACAATAACAACGGTGCGTTTAAAAATGATTTTTTTTCCTTTTTATGGGGTAATAAAACACGGTGATGGTCGGAGGGTTCTTAAGACGGAGTCGCGTGAGTTCAACTCGTGCCTCTATGGAGCACGTCCGCGCGTGACTTTTGATGATTAACAGTTCGCCCCGTCGCTGTAAGAGACATTCCGTTACTCTTTAGTCACGGAAAACGACGCTGTTCGATAAAAACACTTGAAATCACCAAAAGAATTTAAAAATTAAACACGAAATCCTATTTAAGGATCTGTACGCACGAAATCCGAGGTACTAAAGGTGCGTTTATATTTATTTAATTTATAGGATAGCGGTAGAGCGTTTTTCATTGCTGTTGAACGGAATTTTCTTTGTTGCTGCTGCTTTTGAAACCATCGTAAATAGCAGGCGATGGTTGTTTTGGTATTTAACTTAAATCTTTCGGAAACGCTGTTATAAAAGATTTAAAGTTCCTAAAAAATGAAACTTAAAAATTACTTTATATGTTATGCGTTCAATGGAATATGGTTGAAATAAAAGTTTTAGAAAATTAATAATTTTTGGATTGTTCTTTATACTTAATAATAATTTTGGAACTTATCCCCATCTATAATAATATTTTTTCAATGTCTACATTTTTACCTTACATTTATTTGATTTCCCAATGGTTGCAGACAACTTTATTGTGGAATTAAAGATGAAAATTACTGAAAGAATAGGAATCAGGTAGCTTACTTTTTTCTAATATATCTCGTATATATCAGAAAGACTTCATTTTGACTTTATTTTTCAGTAGTTTAATACTTAAATTATAAGAAAAATTTGCCTATTTTGCCATTAAATTCTTTATGATAATTTGGCAAAAAATTGTTATAATCTTTCTCATCAAGGAAAATCCAAAAACGTTGCATAAAACCGTAGATACCCGAACCTCATTCGTCAAATCTCCATAAATTAAATCAAAACAAATGTATGACGTAGTCACCGTCCGCAACATTAGAAAATGCATATCTTTCGGTGCTCTCAAGCCTTGTAATTTTATCGGATAAAATTAATGCAGTTTAATCAGGAAAAGACGGGTAAGTTATTAAAAAGAAATCATCCCGTCATCAGATGAATTAAACCAGGAAATGAATCTCCCATAAACTACACCACTCCTAAGATACGCCTAATAATCATTCCAAGGAAGCAATCTCAAGAAAAATAACTGTTACTTCCAAGAAAATTTTCTATCAAAAACAATATCGGTTATCTCTACAATCGTAGCATCATCCGGTGACACAGGCATCATCCGGGACAAGGGCTAGGAGAGCGAGGCATCAGCCTTGGAAGCAGTTCACTTAAGGGCGCGACAAATGATAATTTAAACTTTTAAGTGTAACGTTTTACATTATAAAATGTATTTAATATTAATTATTATTATTAATTATTAATATTTACATTTTAAAAAGACTAATTTTGAGAGATAAAATTTTTTACTGTATGCTTTCATTAGGAGGGGGAGTAATTTTCAAACCTTGGCTAGAGCATAAAAATGTCTTTTCCCGACTCTGGACACGGTGATTCCAACAGTTTAATAAATAGGAAGAATAAAGTGGGGAGGAAGAAAAGGACGGAGTTAACGATGCAGCGGGGAAAGTCATTGGACGGTGGCTTGGGTGACGATTAGGAAAAAACTGTATCTCAATGACGAGAACTATTACATCGGAAAACGAAACAAAAGACGTTCGAATTGGACGAGATCGACGAATTTAAATAGCTTAATGTCCCTGCAACCATTGGCTTGGCAATGCAGTTTCTGGAAACGGTCTGCACGTTTAGAGAAGTTATCTGAGGGGAAGAATACGGAAAGTGGAGAGAATAGGGAGGGAGGATTAAAACGGCGAAATGGTGAAAACGAGACGAGAGAAAGAGGGAGGGGAAGGAGAGAAGGCAAGATGGAGAGTCGGGGAGAGAGAGCGGAGGGAGAGAGTTTCTAAGTGCCAGTCTTCTCCCACGAGTAGATGATATTTTTAAATCTGGTTAGCGCTATCGACAGCGCGTTTCTTTTGGCTATTGAAATAATAATAAAGATTTCAAAAGGAAAGTTATACATACATTTCAATCCTCATCCTATAGTTATAATGCTGTACGGCCGGATTTATTAAGGGGCATAGTTCTTATTTTTTGTTGGGATAATGTTTTATTCCGAAGCAATCTGTGAATAGTAGTAAATGTAATCTAATGAAAAGCATGACCTGAGATTCCTGCTAGAAAATAATTTTGAGAAAATAACGAGCCACTTGAGACATTGGTTCTAAAAACATCGAGTAATTCATCCACTGCCTATGGTCTAGAACAGTGGTTCTCAGGCATATTCGTCAGGCGATCCCCTCCGCGCGTATGTTTAGTCGCCGCGACCTCCCGAGAATATTCGAGAAGCAAAAAAAAACACTCCAGTTTTCTCCATACAGGGAGGAGTGGGAAGAAGATGATGAGTAGATTAATAATAAGAGAGATTTTTTGTTTTGTGCTCTTTATAAATACAAGGTTAGCACTATAAACTATGTTATTTACAACTACGTATGTGTATTAAAAACATTCAGATACTATGTGATGTAGAGTTTAATTTTATAAGTACTAATCATTACTGAGATAATTTCTTTTTATTACAAAAAAACTCATTTGTTAAAAACTTTTTCGTACTTTGATAAGCTACAGATTTTTCTTTATTTTTTAACAAAACGTCGATAAATTAAAACCTGCAGAATAAAATCACTTGCCTCAGCGAAGAGTGCTTGCGACCCCCCTAAAATCCGCTCGCGAGCACCTTCGGGCAGGGGTCACCAAACCCTTTACTGAAAGGGGCCACATGAGGCTTCATGATCCACTGTGCGAGCCACATACGGCATTTCAAATGACTGATCGGGCCGTGTGAAAATTTCAAATGGCAGGTTTTGAGAATTTTTTCGATTCTGAAATATGTAATTCGCTTACATTAAAAGTAGATTTCATTCAAGTACTCGGAAAATGTCGTTTAGATATCATAAGTGATATCTAAGGAATACTCTTGTTGATAAGGCTGGCCGAATCAAATCACTGCGCGGGCCGGATGTGGCCCGCGGGCCGTAGTTTGCGGACCCCTGCCTTAGGAGGTCGCAACCCACCGTTTGAGAAACACTGGTCTAGAATAGCTGCAATCGATGAGAGATGATGACAAATAAAAAGGATAAGGAATATATCTGGATAATTTAAGCGAAGGAGGATGAGGAGGCTGAACATTAGAAGGAGAAGGAAGAATTATTTCACTTTGGAGTAGTGAAAGAGGAAGTCGAGAAGCCATGCGGTGAATACATCAACGGTAAATTACATTGCGAAGGTAGAGAAGGATTTCATTAATCGACGAAGTTATTCCGAAAGAAAGTGCAACGACCTGGAGGAGCGAACAGCATGATGGCGCGGATTCTACAGTGGAAGAGAGGTGAAGAAGAAGGGAGCGAAGGTCATTAAGAGAAGGAAGAGGACGAGGAAGATACATGTCTTTATTCGAACTAAATTGATGCTCTAAAGCTCTTTATACTTAACCCACCTTCCTAGATTTAAAATTGAATATCTACTTGTACATATTGTCACATCAAAAAGAAAGAAAAGATAAGATACAAACAAAATCGATTGCCGAAAAGATAGCAAAAGTCTGCAAATACGACTGGAGAGGAGAGGCGTAAAGGCGACGGAGGACGAGAATGAACTCATTAACTCACATCGGTAGCGTAGTCTTAAAAATGTAGATATAGCACTTACTTATAACAGAAAATCTATTGTGAATTAAAATTACTTGCACGGCGATAAGTAGCTGAAGTGAAATCAATTGCTCGATTAAAAAGTATGTCTACAATTAATTAATAAATTGACGATTTTATAGTGTTCTTATTAATCTATAAAATCGTCACCTTATTTCGTCCCTAACGTCTGGACGCCTTTGTTTTGCGTTACTTGGGCGTGAAGTTCTAATATCTTGATCCCATTTCGAGGCTGTTGAGCCGAGAGAAAGGTTGTCATGGAAATTTGGAGCGGCGCCTTACTGGTAAGTAGGATGAGAGGATGGAAGCGAGGGAGGGGGAAGAGGGAGATGGGGTGGGAGGGAGGAGGAAGCATACGACCCCGCAGGGGATGTCTCGCGCCTCAAGATTTAGCAGATTCCGGGTCAGTCGAGGGTGCCTTCTCTCGTTTCAGTAGTTTTCTTTTCCCAGTCTTACCGCTGTGGGGGAAAGGACAGCATCTTCTCTCTCTGAAAACCGGAGCGTGCTGCCCTGAAGACTCCTACTGCAGCGGCGTGGACATAGGTGACCACAAGGTTGCCTCCGCTCTCCCGTTAAAGGGTGGCTTCCCTTCTGCATCCTCCGCCAATATCTTACGCGCCGATCCGAAGATGAGAAGAGAGAAGGCATTAGCATCGCTCCTGTTCGCCTTGACCGTGAGCGGGACTTGGATTGGTAAGTGGTTGCACATGCCGAGAGCAGGAAATGGGATTATGCGAAGGAGATAACGTCAGGTGAGACCGGCGTATTTTCGGCGCGTTAAGCGTCACTATCTCGATAGGAGAAACGAATTGTATGTACACAAAGCTTTACTAATATTCACTACTTTCATTAGAAATATATCACATCAAAATACTGCAATAAGATAGCTGCAATTTAACTCTCTCTCTCTCTCTCTCTCTCTATATATATATATATATATATATATATATATATATATATATATATATATATATATATAAGATACACAACAACCTCGTAATATCCATTATCTCGCTATTATTTTTCTATTGCTTTCTATATCCCTTCGAATTTTACTTAAACATGACATTTGAAAATCAGCGATTCTGTTGGATTTACATATCAATATTCCGTAATACAAGCATCTTTCTATAAATTTCTAGTTCAGTAACTTAATAATAGAAATTTCGTATCTACGAAATATTGCAATCGAGATTTATTTCTCTATGGTTGTTTTAAATAATCAAATTCCAACGAACATTTTCTGAAAAACTTCAGAAGTATTTCAATTTCTCCTTCTTCATAAAGTCGAAAATGTGGAGGCGTGAAAAGGGCAAGTTTGCAATAATGCAGACGTTTTTTGTAGGAACTATTCGTTCGATGGAAATTTAGCTGTTAAGTTATGTTGGCACCACATAGCATTCAATCATTGAATGGAGTTAATTTCCTACTGACACACTTTCTGCCTCGCTTTGGCAAAATACGCTGATGAGTCAAGGTAAATTCCAGTCCCCACCTCATCTTTTCACTTCCCAAGCATCCGGAATCCACCAACAAAATATAAAATTTCTGAATCTTACCTTAAAGGAATTTAGTTAAGATTACGTGATTCATAAAATAATGGAGTTGGTTAATATGAAACTCTTTTACGTAAAATATGATGAAAAATTATCCAATGAACACCTATACAATATTTAGAATTATCGCTTAAGTGACAGCAATTCATCTTCAGCGAACAAATTATATCACTAACCAAGCATATCAAACACAGAATCGAGAGGATCACATTTCTAAATAGACTTTCTGTTTATTTGATGTAATTCGTGGAAATTTTACCGAGTTATTCTGTCATGTGAAAAAATGTTTATGACTCCTGGTAACTAATTAACTTGTACTCAGCTTGAGTAGCAAATAAGAAATTATATCTATATGGGATTTATTCGCTTTAATGATTTGTAATTCTCAAGATTGGCTTGCATGAATAGTTTGTTAAAAATTTTCAGGTATTTATATTAAAATTTATATTGTAATCGAAAGGTTTTATGTATAAATTGGGACAGTGTCCATTAGGAATTGGGGTTGTTCTGAGTGCTAAAACTAATTTCAAAACGTGTTCATTCCATGTAAGGTGTCGCAGCTAGACCATCGGATGAAGAAGAAACCCAGGAAATCACTAAAGAGAGCGCCCTGACAAGGCAGGGGACGGGTGCAACCGAAGAAGGGGGGAGCGGCGGAGGCTTCTGGGCCAATAGGAGGCCATGCACTTGTGCAAACTCCAGATGTGGCTGTTGCACAGGGACTATATTCCCTTTACCAGCGTTTATTAGGCAGAAAGCCTGCATGAATCTAACTTACCTAGAGGACGAGTTCGCCCTCAAAATGGCCGTTATCCTCAACAACCGTGTCTTATACAATAATAAGGTCTCCGGTAAGTGATTTCAACGCCCGAGGTTTCGATCGGCAAAAAATTTGGTTCTACGGGATTCCGTTAAAAAAGTTATCCCAAAAAAGAGCTTTCATTTTCGATTACTTGGAAATGAGAAATGATTGAAAGTGTGACTTCGATTAAATTTTTGTCATAGCAGGTCACTGAAAGCGCTCACAGCTCTTATTAATAGACGCCATAATGTGCATGCTTCATCAATCTAATAAGGTATATTATAGTCACCATAGCTATTTACCTTTTAATCAAAGATTTTGTATCAATAAATTGAGTCCAAATTTAACAACCCATTCAGTTACATGATCTCTTATAGTATTTTAAGTTTAAGCGTTTTCCTTAAACAATAATAAATGAATCCCAGATTTGTTTTGCATGCCGGTCTCCAAAAATATCACGACGGCCATGAAGTTGAATATGACTTGATGAGCTATATCAGTTTCGCAGTTTTCCTTCGCATTATCCTGACATTAAGCTGTGTTCGTTGTGACTAAATATGTTTCCTGATGATTTTGCAAAACTATTTCACATATATGACAATTCATTTTTGGCCAGATTTATGAGTGAGAGAAAGAGAGAAATGTACACCTTGCTTCGAATTAAAAATTAAGGCATTTCTTTCAACTAAATTTCCAGGAGTAAACTAACTTTCCAGAAATATCTTTACTTTGGTGACATGGCACGATTTTTTTATTCGAAGAATGATCATTAGATGACGTTTTACATGCTCGTACAGAATACAGTGATTAGTATAAGTGAGAAAATCCCGCAAAAAAATTAAATTTGTTAGGTAATGATACTTTCAAGCAGGCCGTAACAGTGCTGTTATTTTTGAACATTTATTTATCATCAATAACAGGAGGAGGCAGACTTTCCTGCATGGGGCCGCATTGATTGTTGCGATAGCCTAGGCGGGCCACATCGGAAGTTGCGAATATTTTAGCGGGCCGTGTAAGAGTTTAAATATATCTAGAGTTTCTGTGGCAACATATGAGCGAAAATCATGTATAAACATTTGAAGGGTTTTGGCCATCATTTCAGTTCACTAGAGAATTGTCGAGCACGTCCCCGGCTGAATATAAGTTCAAGAATAAGCACTTAAATATAAACAAGAGTGGAAAGATGGACACAATGCGAGCATACATGCGAGACAGAGGCGATCTTTACGACGCATGCAATCATGTCAAAAAAGATCAATATTAATGCCTTAGTATAAAGTCTACGAACTGAAATTCCAGTAGTGATGCCAAGGAAATATCGAATTTTTTATTCCCCGACTAATTTCTTAACAATTGTAATTAATAAAACAATCGAAAATTATTTAAGATTTACCTCACTCGAATAGCAGTAATATAATCTTTATGTTCACGTTCATTCCTTCGTCGTAAATTACCCATTTCTTTTCACTTACAAACTCTGGGTATAATTAAAGAAATTAGACGTATTTACGTTCATTTCTTCGTCGTAGATTATCCATTTCCCTTAATTTTCCAAATGTTGCGTGCAAACGAAAGAAAATTAAATTAATTAGGTATTTACGGCAGATATTGTTTACATCAGTTGTCACGAAGATTGTTTTCGTCGACAATAAAAACACGGGAAAATTTTTCTAATTGTAAAGCCTTGTGTCCACTGGCAATCAACTTCTACAATTTCTTGAAGAAGATCTTGTGGAAGTGTTTCCACCGGATGCAATAAAATGGGAAATTTTTGTGTGAAACTCACTTCCGCAAGTTGTAGCAAGTTTTATTGCTGCAAGA
Organism: Tanypteryx hageni; assembly: GCA_028673005.1. Classification (NCBI taxonomy): domain Eukaryota; kingdom Metazoa; phylum Arthropoda; class Insecta; order Odonata; family Petaluridae; genus Tanypteryx; species Tanypteryx hageni. Next base: position 105,524,207 of record CM054116.1, read on the forward strand.
ACTTGCTAACCTGTTTACATTGTCACTTGTCAGTGTTGTACAATAATATGTCTACTCAAAAGAAGGTTATTGCTGCTGCATATTGAGAAGTAAAGTTCGTCGCCTGAAGTCAACAGTCTATGAAGTAATAATTTAGACAAGTAGAAGTGTGCTAATTCAACAAGAAGGGCATTTAGGGGGCCATCAAATGGAAGATTCGAAGTTGAGAATCGTGTTTTCGAATTCGTTTTAGAAATGCGAGGTGAATGTTTTCCCATCACTCGTGAAGTGATAAAGTTGTAGGCATTGGAAGTGGCGAAAGAGTTTAAAAATTCCACAAAACAAATTTAAAGCAAGCTTGGACGACCATGATGACTCGGAACCTGCTACAACTTCGAACGATGAAGGGGTAGGAAAGGAAGAGAATTCAGATTAGGTAGTTACCTAGTTAATTGATTAAAACTTTCGCGATTATTATTATTGTGTTATATAATGTTTTCGGGTGACTGAAGAAGACTCCGGAAATGGAGGTGAAACGTTGGCGAGAGCCTAATTATAAGAGCGAGATTAATCTGTTTATTAAACATTTAAAGGTGAAATACTGAAAAATTTCACAGTTTTCTTGTTTTTTCCAGATTAAAAAAACATTCAAGATCTTACTTATATTCGGGCTAATACGGGATTTAAAATAATCGGGGCGGACAAGAGGTGGGGGCAACACTTTTGCAGTTTAATTAATAAAACTGCAGTTTTATAAATTAATAAAGAACTGCAGCGAAATAGAAAAGTGAACTTTAATTGGTCTGCTAACTGAATGGGGTGGTATGATGCAATTACTTCTGCAAGAAACTTCCAACAACTCGAAAAAGCGCAAGCTGCCTCCGCAAGTCGATAAAAATGTGTGTGCACGATTGCCTAAAACTTCCCCAAGTCACTTCTGCAAGTTAAGAAAACTTTCACAACTATGCTTGCAGAGACGTGTTTACACTGTTTACACTGCAGCAAGTCAATGCAAGTACTTGCGGAAGTTTTATTGCCAGTGAACACAAGGTTTAAGTGCAAAGTAAATTACAACTTTCTCGTTTGATTTTCTTGAAATCGGTTACTCCTTCGATAAAAATGTACCGAACAAAACATATGCTATTTCACTAGTTCTACAAAGTCGTTTAAAGACTTTTTGTTATAAGTTGGGTATGAATTTTTCTGATTTAAAAAAATTTCTGTCGGAGGGTAAATATCGGGTTTTATTCTTTTCCTTTTCATTCGGGTTAAAATCGGGTATAAATAACTTATAGATTTTTCGAGGTTTTAAAAAAGGTTCAATCGGGTAATTTTCGAGTTTTATTATTTTACAATTCGGATAAATGATTTTTAAATAAAAATCTTGTTCAAAAATTTAAAAGTTTTATTTTAGCATTAATTTTTGTTTCACGTACAATAACATTTTAATGGCCAGTATGTCTTCAGTAGTATAACTCCTCTCCGGAGTTTGCAAATGACGCAAATGGGAAAATGAACGCTTAACACCACAACTACCTGTGGACATACATAGTAGGGTTAAGGCAAACTTACTTGATTTAAGGTATCGGACTCCAGCATTAACCCAAAACCTAATAATATCTATATCTATGTTTAGAGATGATCCCTCTAATAAATAGGCAGTAAGTTCGGATTTCATCCACATCATCATATGTGCCCAAAAATTCGACGATAGCACTTGTATCGTATCTGGGTCATGTATAGATTTCTTAAAAGGATCTAATATGGATGCCATTTTCCAGAAAGATTTAACGGAGGTATTTACATTTCTGTTTATTGTGGCAATCCATTTTGAAGGAAGAACTTTGGAAAATTCTTTTATAGAATCAATGATTTTTGTTGTACTAGGTAATGTTCTCAGAACAGCTGTATATGCACCTGTTACAAAGAGAATAATCACTGATCACGAATATCTCGGACTTCACTCATGTGCTGAGGTGTCTACAAGCGCCAGAAGAGAAACTCTGTAACAAAATCTAAAAAAAATTGTTTAAAGAAAACTAATAATTTCCGTTTTTTTCGAAATTTAAAAAAGGCAATTGGAGGGTAAAAATCTGGTAAAAAATCGGGTAAAACCCGAAAAATCCATACCCTAGTTATATTGTACGAGATATAAAGAAAAGTTCATTTTTCGTCACCAGTAAAGTGGCACTCCCGATTATGTCACGTAAACTATTTAGATCATTTTCTTAGTTTCTTTGCCCCTATGTCCTAAATACCAAATTTCATCAACATCTACCCAGTAGATACTAAAATGAAACATACGGACAGACGGATGGACGGACACGACCTGACCATAAGGCGTACTCTTTTAACTTATTGTAAAGAACGCCTAAAAATTGAAAATTTAATTATAGGAGATACTTAAGACTAATAAATTGCTTTCAAGATCACATGCGACCCAGGGACCATACTCTAACCACCAATGATCTATAAAATCCTAAGACGCGGCAAATTAGCATTTTTTCATTACTTTTCCTTCAAAATACTCTATTTACTACACTAATGCGATGGAAGCGACAATTAATTAGGCACTAAAGGACATTTTTAAGGCTTAAAAAGTGCGAGATCGGATATCTCTAACAATCGGAAGCTATCAAAATTTAAGAGAAGGTTGAATATATGTCAAGTTAATTATTAATAACATTTTACATATTTTAATAAAGTAATAATAGATCAATTTGCCTATAATATAATTCACTGGACATTTTTATTCAACCCTGAAGTGTAGTAAACGCTTTCATTTTTCCCAATTTCCCCAATATTTACAAGAAAATACATGCAACCCGTACTTCTTTCTTCGCGGGAGTTAAGTGTTTCACTTTATTTCGGGCAGCAAATAGATTCATTAATTATTTTTGTTTACTTTGGCGTAAATTTTAAGCTTCCTTTTAATTATTCATGATTCGCCACACTCGCGGCCATTCACTAGCATTCGTAATAAGGAAAGGATTGTTAAAAGAAGGAAAGCCGAATCTCAGAACTACCTTGTAATTGAGTCATGTTCATTGGTACGTTTCATATATACGACAATTTCGAAACAAAATGATATATTCCTCACGCTGTGACGTCAAAGACGCGTGGAGCAACGAGTTTGATAATTACGACCGCGGTTATCATAGAAAGGCAATGCTATCGTTTAACGGCATATACCTATTCGTTTTCTCCGGGGCGCTGCAAATGCATTCTGCCCATCCGGTGTCCAGCCTATAAACCCGATTGCCCGTTTCATTGTCCCTCTCTCTCCCTCTCTCGCGCTCTCTCTTTGCTTCTGCCCCCACCCTCGCGATTTAACGCGCCAGGATTTCTCTTCGGAGAGTCATTAACAAAATGCGTAATGAAATATAACGCATAACTATGTAGACCAATAGAGAGCAAGATTCGAATTTTCGGGTGAAGCGCTCTGACATACAGTAAAAGTTAAATAATACGACCATAAATTGTATCCCGAGTAATCTCTGCAATGTGTTAAATTTAAATTCATTGGGACATGGGTCAATAACTAAATTTTCGTAAGAGGTTTCACAATGCAAATTGTTATTTTATTTTCGATTTTTGGAAACTTCATTGCTGAAAGGGTTAAAACAAACAAAATAAATCTTATCAGAACAAAAGGAAAGACTTTTCATTCAACTTTAAGATATGATATAGAAATTTAAAAACAAAACTTGGGAAAATTATTACATAATTCCATCACTAGAGTATGTTTAAGGTTACGCTAAACATTGTGTAAATATGATCAATTTTTACAAATTTCATTACTCTCTAGCTTTCTATCACGACAAAAAACTAAAATACGTACTTTATTACATACGCTCAGAAAATTTGTATAAAAGACCATTATTAAATGTTTTGTCTTTCAGTTGCTTTATTGGCAAAAATTTGCATTTACAAATTTTGCATTTTATGACCATAGGAGTTATCTCGATTATCAATCACAAAAATAATCTTTTAGGAGATATTGCGCCATGCATGATGTACTAAGATTTTTACCCTTAAAATCGCGAAATAATTAAAAAAAAAGGTTTACCCTACCCCCTTCCATCGAGAAATGAAGGTTAATTTCCCATCGAATTCTAAAACCTTCATAATTCTGGAAAACCAGAGTTCTATTATATTAAAATTGTCGCTAAAATACCAAATAAAGATTTTAATAGACGAAAAGTCAGCGCTACTTGCAGAAAACATGAGCCGTATGGAAAAACTTGAATTAAAATTATCATAAAAATAAATTTGGTAAAGGATTACTAAAAACCACGTTGAATAAAATCGAACGCACGTATAAAGCCAGTACCATAAGCATAACATATTAAGAGAACCTTCAAAAATTTAATCTTATATTCTCACTCTCTCTTTCTCTTCATCTCCAAATCCCTCCTCCTGAAGGTCGCAACCCTCGACCTGTGTGTGTCTCCCCTCCTCGCATCCCTCTCGCCCAGCTCTGCGTGAAACTCCATGACGTGTTCCTCATCGAACGAAACATGCACGCCTGCTTGAACCTCGAGGGTCTCTACAACAAGCAAGTTCTTTTCGGAGGTACCATGGGCTGCATGAGGGTCGGCGCCAACGGTTTCGCCATCGTGAGGCCCGAAGACGGCGGAGGACTCCCAAGCGTCGAACCAGCTGATCCCGATGTAGAGGAACCCGACGACGATTACGACTACGACCAGGTGGACGAAGAGGAAGAGAACGCGGGAAACCAGTCCGCGGCGGACAATCCCGAGGATAATAACGTGGATACGGCAGAGGAGGGGGCGAGTGGGGGAGAGAAGGCGAAAGGCGCGGGGGCGAGCGGGGCAGAGAAGGCGGAAGAGGAGGGGGCGAGTGGGGACGGGAGGAAGGAGGAGAGCGAACAGGCGGAGGATAAGATAGTCGGCGTGGGCACGGTGAAAGAAGTGTGATTCGATGAGGGCATAAGAAGAAAGGTCGCGGTCATTCTTCGACAAAGTGCTATGTTTTTTTCGCTTATTTATTCCGTTTGCGCGAATACTCTAGTACAGGCATGTCAAATTGGCGGTCCTTGGGTCGTACGCGGCCTTTTCTATGACTTGGTGCGGACCGAATGCGAATTGTTGTTTCAACTAAATCGTTCGAGATGATATGAAAATTCTTCATTTTACCACAAGGAGGAGACAAGATTTTTTTCTTTATTACTGAGGTACAATATAAAGCGGTTGCTAAATATTGTTTTTTTTAATCTTTCAGAAAAATTTATTTTTCACAACTCTGGCTCTCATTAAATAACTTATAATACTAATGTGGTTCTTCCATGGCACCCATTGCGTTAATGCGGCCCTAATGCCTCTTTGAGTTTGACATGCCTGCTCTAGTGTCTTTACATCAGAATATTTTTCATTGTTTATTTTCTTCGATCCCAGGACATATGAAACTGGGAAGCTGGAGGGCTCAGGAGCATGATGTTATAAGAAATTATGTAAATAACTCTCAACTGAATAATTTATTTTTCTTAAGACATGTATCTATTCTCGCATCACGCAACGTATCTACAATGTTGCTCTTAATAAATAAATAATCGCTCAAGCTTATGGTTCAGCTTTAAGTTTTCCAATCGCGCCTCTTCCTAAACTCTATGAAGATATGACCTTAACAGAGGAATTAACGCTTTATTGGGGCTGCGGGTTCATCATCGAGATTGGCACGCCTTACCTAAGTTAATCATCGTAAAAAGGAAATCTCGTTGAAACGTGATTCGAAAATAAAATCTGTTCGTATTTTTAATCGAATTTTTAAATCGGAATGGTGGTCTGTCCTTCGATCGACCTTATTTGCATCCTCTCTGAGAACATCCACCTGTTTTTAAGAAAAACGAAGCAGTTAAAAGCGAACGCTAATGCCTTTATCTGTCACTCACGCTGCAGATGAAGGTGAAATAGAGTTGATGGCGCGGTGGCGTGTTCTCAACTCTAATCTCATTGGAGCTCTTACAAGCGTGATGGTGATAAACAAATCACTTCATTGTTAGGAGGGACGTTCATATATTTCGTTTATTGTGCTTCGGTCAATAGAAAAGAGGAAAGGTTAGAGAAGCGAACGATACTACATAACGGATAATTATCTTTATGGTTCTATTAAAAGGAATTTATGATATTCATCTTGATAAATGTACAGCTGACTATTTACGTATTTTATTTATAGCCATGAAGCTCTTAGCAGAAGTACTTCACTGTTAAAGCATGATTTTTGTTATTTTACTTATAGTATAGTATTTCGATGTTCAGGGTACGAATTTAATAAAAATCACACAAAAATTGTGTATTCTAATTCGAAATTAGAATTAAAATAATAAATTAGTTGAATATATTGTAATTATATTGAATTTCGTTTCAAATAAAAGTTTAATAAATGATAAAGCATTTTGCGTTTTAATTTTTATTTCTATCACAGTATTAAAATTTATATTTTATACTATAAATATGCTACAAGTTAAAAATAAAGATGCGTAAAATTTTAGTAACACGAACATTTACTGACTCAAGAAGTTCAAAAAAATAACAACTAAGCCCATATTAAATTAAGTAAAAACTCCAATTAAGCCCAGCAATATTTGGTTGCAAACGACCGTGTGCATTTTTTGTTAAGATATAATACAAGAATTTAATTTTTGTAACGAATTCAGTAGTGCGTCCCAATGAAGAAAAATCTATTCATCCCCAAGAAATAGCCGTTTCCTGAATCTTCTTATCCAACGAAACCTAACCAACCAACACATTATCATATGTTTGCAAATATACTAGCAATTCTTCCTCAATTTAAACCGAATTAATATACAGGTTAAATTTCTTTGCATGCATTTATATACGATAACATAAGAAACTGCATCAGATTAATTTAATCCAAAAAGAAAAATTGGTAATCTTCTATTTAAAAAATTTACCAAAAAGATAGCGTTAAAAATGTCAACCAATCGTAAAACTTTTTTGCACATAATTGAATGAAAATTGTACTATAGTTTATGATACGAATCAGCCACAAAACTATTACATGAATATAAGCTCCAAAATTAGTCGTTAATAGCTTAAACCTCAAGCAATGGTAAAAAAATTTCTTTTAATCATTTTATCTCTCAACCAAATTCCACAGCAATTAAGTCTGAATTATGAAGAGTTTCAATGACTAACCCACATAGCCTAGGAAAAAATAATCGATTACCCTAATGAGATAATTCAATAAGAAAAAGAAGGGAACGATATACGGAAAATAAATTTGATTGCAGCATGATTTAGTTTTATTGAAATTTAATCCTGATAACGTACACCAAAGAAAATTTTATAAATACTCTCTATATTAGACACAGTTACAAAAGACTAGCAAAAATGTTAGATAAAATTTGATCAGAATCTTGTTAAGATACTTTTTTCTTCTTTCGACAGAGTAATTTCTTAAGAGTTATATTACATGCAAAAATATTTTTTAGAGAAAGAAAACGGCCTTTAATCACCCTTTCCGTGATGGAGCTGGTAAGTTCTAATAAGCTTTATACTACTCACGGACAACACATATGCGATTAAAACTATTGACAATTTGTCTGAAAAAAATGCGAGCCTAATAAAAGAGCGCATTATATTACGGCCAATTATGATGAGTCACGAAAAAATGTATCGCACAGCTCCTAGATACGTTACAAAGTGAACTAACGAATGGAAAATTGCTGTGGAATGCAGGTGGTTATGACATGAAGCACGAGGAGAGGGAGTAGAAGAAAGGTAGGCATCGCAATGTCTTATCGGAGTCGGGCTGCGTTGTGGAGAAGTCTATCGGGGGAGAAAGAAAGGAGGGGGGAGAGAGTGGAGGGATGGGAGAGGGAGGGTATACGCTTAGCATCTTAAATACCTCAGTTCTCGGTCTTAGATGCCCTCGAAGAGCTGTCCGAGGTAAGTTCACGACGCTTAGGTGCTTCCGAATACGGGTTTCGTCGCACTCACTCCACAAGCATTGTTATTAACCATGTACATAATTTGAAACGAATCGGCATTTAATCGAACATTTCAAAAAAATATATTTCCTTTGCAGATGTGGGGGCGTGCTGTTCTTTTATTTCTGGCCTTTCAGGCGACCGTGGCCAACTCTGAACAAATAGGTGAGTTTATTTTAGATTTCCTCCGGGATGCACCTCAGTTTGGCATATAAATACTTCTTAAATTGATGAGCACAAATTAAAAATTTTAAGAGTCGATTCAAAATATTCACGATGGGGGTTTCATCTTAAACTGTGCTATGCCTCAAATCAATAAATTATTCCAAATGCATGTTTGGTCATCATCTGCTTACTAGCCTTTAAGAATTCAAATATATATAACGATCCGAATTTTTCTTCTTTGTCCGCGTCATTTTCAGATGATGCGAAGTCGTTACCGGAAAATGGCACAGAAATGGAAAGAGTATTGACGATAAAAATGTCTCAAACTAACCAGCTTCAGCAACTTCGAGTAGAACAAGAGCCTCTTTCATGTGAAGGCATGCTCTGCAAACTGTGTATAATCATAAGACTCGACCAAATAAAGTTGGAAAAGAAAGGTAAAAGTTGGTTTAATATGATGCCATATATAATTAATACGCTAACAACAATGCATCATTTCGGTTACATAATCGTGTATTGCTCTTTGAAAATTATTATAAAGAAAGGAATTACTTTTAAAATAATCATTATTTAAATAATTTCTAATAGCAGTCTTTCGTTTCAGGTTGCATTATTTTCGGATTCGACAAATCGAACTTTGCTCTAGTAATCAACGTGACTGTAGATGATCAAGTCTTGTTTGAAAATTCTCTTTCAGGTAAGGCTCCCATTTTAATTTACTCAAAACGGAATTAAATCCAGAATCTCTCGAATTGTGTAAATAGTATTTGAACATTTTTCGCAAACGTAAAAATTGAAAAATAATCGTCAGGATATACATCGGAGATATGAATAGGAATAATTGTTCTGATTTTATTTCGAAAAAGAGAAAATTAATAGTGCGGTTAATTAACAAATCTCCAAAAAATACGCAAAACGTAATTTAGGGTAATTTACGATCGAGTGCATTTCTTAATTTCTGTAAGTGTAAGATAACAGTTGAGATAGGTACATATTGACAGCTATTCATAATGTTTAAAATGTTGTTTAAATATAAAGAAATACGTTTGAACTTCATTGAGCTCTTTACCAATATATATATATATATATATATATATATATATATATATATATATATATATATATATATATATATATTAAAAAATTGTTGTTAATGCAGAATGATTTGAATTCCTTGATGAAACGAATGAAATAAATGCCTAATTTCTGTTTAATATACGAGTTGTCGGGGCTTGCTTTCTGCAAGTGCTTAAAAATGCCTCTGTACCCAAAGATCTAACGTCGTAAATAATTAACGTGATCTCCAAGGCAACGGCATTTGAGCCACGCGGGCCCCTGAATATTACTGTAATAAAGCCCAGATGTGTTTGTTTGTGTATAACGCTGAAATTATCAATGACATTTTTAACCAACTTCCCGATTAGGTGGAAGGTTGAAATTTCGCAGGAATTTTTGATTAAGATATAAAAATTAAATGACGAAAAAAATATGAATAAAGACCTGGGTTCGACTCCATTCGACTTCCATTTCCCGTCAGATAACACGTAAAAAGCGACTGTTTAAAGTGCAGGATTTTATTCTTTTGGAAATTAAAATTAGAAAGAATTGACGCACGATCTTCAAATTTTAACTGTGTTTTAGGATAATTAACGAAGTTTTTTATTCTATTAATGTTTTTCCACCTACCGCTCGAAATCCTTAATATTAAACAGTTAAAAGATATTTTAAACGGGACGCTGCCTTGCCGACCATGTTATTGTTAAACTTCAAGAATCAATTGTTGTCTCAATCCACATACGTGTAATATGGATCTAGGAAAGTTCACCGTCCACAATTCACCGCGTACAATTCGTCGCCAGCAATTCACCGCCAGCAATTCACCGCGAACACAATTCACCGCGAACACATTTCATAGCCCTCAATTCACCGCCTGGAAAATTCATCGCCTCAAAAAAATAAATTCTTTTGGAACTTGTTTATTTACTACACACAATAAAAATATTATTTAAAATAATACAGTCAAATTAAAAATTACAGTTTCCTCTTATATAATCGACAATATTGTTAATCGGATCATAGTTATCAACAGTTCTTCGTACTCGTTCAGCACAATCACGGTATCTTCTCTTTTGTTTTTGAGTTCCATGTCCACTTATATATTGTTCGATTCGTACTTCGTTTAAACTTTGTTCTTTCTCAATGCACTCAACAAATTTCCAAATATTGGGATGATAGGCTGCAACTTGTTCTTCAAATCCTCTATGCTACCCTTCAATAGAATTATTTGTCTTAGGCAAACCCTGTGAAACAGTATTATACAAATTCCACATCTCATGTGGAAATTGTGGTGGTCGCCAGCGCTGTCGTCTATCTGGACGTCCAATCTTCGAAATAATCTACAATTTCTTGTGCTTCAGGAGGAAAGACGGTATTATCACTTAATAATTCAAACACATCCACTATTGCATGTACAGGCACAAATGCTATTGCTGACAACATACGAAGATTTAAGGCGAAGTTGGCACCTGTTTCGTACCGTTGTTTTAATCCACGACTCTGGATTGCGCGAAAAATACATTGTGCGAAATGAAACAGCCTCGGTGTTTGGCATTGGGACATTCCCTTTTACAAGTATTTATCATTTCCTTCTCAAAATCTGTAGTTATATATAATGGTGATGCTGACAGTTCAAAATTCTTTATCCGTTGTAAAAGACTAATATATTTTTCTTCTAATTTATCAGGTAACATTGCTTACACTAACGGCAATGACACGTTTTCTTTTAAACCGCGCAGGTTATAAAATTGGTGAAATAACAAAGAAACAGCTTAAATTTTCCGTCAGCATACCAGTGCTTACTTCGTGACAATAACTGGAGGTTCCGTTTCATAGCAAAACCCTTTTCAACAGGTCCGGAATAAAAAAAGCAGAAACTGTTCTCCATTGTACGTTTCGGGAAAATTTATGTCTCTACGATGTGTGGGGAGAGCAGGGCAATAAATATTTTGGTGTCTTATGTTTCGTATTGTTCTCTTTATGCTATCCATCCTTGGAAGTTTAGGCGCTGCCGCTTGACTGCGTCCACTAGAAGCACTTGATATTATGTAGTGTGGCGAATCATTTGTAGTTTTAGCATTTGTACGGAAGGTATCACGATTTTTTGCAGCTTCAACTTTTACCGCGTCCACACAATGGTTGTGTTCTTTCCAGTTCTTAACAATTTTGTCACTAACTGTGGTCACTCGGGCTGGGCACTTTGTTTTCTGATATTTTTCACACTTCCAATGTATTTTATCTTCAATTTGTCTCTCTTTGTAAAACAAATGACCATTGCTGTATAACTTTCGCTTCCCTTTCTCTGTATGTATGTTATACGAACTTTTAAGTAGTGGGTACTTATACGTGACATACATCAAATGAGATTGTTAAGGTAACCGTATGGTCGGACTTAATATTGTCCAAGAGTTTTTGAGATGTTTACTGGTTTTTTATCTGCTGGAGGGTCTTGCTCCTGATGACACACGCTGTAGTGAATTAGGAGAAGTGATAATTTATTTGACAACAAATTTTAACTCCTGTTTATTGCAAGCTTGCTTCCCAACCCCATTAAAAAGCCGGGCAAAGATAGTAATATTCCAATAAATTACAGACCCATTAGTTTGTTACCTTCACTAAGTAAGATTCTGGAAAAAGTAATAGACTAATATATTTTCAGTGTATAAGGCGATGAATTTGCCAGGCGGTGAATTGAGGGCTATGAAATGTGTTCCCGGTGAATTGTGTTCGCGGTGAAATGTGTTCTCGGTGAATTGCTGACGGTGAATTGCGGGTGGTGAATTGTGCGCGGAGAATTGTGGGCGGTGAACTTTCTGGATACCGTGTAACATATACAAGTGCATAGATTACCTTAAATTATTGTAGGATTTTTCGCGAAATTGCGTAATCCTAATGGGACTGAGATTTAGTTTGGATTCTTTTGCTTATCTAAACGACTATGTACTTAGATGTAGAGTAAGAAAGGTGGATATGGGGAGGGAGAAAGGGGGGAAGGGATATAGAATGGAAGGTACATAGAGAGTAAGGGAGGTATAGAATTAGAAAAGGACGGAACGAGATAAAGAGGAAGACGGAGAAAAAGAGGGAGAGCTATGGATTGGGAAAGGAGGGAACGAGAGAGGAGGGAGGTGGGAGAAAAGAGAGGCAGAGAGAGAGGGGGAAGGAAAGAGAGAGGAAGGGAAGGAGACAGAGGGTGGGAGAGAGGGACGACGAGAGGGAGGGAGGGAATATTGTTGTACGCCTGTCATATGACGGGCATTACACTAGTAATTTAATCAATTACAAGAGTTCTCGCAGAATATTTTTAATTTTTCGCAAAATTAGGGCACCTATCCGGAATTTCCAAATTCTCTGGCAGTCGGCTCGCATCCAAGTTTTCGTATTTCAAGTTTCGTGGCTCAGATCGTCCTTTATTAACAAAAACAATAATCATCATTTAGACAATAGGCTATGTGTTACATTGAAATTTATGGAAAACAGGATATTTTGTATGTTAGAATTATGGCGTCACTTTTTAGTAGTGCCAATATAAAATGTGTGAAATACGTTTGACGTCCTTGAAATTTTTTCGACGACGGTAAAAGAAGTTTATGGTATTACTATTTACCAATTTCGTCAAACCATATTTCAATTCTCTCATTCATTTCGTCCAACAATTAAAACAGTTAAAGATTTCTCGGAAAACTTGACTAAAAACGACATTTAAATATTTTCACTTTGTTCTAAAATTTGGTGTGTTGCGTTTATGATGTCATCGTAATTATAGATATGACGATGTATCCATCAGAAATTAATGTTGATGCAAACCACGGAAAACTTGCAAAAGTTAAACTAGCTTATGAGCCCTTTCCAAATATTTTTAGAAAATTTACACATGCGTAATTGGATTCAGCAAGAAATGCCTTATAGTTTAGTAAACACTTATAGTAAAATAATGTGTAAATATATGGAAGAGCTTCGCTGTTCGTGATTTTTGATGACGTGTTCTCTTCTTGCTCACTCACTTCATCGCTGCTTTGGTCCCACTAGATAGCACAACAGAGAAAGCCCTTATCTGAAGAGGAAAACAAACCCTACTTCTTCTTTCAGATGACAAAGAAAAGGAACCCAATTTTGAGGGTTTCCTTTCCTCAGGTATTTATGTGTCAACTTTAAAAACCGAAAGCCCGTAGGTCAGTGGTAAAAACTAAAATTCTATCACCAAACTAAACAAATACATATACACAATTCCTCTCCGAAAAGAACAAAGGCTCCTTCTCAACTAACTTGCTTTGGGGATGCAAAAAACCTTAGTAATCCGAACCACCTCGAAGAGGTCGAAATAACAGATATTGGTTGGCGTTGACGCTCTCCTATGCAGCGAGAAACGAAGGATCGCGCGGTCATGAAAGCGAATGTTTACCGATATGATTTTACTCAACCCAATTCCGTTCTTCATGAATTGCATCGTAAACATTTCTAATAAGACGTTTTCCTTTCTTTTTTTTACATTCCGACGAAGACCTTTGTCGCATGACATAAGCCAAATGGCTCCACCAGGAAAAAAAGAGGAGAAAAATCGTGCTCTCCTTTGAAAAGATACACAATTGCTACATTGCATTTCAAGCACCAAGGAAAGGTTCCTTGCCGCATTAAAAAGCGATATTTATATGGAAAAACACCGTCATATCGTAGCAAAATTGAAAATTCCATCGCAAAATTCAACGTTGATTATATATTTTTTAAACAGGAAAAAATACAGAACAAGCATAGATAGGAAGTACAAAGCTTCCTCTTTCAAAATATATAAAGGTTATTTAGATTTAAAGAAGTATCTAGTGTGAAAAGATAAAAGAAATTATGGCTGACGCAGGACGTAATAGTACGTCTGACGGCCGATTGGACAGTTTTCGCAGGACGTAATGGTACGTCTGACGGCGTTTACGGGTTAATGCACAATCTGCTTACTGCACGATCCTTGTTACTTTGGTCGATTAAGAGATGACAGTTAAAACAGATAATAGTATATGGGAATAAGATCAGCAAAATAACATCTACGAAGAAAATATAACCCTCTGGAAGGAAATAACAGTAAGAAAAGAGGTCTAACTTACGTTACGAGATTTAGAGATATTATCTAAAATATTTCTCATCGCAGAATGTATATGTTCGAGTGAAAAATATCACTGAATACACATTGAACACACGTAGTAGTTTACTAATCAAACTATTACAGCGTGCAGTAATGTTGATTTGGCTGCTTATGATGAATTTAGGAAAAATAAACCATGACAACCTTTCTGTTTTTAATAGTAATTAACGAGTGATTCCGTGATTAAATTTAACATTTGTGGGTGCGCTGTGTTCGTTTTTGCTATGACCATTCTAATCCCTCAATTAGTTATATTATGGCTTTTATTAGTCGTACTGTGTGTATGGAAAACTTAATGTTTATTATTTCTTTATCACCATCATGGGATAAAATATTTTGATTAAAATTTATACTAATTGATTAAATCAGGGGTCGGAAAACTATGCATGCGGCCCCCCGAGCGCACTTTTTACGGCTCGCGAAGCTATGATGAGAAACGCGCCGGTAAAATTTAGCATAGACAATTTCATATTTTTTCAGTAAAAGTATGGCCTCAAATCTTTTCTGGTGAACTTTAAACACAATTTAATTATTTAGACTTGATTTTTACTATAATAGAATTGCATAATCTCTATGCAACTGCTGATGTTAGCGCCCATCCGTCCCGCTGATGCTCTCGCAACTTCCAACGCGGCCCTCCGATGCATTGACAAATACTGTTGCCCGCCATGCAGAAAAGATTGCCGACCTCGGGATTTAGTTGTTATTCTAACAAAGAGATTTGTAAATTTTAATGCTATTTTTTCTGCCTCTTACTAATTATTATTCAACAAACTCGTGCAATAATATCAACTCGTCGTTAATTTTTAACAACTAGAGTATTAACCATGAACATCGATAAAATTAATTTCGTCACAATTTCAATTTAAGCAAGTGCTTAAAGTGTCAGACAGACAGACGCGTTTTTTTTAAACGCGCTGAAAATGAAATACAGTGAAACCTCGTAATAGCAATTGTTTAGAAAATTCATAAAAATACTCGTTCTAACGAGTACTTGTAGTAACCGAAAATGAAATTCCGTAAATGTAACGTTATTAAATTGACGATGACGGTGTTTTCACTCCTTGTAATGAAGTTCTCTGTATATGTCGTACTCGTTCTATTGAGGTTACGCCGTAATAATTTTATCTACTTACAGTTGACTAAAGTATACTAAGGTCATAAATATCAGTACATGCCATTCATTAAATCAAAAGCATTTTTAAAAAAATAACGGCAGAAAGTTTTCTCGTCTCAGAATACATTACGACTGGTAGTTTAACCAGAATGTACCTGTATGATCCTTTTTTTTATTTATGCTCCTTCCCCTTTGCTGATTCCTCTAAAACAATCGATTTTGGATGAATGCTTTTCTGCTTATTTGCCCCCCACGAACCCGCTGTGTTAATAATCGCTACCGATTCTCCCGCAGGCAAGAATCCTTCACCGTTCTGCGTGCCCATCCATTTCCCACAGTTGCCATTTGTTATGATCGAAGCTTGCATTCATCTCTCCGACATTTACTTCCCCGGAGACAATATCCATATGTGCATGGATATGGAGTTGAAGTTGCAGGGAACCACCGCGTTGCGCTTGCAGTTCGATTGCTTCAGGTTGGGAGCCGACGGTTTGGTGATGATGAAGCCGGGAGAAGAAGTGGTGCTGGGAGGAGGAGGAGAAGTGGAAGGAGGGCAGCAGGGGGCGTGGATGGAAGGAGGAAAGCCGCAAGGAGGAACGGTAGAGGGAGACGGCACCGGCATATTGCCACACCCTGATATTTCATCTTTGTTCAAAAGAATGGCCGATTCGATCCACTTCCCTTCGGATGTGCAAAGCAACCTTACAAAAACCCCTTCAGAATGAAGATTTATCCAATTTGTAGATCTAAAGAAAAGTGTGCCGAATAGAATGAAAGAATGCCAAGTTTCTCTTAAGTCAACGCCAAAAATAATCTTGACATTCATCTTCGACAGAGGCGAATCTATTTTTAACTAACAGCACATATTCGTCGTTTTTGGCAATTGTTTTCTCCGTTTTTCGGAATTTTCCCTTCCCATTCGTCCCATCCGATGGTGCACCCAAAGGATGGGAGATCGTAGTTTCCTATTCCAATTGTTTTAACGGATCGGGTCATTCGGTCGTCAAAGTCTTTATGAGAAAAACAGCTGAGAAACAGCATTTCCATTAAAACAAATTGGGAGAATACAATGAATTGTAATTACGAATATTCTGGAAATAAAGAATTATAAAGCAAAATATTGCAGCCGTAAATTCATTCCTTCTTCAATTTTTAAATTTATTTTCACGGCTAGTGTTACATATAAATAGAAAAAGACAATGCAGGAACTTATGTAATATTCATTTAGGGAAAACAACCGATAAAAATATAACATTTCTAAACCTTGGATGAGATTCTTTCCAAGTAAAGTTGCCGCAAATAAAAATTTGCATTTGGAAATTATTTTTAATGCAGTCTCTACTAATAAGCAACTGTGATGAATATGATATCTCCAGAGATAAAGAAATGAGAGAAATTCTCAATATAATATCATAACTAGACTCGATTTTTATATACAGTTAGTTAATCTGCAATCGCATTTAGTTATTAGACAAAAGATAACGCACATTTTGAAAGCCTGTGTTTGGATAAGTCCATTGCCTCTTTGGCTTTTTTTTATGGGATCGCTGCAAGAGAAAACATATTAAATTCATGAGAAAACGGCCGATGTGTTGTTTTAAGAATTACAAATAATGTCCCATAAATTAAGGGAAGTGGCACATTGCCACGGACCTAGAGATGACACACTTGAACAGAATCGGATGGATGAATCTCGGCACTAGGCGCTCATCTCCATCTCCTCATTTTAATTACGAGTTGATGGAGCAAAAAACGGGAAACCACGAGAATGTCACCTCATTTGCATGCTTGGGGTGTACGGTTTATGTTTACGCATGTTCGAGCGTGTACGTGCTCATGTATGGGCATGCACACATATCGTACATATGACAACAAAGTCAGGTGCGATTATAATTGGGGATAGAAGAATATTATTATTACTAGGGAGATGTCCGTTGAAATTCAACGGGAAAGGTTTTTGTGAAATAAAAAAATGAACAATATGCCTTGACTTTCTTTGGATGGCAAGAAAACAACTCGTTCGTTTAGGCGTTCGTTGTTTCGAGTTTCGAACTCCTACGATGATTCTAAGTACCTAATTTTAATATGCGAATGATTAATATTCTACATTCAAATGTACTCCTCGTAAATATATGTTGCTTACATTTGTTGTTATGAAAAGAATTTCTCTCTTCTTCTCTCTTTGATATTAATTGTAAGAGCATTCAATGCACACTTTTACCCATAAGGATTGAAATAACAATAGGAGTTCGAGGTTTAAAAATGTAATGGGTTGGCATGGCAACATCCCGTTAAAATGGCAATATTTCCCATAAATATGTGAATCAAACGTTTAACATGAGGAATTTCAAACTGTAGGTGGAAATAAATGAACAGAATAAGAAACTTCGTAGTTTTTTCTTTAAAATAGGCTAAATCCGAAGATCATAGGTGAATTTTATCTAATTTAGATCTCAAAAAGAATAAAAGCCTGCAAGTCAAAAAGTCGATTTGTACGTGTTATCATATGGGAAACGGAAATGCCTACCTTGGAGTCGAACCTAGGACTTTTTTCGAGATTTCTTTTCGTCATCATCTTATAATATGGGAATCGTTCATTCCTGCAAAAGATCAAAAATGAACCTCGTTCCATTATCGAGTTATTTGCATTTTTATAGCGTGACAGAGGGAGCCACAAAGGGACAGAAGTAGCCTTTTATTATTGTTAGATTATCTATTATTGCCATCGAATCAATAATTTATTTCACTCTCCAGGTATCTAACGTTTTAGACAACATGAATATGTTTCCGCGTGAGTGAAGACTGACGTCTTCGAACGATACTTTCTCTCCCGCCAAACCTCACGCATTCAAACATTGAGACGAGTCAATAAAAATACGACCCGCACCGTTATCCGCTTGATCCCTTGGCGATTATTGCGAAGCCAAGACATTGGCTACCAAGCAGAAGGGAGAGGGGAGTGGAGGTGTAATAGAGTTTTGGAGGATAGGGATGGGAGAATGGGCGCTGTCGGAAATGGGACTGCGGCCGGTGGATGTTTCTTCTCTCTCGTACAAGAGGATTGAGAAGAGCGAGCGCCGTTCCCTGGTTCCATTTTTTTCTCGCCGATCGTTTAGTATTCGGAACGTGAATAATGGCGGACGCGCCGAGGAAGGGTGACATTATTGCTCCAAGAGAAAGAGAGAGAAAAAATAACTACATTAAGGAGGACCATAGCCATCCAAGTCTCAGTCTCGATTCAAACCAAATTGGCTGAGGTTCTAGAGAGGCCGAAGTGGTCCGACAAGAGCGAGAAGTTTGGCCCAAACCAGAAGGACGCGAAGAACTGAGGTAAGAACTTACGTATTTTAAGTAAAATTCCCTCGATGAGACATACCTCTTTTAACGGCCTGTCGATGCTTTTTTTTCAAACTAACCAATAACGGAGCATAACTATTACTTAATATTAAAAACCAACCGAAGTGCGGTAGACATCTTAAAGCGAAATAAATTGTCATTTACCTCGTATCTCCGTCGCAATCACTAATTTCCAAACTATTGACGATGGATTACAAGAGCAATCGATGAGGTGAATCTCTCTGCAAGCTTTCTAATAAATTTTGTGCAGCCAATTTATTTATTTGGATATGAATTTGGCCCATTCAATAAAACTTTTTTAACTTTTTTTGCAAATAAAAATTTTTGTGCTAAAAAAATATGGAATATCATCCCTGTGGAATTTGTTTCCTTTTTTGGCGCATGATTGCTTCAACTGCTCCTACTACTTTTGTTCATGCCTTCCTTGTTGTCTTCAGTCTCTCTTTCCCTTTGCGTCGGTACATGGTTTCTTCTCTCAGTCATCTCCCTACCTCCCAAAATTGGGACAAACCATCAGTTGTAATAATAATATTACTCTGATGTCAGAGAAATGTGCTTAAAGAATTAATATCCACTTGGTATCGGTGAGTGTGAGGACTGGAGTGAATCCAAGTGGGTGAGGAGGAGGGGAGTTCAGAGGCTTGGTCCCCACATACAAAATCTGATTTAATTTTTATATGAATTAAAATTTGTATAAATATATACATTCGAATTTTAATAAGTTAATAAAATACATCTAGTACAAGGCAGCAATTAATTTTTATGCAGTTACTCTGATTTTTATTTATTTTGTGTAGATATATTTGTTGTGGGAGTAGCTAGCATGACTGTGGCATGAGGTGAATTAGAGAGATACTTCTCTTGAGGCGGTGTTACATCAACATAATAACCGATCTTCACTATTGTGCACATCTGGGACGGCACTTTTGTTTTGCAGCCTCATGTGGCAGATTTCTACACCATGGTCATGATTGTTAACCCTCTCAAACAAAATTCCTGAGCTCAATGCTGCTTTATTTTTTAATGTTCATTTCATATACTTTTTAAAAGATATTTTTTTAAATTGAATTTCCTGAAATAATAGCACTTCATATAATTCAACTGTAATCCCCTTAATAGAGATCTCAAAAATCTAACATAAATTATACAGTTTACAAAATAATCACAATAAGGGAAATCCTTGGATTATGCTCAGCTTCTAAGATGTTCAAATTTAAAGATTTTTGGTGCATTGTTTTTTGTAGAGTACAGCACTTAATTTGTATAACTATTTAAAAAGAGATAAAAAGGAATGAAGTTACAAAATGTCAACATTCCATATCACTCCAAAATGAAATAAACTTTATTAGTAATCAAAATAGACAAATTGGTGCAGAGTTTGTTTTATTTTATTTATTTTATTTTATTTTTTAATTTTATCTGTAAGCATAGCAATTTCATGAGGACTTGAACAAAAAAACTGCTATTAAATTATTATTATATTATTAAATCATATCAGGTCACCTTTGAGATAAAAGTATATCTTCAGAACTACATTTATGATTGACAATTGTTACAACATCAATATTTTACACTATGGAAATTAATTACCGATAAAGTGGTTTATCATTTGAAAAAGCATTATGTTTGCAATATTTAGAGAAAGAGACTTATAAGTTTTCGAGAAATTTGGATAAATCTGCTGACAGAATTATCAAATCAACACTTTGTATAATCAAATGAACAGTAGAAGCATACCTGCATATACCTACAAATAGGCTATGTGCTGAATTACTTCAAGTAAGAAGTTAAAGTTTAAATAATTTGTAATGATAGAAATTTCAATCCTTTTTGGTGAATTGATCATTTCTGTTTCCAATCACAATTATAATGTACTAACACTCTTTGATATAATGTCCTACTAATCTCTGATTTTTACCTTGACAAAACATATTTTTAAATATTAACATTTCTGTTATTCTTTCTCCTAGGCAATTTATGGGTCACTCGTTTTACTCTAGTCTGTTGTACAGTAGAGCACCATTATAAAGAGCCACATTACACCGCAGGTCGGGTCATATCTCCCAGAGAAGGTTAAAAAAAAGCTAGGTAAAGTACTCGAGTGCCAATGTGTACTGTCGGTGTATAGTGGTAAGCAAAAGAATTTGCAACAAGATGAAAATGACTTCTTCTGCCGCATTAAAATAAATATTCAAATACATTTAAAGCACTTCTTAAAAGGGATATATAGTATAGAATAGAATATTTTACTGTTTTTGAATGGTGTTGCAATTATATATATGAATAGAGATAGTAAAGAAATGGTTCCGCAGCTTTTAAATATGTATTTACCAGAATAATGCAGGCCATCTATAAAAGGGTGTCCTTCATGTTTCATGACAGCTGTGTTATAACAAGGTTCAACTGTATTCATTATATGAACCCATTCAATTAATCATATTATTTTTTATAGGAAAACATGGCGAAATTCCTAATACCAATAATTTTCCTTTTGGTTTGCATCAATTTGTCTCATACATCTGAAGGTAAAGAGTTGGTTATGAATATACATAGCTTACTAATTTAAAATATGTGTATGCAAGTCACTTCTAAAATATCCTTTTGATAGATTTAATAGTGCAAAAATCATCGACATTTGGAACTGAAAGGAGACAGTTATCCTGCTTCTGTAAAGAAAGAATATGCCAATGCTGTGCAACAATTCAAGTTCCAAGATTAAACTTTGTGCAAAAAGGTAGGAACTGTAAGGAAATTTATGAGCTATTGAGATTAATGCACATGTATGATTAAGTAAACTAACTTAATTATTTTAAAGGATGCCTTGAGGTCAGCTATATTAAAGAAGATATTGCTCTGTCAATGGAATTTAAACTTAATGAAACAACAGTGTGGCACAACAAAATATCAGGTGAGAACAACAGTTCTATAATGATAGTATGCAACATGATTTCTAAAGTAAAACATAACCTTAATTTTATGCCAGAATTATTTCAGAATAATCATCGGAAAACTATTCATGCATTAGAAAATAAACTTGTATTAACATCAATTGTCTAGTGCAGTGGTTCCCAATTTAATTTGGCTACAGAACCCTTGCAACTCAAAAGAGAAGTTGCGGAACCCCAAATAGTATTCTTTTTATAAGATGAAAATTAAAGCACAAATAAGTAAAGATAATAATAAAAAAGGTCACGTGATCAACATTTCATTTATTTTCATAAATTTAAAAACAAAAATCGTTTATATGAACAAAATATTTAATATGAACCAAAAGATATAATATGAACAAAGGATAAAACTGAAAGATTGTTTACATTACGTTAACCTTTTTCAATGCAAAGAGTGAGTTTTCTTTTTATTTTGGCAAATTCTTTTTATGTTTGGTTTAATGCTGGAAAGTTGGATTCGCATATCGGGCATATCTAGTCGATTTCTATATTTTGTTTTTGTTGCTGTGTATTTCGAGAACCCAGTTTCGCATAATTGTGTGCTGGCGAATGGTAAAAACTCTCAAATTGCCCGTCTCGATAAGCCTGAATATTCATGACGTAAGCTACCCCAAAATGTAATCATAGAAACTTCTTTAAATGTTTGTATTAATTGGATATCTGAAGTGATTTTCATAATGTAGTGCAGACAATCCTACTGGTTTCTCTGTTATACTGAATGGATTTCAAATCCAGTTATTGTTGTCATTGATGTTTGGAAAATATTTACTGATATTACTGTGTAAATTGCGAAGATGATCTACAATGTTTTTTTTAACTACTTCTTCAAGTTTGCATTTGTTTTCTTCAAAGAAATCATTTAGAGTTTGAAAACAAACAAAATGGTTTTGTACAAATGATGATATCTTAAACTGTAAAACTGTAGCTTCCATGAAAATGAAAAAATTTTAACTTTCGAATTAAAAATAGTTACATTATTTCCTTGCAGCGACATATTTACTTAATTTAGTTTTGTAAAGATGTCTGCAAGATACGCAACTATCGATAACCACGAAAAATATGTTAGACAATTAGTTAGTCGAAATTTGTCATTCAGCAATTATGCAGAGAGCTCTTGATGCAACTCAAATAGTCTAACTAGTACTTTGCCTAGCGAGAGCCACTTGACTTCCGTATGTAGAAGCAGGGCTGTCCGCTGACTATCCATATCTTCACACACAATTTTGAATAGCCTTAATTGCAATGACCGTGTTTTTACATAATTAATTATCTGTACTGATTCGTCCAACACATGTTTAAGAGAGGAAGAAATATTTTTAACTACCAGGGCGTGCCTGTGGAGAACGCAGTGACTGCTACTGCAGTTTGGTGCTACAGTTTTTATTCGTGTTACAGTGCCAGATACTGTTCCTACAATTGCTTTGGCGCCATCACTACAGACATCAAAACATTTTCCTCAGCTTCTTCCATGTGCTTTCATAAAGTGATCAATACAGTTAAATATGTGTTCATCTGTCGTGTTGGTTTTCAAAATTTCGCATAACATCAAGTATTCTTCGATAGATTTATCAAAATCATAACGCACAAATTCAAGTAAAACTGCAAAAGATGCAACATCGGTGGATTCGTCTAACTTTAATGAATATATATCACATATTGATAGCCTAGAAATGAGCTCCTTCTCGACATCATTAGCAAGATCGTGAATTCAACGTGAGACATTATTGTTTGAGAGCGGCACAGACTCAATAATTCATTAAATTAAAAACTAGCCTCTTCATGAAAAGGCGATGTTTGAGTGAAGATTTCCCATGTAGTGATGAAAAGATCTGGATTTTGTGGATATTTTTCTACCAAAATTAGAAGTTTCCCATTAAAATTCCAAATACGCGATTGAAGCAAATAAAGCCACATAATTAAAAATACTTTGCAAGTAAAAATGCTAATAAGCTTCATTCATTATTACAGAAATAGCTGTAGGAGAGCAATGTGACTTTCACTCTGCGATTACCGATGTTGCTTCATAAACTAGGAAAATCATAAGGTTTAGAATTATTTTCTTTTTCAAGAGGTAGGAGAGACTGGAGTCAATTATAAAAAGGGCAATTATAACATAAAATGTCTTAAGCGTATAAATTACATTGTTATGTGGTCGCTCCTGCTGTAATACCGAACTTGGAGGGGCGTCATGAGACCACAAGTGGCATGGTGCGGATGTATTTAAATCTGACCTCTCGCAAAAGCCACTTGACTTCCAATACATCCTACCTAAAGAAAAATCCTATCGAGTATAAATGCCTTGGAAATCCTAATATACCAGTCATTTTAAAATCCAGGCCCGGGCCGTTATTAATTCCAAAGAAAGGGCTCGTGCAAGGCTCTCCCTTTTGGAAGACACCCGGTTGTCGCCTTTGCATCTTGCTCTTCTCGCAGAAACCATATTTACGCTTTGCGGAACCCTAGGGATCCGCAGAACACCATTTGGGAAACACTGGTCTAGTGCATAATTATGAAAAGTCAAAAATGGTTTAAATTCTTAGTTGAGAAGTATGAATCATAAATGTAGCTGGAGTGAATATAGATATCCTTGCTATGTTACAGGCATTCTATTTTCTCGTTTTTAATGTAGATATTTCATTAACTGGTACAGCAAAAAAGCAGGGATGCAGTGAAACCGCCTTCTGACCCCTCTATATTTCTCATAATTTGAAAGAGATGTGCCCATATTTTTTTACCTTGTAACCAAATCCAAAACATATAATAAAAACTATAAATAAGCATGATCAATCATAACATTAATATGGAATTAGGAAAGAAATACATGGAGACCCGCTATAACGTGGTAATTGGGGTCCAAAAAATTCGATCGTGATAAATGCGGGGTCGTGTTATAGTGACTATATGTATGTAGTTTGTGTGCAAACAGAGTGCATAGGAGCCATGTCACGATCACTTTATATCCGAATTCGTGTTATAGTGAAGCGTGTTATAGCAGGGCTCCACTGCATATTGAAAGTTTTAAGAAAAAATAAAAACCTACCATAGAACTCTAACTCATTGTTAACAACTGGAGGATTCACTCGAATGTCTTCATCAAAACAAGTAAATGAAATTATCTACATTTATTTCAAGAAACACTACTAGCACACTTTGAACCTCATGTATTGTATTTCCATAAAAATGCCTTTTAAATGTATTCCACTAACTCAAATAGAATCATATTTTAACATCTATCTCATTTTAGAAATTCTGCATTGTTTTATGTTGGTTCTCTTAAATATCTAATTTTTACATTTTTATAAGAGAAGAAGGTAAGACAAAATACATTTTGTAATATTTTAAAATGCATTTTTTGTGTTTAGGTCAATAAAATAATATGGTACAACTGATATGGTTTACTGAAAAACTGCCGTTAGAGACTTTTTTTGCATTTGGTAGTATAATACTGACAATGAGTGAGAAGTATTTTATGATATGCTTGTCATATATATATATATATATATATATATATATATATATATATATAGAACATTTTTTGTTCTTTTATCCAGAAGTGAACAATTCTTTCTATGTAGTGCAAAATTGGTCGGATTACTTGAATCTTAAGTGCTGCACTATGAAAAGAACTTTTGAATTGTAGTAATTATTCTTTAAATGGATTCATCTACTAAGAGCTTAGAAAAGATGGTAATGCAGTGGAAATATACTAAATACATAGCATTTTTCAAACTATTAGTGTTCCAAAAATATCTCTTCACAAGCTGCAATTGACACACATTTCACAGGTAATCCTCCTCAGCTTTAAATATGTCTCATATATTTTTATTGCACTTCTTACAGGAAGGAATCCCCCTCCAATATGCATAGCAATACCTCAGTTGCCATTTATAAGAATATGTCTTATTATAAAGGACATACATTTTGAAAATGAAGCTCTTCATATTTGCCCTGACTTAGATATTCGTATCACTGAGATCCAATTGTTGGTGATATCTTTTGATTGCATACAAATAGGAGCCAATGGAGTAACTTTCCTCAAGCCAAGTCAAGCTAACACAACTGCAGCAGCTGGTGAATAATGTAATTGAATGGCAAGGGATTCAAAATACATATTACTGATACTGAAATGTAATTTATATAATAATTTAAGTAATTTATTGTACATTTTAAATAAAACTTTGTAATGTAATCATTAAAGATTTTATTTTTCATAAAAAATAAATGCAGCATATGAATGAAAATGGAAATTTTTATAGTTACCATCATTATTCATACTGTTTACATTTATTCCAAATATTTAGCCAACTCATATAAGTTTAAAAAAAAGAAATCCTCATCAGACGACGATGAAGAGGATCACCTGATGATTGAAATAGGTATTCATCGATTAAATACTCTGTCTGTGTGTCTGTGAGTGCGTCTTTGACTGAGTCCCTGGAGAGATTTAATCACCCCTAAACCTCATTGTGTGCTTAGTATCGTCCCTGCTGTGAAGTAACGTCCCACAAACTTGTATGTGTGAACAGTACCGTAGCAAGGGCAGTGCAAGCAGTGTACCTGCACCAGACACCTAGTCAAAGGGGGCACCATTCAACATGATTAATTAAATTATTTTTATATATTAAAACTTATAATTTTTTATTATAAAAACATTCAAGACCTTTTATAGATCAGATATGAGGCGAAGAATCATCCAATCTATAAATTACGGTTTAGGAACTTCATCAGAAATCGTAAAAAAATATCTATTCCAGAGGCACTTCATATGACAATGGGCACAATAAAATTACTGACAACTGTATTGTCAATTGCTATAGTAAATCAGGTTTAATGTGGTGTGATGAAGCTCAACAGTGCCAAGATTCGGACGTAGTGGGGAAACCTGATGACAAAGGTCAGTGTTTCTCAAACTGTGGGCCGCGGCTCCCCAGGGGGCTGCAAAATTATTTTGGATGCCAGGTGAAATGTCGAAAAATAAAGTTCCCATGAATAATAATATTTTATCAGGGAATTTTAGGAAATATGATGCGATAAAAGTTATTAATAGTTGCAATACATGAACTCGTGAAGCTATTGACATCCTGAGGAGAGCATTGGAAGAAGGTGATGCAACTGACTGTGACTACAGACTGTTGTACAGCCTTGAAAACACACTCAATAGACTCTGTAGTGACAATTTGAAGCAAAATAAAATAAGTAACTATTTTAAATAATAACTATTTTACAAAGTGTGAGTGCAATAGTACTGTCATATATTATCAATGGTCAATAACTATTTTGTCTGCAAAAGTTTTTCTTAGTAATATGTAATAAAGTGGATTATATATATTGTATACTACATATTATAATTTTTCAACCCTGTACTATTTCTTTGATTTTCGGATAATAGAATCGCTGCTTAATAGAATCAAAATACAATTTCCAAATGTGATCACATTAAGTGGCACCTACGATATATATCATTTAAAAAATTTATTTTAATTATTCAAATATAATGGTTTAAAATGTAAAAAAATATGGTTTCCATTCTTTAATAAAGGTTTAGCCTGAATAGTTCGTTAAAATTAATATTCATTTATAATATGCAGGCACAAAAAATGGCCCCTACTAAAAAGAAATCAGGTGCGCAAAATGTGAAGCAGAAGAATACGCATGGAAAGAGATCGTGAATTGTCAAATCGATTACAAAAGTGTTTCTCTACAGCTGTGACATTGGAAGCAGAAGAATCTTCAACATCGAAGCAAAAAGAAACTGATGAAGCTACTAATGCCAGGATAGCAGAAACTGATGTAGCTAATGCCATGATAACAGAAACTAATGAAGCCAATGTTATGATAGCAGAAACCAATGCATTACAATTACAACAAACTGTACCTGATATAGACAATATTGTGATATCAGAAGCTAATGCTTCAACATCACAACAAACTAACCCTAAAGAATGCACATCTGTGATACGAGAAGCAAAACCAGTATCACCAGAAGAAACATATTTGAAGGAAATGGAAATACAAAATATTACATTAAAATATGATGATCCTGCTCAATGGCCCCCTATTACTAATAAAATAAGATGTCTTTTGGTAATGCATGGTCCGGAACAAATCAACTTTGAACGTAAGACATTTCCTACTTCAGAAGATGGTAGGCGTTTTTGTTCTCAATGGTTTTATAAAAATCTACCAAATGGTGAAAAACTCAAATGAAAATGGTTGCTACATATATAGTACTTCAAAAAATGCATCATTTTGCTTTTCATGCTTGTTATTTTCAACTGAAAAAATTATGGATTTCCGGATTTTTCAAAGGGTTTTTTTGATAGGAGACGTTTGAATCCAAGATTACCAGACAATGAAAATAGCCCACAACATATAAAAGGCTACATGTCCTGTAAGGATCTATAAAATAGATTATTTGAAATAAAGACAATCGATGATAATTTACAAAAGGCTATATTAGCAGAAACAGAAAAGTGGTTTCAAATTATTAAGGTAGTAGTTGATGTTATGATGTGCTGCACCAAAAATAATCTTGGCCTTAGAGGTGCATCTGATATAATAGGACACCCTAATTGTGGATTATTTTTAAACACAAAAGAAATGATAAGTCACTATCATCCACTTATTTCAGAGCACATTGCAAATAATATATCAAGGAAACAGACAGTAATATATTTTTCACCTCAAATTCAAAATGAAATAACTGGAATTATGGGGGATATGTACTACAGGAAGTGTTTTGCAGAATAAAAGAGGCAAAATATTATTCAATTTTGTTTGACTGCATACCAGATGTGACTCACAAGGAACACATGACTGAGATCATTAGGTAAATAAGAATAAAAAATGGCAAATGTTCAATTGAAGAAAGTTTCATAAATTTTGTCGAAACTCATGAAAAAGCGGCCACAGGCTTGCTAAAGAGATACTGGAAAAGCTGACATCTGATGAATTACAACTTAAAAATTGCAGAGAACCGGGTTACGATACTGTCACCAATATGGCAGGAAAATACAGTGGTGTACAAGCATGCATAAACAAAATGAATGAATTTGCAAAATTTGTTCCATGTGCACCTTATACCCTTAATCTTGTAGGGGTACATGCTGCTGAAGCATCACCAACCATGATAATATTTTTTGGAGTAGTTGAAAGGATTTTTACATAATTTTCTGGCTCAACATCAATATGGGACAAACTTATTTCAGTGCTAAGCGTATCTTTAAAAGGACACTGTGTAACTCGATGTTCATCTAAAAAAAAGGCAGTGACTCCACTTAGTCAGCAAATTCAGAAAGTATCCTGAATTTTGAAAGAAATTTCTCAGGATTCAAATTTGAATTCTAATAATGTTGGG
Organism: Tanypteryx hageni; assembly: GCA_028673005.1. Taxonomy (NCBI): domain Eukaryota; kingdom Metazoa; phylum Arthropoda; class Insecta; order Odonata; family Petaluridae; genus Tanypteryx; species Tanypteryx hageni. The sequence goes on from CM054116.1 coordinate 105,553,289, forward strand.
TGCACAAAACCTAATTAAACAAATGGATTACAAATTAATTTGTTTGCTAGATTTCTGGTGTAATATTCTTATTTGCATTGATCGCATGAATGTTTGTTTGCAAACTAAAAGTTTGGCAGTTGATCGAGCTGTGAAGATGTTACATGGTCATCTATAGCTGAAATGCAAAATATAGGGTTTGAACATATTTTTGAAAAAGCCAATAATACGTCGGAGCAGATGGAAATCGAAGCAAATTTTGCCGGAAGAAGGAAGCGAAAAGTAAAACGCATGGCATCAGACAAAGCTGAAGATGAAGGGTACTTAATAACATATAAAGAAGAATTCATAAGAGAGTGCAACATTGTCTTCGGCAGCATTTTTACTCAAATTCAATGGTGATTCGAATCCATGACTGAAGTATCTTCGGATTTTGATTTTCTGACTGGCAAATCATTATCTACCATGTCTGTAGAAAAACTAAAAAAATCTGCAATAGATCTTGCACTAAAATTTGCAGAAGATTTCGATGCTGTGGAATTTTGTTTCAAGACAGAGAGTTTTAAATTTCAGTCAGATTCGTTATTAGAAAATTTCAAGTCAGCTTCTTCATTTAATTTATTACAGTTAATTCATTCTTATGGTCTTCAATATCCAAATATAGATATTTCCCTTCGTATATTCCTCACAATACCCGTGACTGTTGCATTGTGTGAGCATAGTTTTAGTAAGTTGAAAATAATAAAATCATATTTAAGATCTACCATGGGCCAAGAAAGATTGACAAATTTAGCATCAATTTCAATTGAACATGAAATGGCAAAATCTCTAAATTATGTTTTAATTCGAGATTTTGCACCACTAAAAGCAATAAAAGTTACAATCTGTTATGGCATAAATAAGTATGTGTTAAGCGCAATATAATTTTATTATTTATTTTGGATGTTCCAAATTATTGTTGTGATTTAATTTTTTTTCTATTTTTTATTGTTATTATTTTTTTTCTTTTTTCGAATTGAATAAACATTTTCTTGTGATTTAGTGTAGGTTTTTTAAAATTATATACTTCCTAATATGTTCTGTTACCTTTTTTATCTGAAAATAAGAAACGCCGGGCCTACGTATGGCAGCTAAATGTTATAAATATTAAAAAAATCTTGGCCCATCCTATTATTTAGGTTTCGCACCGGGCACCAAATTACCTTGCTACGGCACTGTGTGTGAAGTGATGTGGAGAGAGATGAATGGTTGTCATTGGCACAAACACGATATTTTGTGCACGTGAGGTGTGCATTATACGTGACTGGTGGGCCTCTGGAGATAACGCGTGTGGGTGTGAGTATTATTCCTTTTTTTACGGCAATTAGAGTCCCTCTTTTTCAACAACTCATACAAGCATTCAAAATCCCGCTCGATGATAACAGCGCCTTTTATGGGGTATCGGCGAAAGACAAAAGAAGGTAGGTGTACGAATTTGCCGAATACCAATTGTAGGTTAATCTCTCATACTTAGGGTTGCTAGATGTCCGGTTTTGAACCCGACTCCGGTATTTGGGCAGTCTGTCCAGGAAAAATTAGAGGTATTACCGAACATATACGTATATTTTCTAGAGCATTTCGCACCTTCGACGCCTGTATCTCGTATTTTTGGAGAAGCTATCTGGAAACCCCACACATACTGGATATTTCAGTTTACCATATGGTGGCATCTACTGTTATCAGGCGGCCAATCTATGTCTTTCCGGCAGCCTCAAAAATATTGGCAAATAATTATGAACATTTCAACTACAAAGCAGCTGTCATCATTGGCAATTCACCAATAGTATACTCTTAAAAGTTCTTTTTCATAATCTAACTCTGAGGCGCCACTGATTATGGCTGATTGTTATATGAAATGTGCATCTGGTTTACTCAATTTTTATATGGCTCTTTAAAAAACATAGTTGGGAAATTTTATTTTAGTCAAAGGTGGAGTAGATAATTCTTTTTTTAAATAACTGGTATCAGGTGCCATACTTCAGGATACGTATGGCACAAATTAGTCATGTATTTCACACAAATTATTTTTCAGTTTAAAATTGTATTTACACAAGATGAAATGTAGACAGCTATTCCATGGCTCAAAATGTTGATTCAACTGATACTTAAATTGTGAAATGTGATTTTTTATCAGTTATATACATAAAGAGGAAATTGCTTATTTTGTAGGTCTATATTTTCTAGCGTTATTTTTTTAAATATAATGCTGCAGTAATATATATTTATGTGAGCCATTTTTATAAGGTGAAAGAATTTGTCAAATTTGCATTCACAGATATAATATGTAGCTTAATTGAATTTAAAAAGGAGCAAACTATTAAATGTAGTAGTTTGTTTTAAAGGAATGAAAGGTTCCCCAGCTACTTAGTGTGGACTGTTAAAGCTAATTTTTGTGAATCATACATGACTAGATAAATGAACTGGATTAGTTTTGTCGACAGTAACCTGGGCTTTTAAATTTGCTGGTAATTCTCTGTAGACTTCTTCTGGAACATCATCTGTAATGTTTTTATAAGAAGTATGAATTGTATTTTTTAATTTTGCTAAAGTAGTTTCTTTACTTAAGATTTAAAAAATCTGCATGCTATGAATTCAACTTATTATCACTAAAGCACTGTTTGTTGAACTTACCATTGCATCGATATGATAAATCAGACCAGGTGACCATTTCTTGAGAAAAGCAAAATACACCTAAACGTCCACCTTTAAGGGTGTTGTCATATATGTTTTTTGAATCTGTTACCAGATTAGGACCATCAAATATTTTTAGTCTGATAAGTCCAATCTTTGGCCTGTGTAGTAGTTTCCATCTGTATGACACGTTATGGGACCACCCTCTTGCTTGACGATCCTTCCATAACAGTGTTACCTAAAATGAGAAAATAGGTAATCAAAGAGTCCAGCATTACTTATAATACGCATCGTAAATAATCAATGGGTGAGAAAAAGAAAGAACTTTATCACTTCCACAAATTTATATTTATAAATTTGTGGAAGTGACAAAGTTCTTTCTTTTTCTCGATGAGTAAATTCCACAGGGTTGAGCCTGACCTCATTCTTGATAATCAATGGTTGGTTTTGTGGCATTTAAGGTTTGATCCAGCTGCATCTTTCAATATGTGATAGAGGTAAATTGCCTCAACTAATTATAGGTTCAAACAAGATTGTTGATATAATAAAATAAATCGATTATATAAGTGCCGTGAGTGTATTGGTGAAGGATTCAATTGATTTATTTCTTTATAACTTAATACACTGAAATTGCAAATATGAAAAAAACATATATACAGTCAAACTCGGCTATAACGAGCGCCACGGGACCGTTTAGTTTTGCTCGTTATAGCCGTTAAACTTAATATCCGTGAAGGCAAAAGCATGCATGCGTATGGTGAAATAAGACATTAGAAGTAAAAGTGAATATATAAACAGAAAGGTTATTTAGTAAATTTATGAAAAAACCTAAAAATGAGAATAAAGTAGAAAATTTCAAGTAAACATACGTACATATAAAATTTACTCACAGCTGCATCCTTAATCACTACCCAAGTCGCACTTCCTCATTTTCTTGTTCGTTGTTAGGTTGTTCTCTAGTGCATATAAAATCGCTTCTTTGTTTTTCATAAGGTTGAAACCGTAGACGATGATAAATTAAATTTTTTACACACTTCAACATTTTTTTACCACGTTCTAACTCTCGAATAATATCAACCTTTTCGCGAATAGACAAACACTTCCTTTTATGTACGGACATGTTACTCGTTCAAGGGCAAAATCTCAACTGATTTTTGTGATCAACGCTACGAACTTTCTTTGCAAACTGTGAGCATACCAATTCCAGGAAGAGTTAATGAGGAGACGGATTAAACGTGGGATTTCCCATCTTTACGTGGGAAAGGGTGTTGGGTGCATTCGGCTGAGCGACGGGGGTGGGCGCCATTGTACATGCCCTTACCCCCTTCCAAACACAACCTCCTGGCTGTAAAAGAGCTGGGGGTTGGGAGGAGAGGACAATGGACCTCCGCGAGTGCCACTGTACCTGCAAGTTGGAAATTCTTGGTTTGGACGAAGGGATTATTTTTTAACAACAACGCCGCGGTCTTTAACCTCCCCGAGGGAGAGGGTGTAGAGGCTGGACTCGAGAACACAAGGTTACATATTTTGGATCACTATGAGGATTGAAGGGGCTGACCGCCGCCGCGTTTGAGACAGTGAGAAGTGGTCGAAGTTTGCTCGATATATCCGTGAAGCTTGCTCGTTATATACGTGAAATATTTGTATGTAAATGCATGTAAACTTATCTTGGAGGTAGCATTTACTCACTATAGCCGTGAACTCGTTACAACCGTGCTCGTTATAAACGAGTTTGACTGTACTATATTTGAAAGACATTTGCTTTTTCAGGGGATGAGGATGTGCAGACAAATTAATTACTTTTGCATGTGAGCATGTATTTGCACAATATTTTCTCTAGGGAGGGTCCCAAGTCTCAAAAATCCAAGTCAAAAAAATTATGCACAGCATATTGTGTAGAATTTTTATAAAATTTTCAAATTGGGGGAGCAAATGATGAAAAAATCATGGGACTATCATATAATTTTTACATCATTTAAAACAAAAGCTAACTTTTTCACTTTTCATTTTTGGCTGAAAAGGGTGGGAATTTGGACTTGCTTGACCCCTCTGTGTTCTTCCCCACATTTGAAAGACAACTATTTAACTGCAGAGAAATTTGAGCTGATATTGTTTTATGTTAAAAGTAACATTAAGTACCTGTTCTTTTGTAGTTCCTGTTTTCCATAGGGCACTTCGAAGCAAATCACCATACCCAGTTACAGAGTCAATAAGTTTTATTTGTAAGCCAGATTTAGCAATTGGTTTATGTTTTATATCCCAGAAAGTCTGGGTATCCTTTTTCCACATCACTGCATAATATTTATGAAGGCCTTGGTAGCTGTTGTATAAAACATTAGATTACATTTTTAAAAATTTGAATTGAACTTTGATAGATTATATTTTCATGTTCAATAATTGATATTTACCTGAATACAAAGCCAATGTAATCATTGTCATCGTTTTTACCAACAAAAAGTGTTCCTTCAAAATCCACACCACCAAATGAGTCATAACCTGTTACAAATGGAATAAATTTGCTTTGGATAATATAGGTAGTAATGTAAGGATTGATTGAAAATTATCAAATGATATTTAAAAGTTGCTTTCTTATGATAACTTATTAATACTATGCTAATTCTAAGTAATAAAATTTAAGTAATTATTTATTACATTAATTAATTTATGTATCAATTCTGCTAGCAATCAATATTTTAGTAATGTGATTTATGAAAACGTTTTTGTATTCTAATTATTTTTATTGTGAAAAGGAAAACAATTTTTTTTGTTAACTGAGAATGTTTTTTCCGCCTGTGCTTAGATGATATTTGTTTGTTTTTCTGACTAATCAACCTCTTGTATTATTATTATAGTTGATGTTTGTGTAGAGAAATGTCCCAAGAGAGGAAATTAGTCAAAGGTCTCCAAAACTCAGTCAACCACTGCAGCCTTATTTTTCCATTTTTAAAATAGTATTTTATTTTATTAATGTTATTAGGTTTTATTTACTTACCAACTAGTAAAGCAGGGTCACTGTTTAGAGTTTGTAGAATTTCTTCTCCTTCTTTTGAAATTATCCAATTTGGAGGATTCGATGGATTCATCACCAAATTTTGGTACTTCCTAAAATTATATGCCTTATTTTAATAAAACATCAAATAAAATATAATTATATTTTACTGCACTTAATTAAAACTTTAGTACCTAAAGTCAGTCTTATGTATCAATGAATTTTCTGGACAGCTGTCCAAATAATCAAAAGCTTTGTCGCCATCAAAATCACCTTGACAATCATCGCCAACTCCATTGTCTGAAATAATATTGTTTGGGTTATTTCATTCAATATATACCATCTTGTAAATTATTGTGTTGATAGTCAGTAGTGCTTATCCCTGTTGTCACTTACTGTCTGAATCATCTTGCACTGGATTGTACTCCAAACGGCAATTGTCTATCTCATTAGGCACGTCGTCACCATCGATATCTTCATCACAGGCATCTCCCAATCCATCTCCATCTGTATCTAGCTGATCACTGTTTGCTACTTTGGGACAATTATCACTGTCATCTTGAATTCCATCCCTATGCAGATATGAAACCAATGGAGATGAATAAAAAAATGAAAGTTAATTTTTATTCTTACTGCTGTCTATGAGGTTATCTCTGTACAGATATCAATGTGTTGATAAAGGGATATATACTTATCAAGATCAATATTGTTGTCGCAGGCATCACCAATAAGGTCCACATCAGTATCAGTCTGAGTTGGGTTGGATGTTGTTGGGCAATTATCACAGACATCTCCTACTCCATCACCATCTTTATCCAGCTGATCTGGATTTGCTTTACTTGGGCAATTGTCAGACTCATTTGGAGCTCCTTTGGCACAAATAAGTACAAAATAAATTTCAATTAGTGATTATTGCTATTTTTGATGCTAGTTTATGTTCACTCACAACATATCATTAAAATGATAAATAACTAAATGGACTTTTACATTCAGTCCCTTAAGTATATCTTCTAACAGCTATATTTGTTACATGGAGTTAAATTTCAAGAAACTTGTTAGTTGATGTCTGTCTACAATGACTGTTGCACAGTAATTACAAAGCAATTTAAATGCAAACAACATCTAACTCATACATGAATAAATAGTCCAATCAGGTCATGTGAAAAGGGTTTTAAATGTAACGTAGTGCAGGTCTCCAGAAATATGCTCGCCAACTCACCATGGGTGAGTTAAAGAAGGAAGGTGCTGAGTAGATTTTTAACCTAATCCACTAAGAAATGAATTATGGGCGAGTGGATTTTTTCTTGTGGCGAGTACGTTTTGGCTGAATATTTTGAGCCCTGATGTAGTGGTAGCAGCAGAGCTGGGACAAGGGCTAGGCAAGCTAGGCACCCCCCCTAGGGCACAGCATACTTAGGGGCATGACAAATGGCAATTTGAACTTTTAAGCGGGTTTTATATTATAAAATATTTTTACTTTTACATTGTAAATAATCTAGTGCTGAGAGATAAAATTGTGTACTGTATACTTTAATTATGAGGGGGACATAATTTTCGAATCTTGTCTGGGATGCAAAAATGTCTTGTCCTGGATCTGGGTAATAGTATAGCTGATAGCTTATAAAACGTAAAAATTATAAATATTCACACATAAAAGGTATTGTCAATCAAATTTATTAAATTCATTGATTGATTGATGTCAACAGAGAGATATTCTGGAAATAATATAATTAAACAATAATAGAAAATGTTTATAAATTAAAGCTTGTAAATTTTGATGATTCATTTGTTTCTATGTATCAAAATTAATAATATCTTATATAAAAAGAAATATGCAAAAGTTTAAAAGTTGTCAGTGCTGTTTGGCAGTGAAAGGACAATCCTCAGATATAATTTATTTAGACATTTAAAAATACATTTTTGATAATTGAAAGAAATACTTTAGATATTTTTTGCTTTTATATATATGAGCAATTGCACTGGTGGTGTAGTGGTTAGCGTGTCGGCTTTCTATTGCAAAGTTCGGGGGTTCAAACCCCTCGAATGGAGGTTTTATTAAAAAAAAAAAAAAACTATCATCAGTGCCTGGCAGTAGGCAGCAGTACTGTCAGTATGGTATAGAGCCGAAAACAAATGATGTTGGTTGGGTCTATATCCAATACAGCTGTAGGCGTGATCAGGACGATTTGAACGGCTACAGTACTGCGATGTGGAAAGCAAGAGGGAAACTACCACATTACAATCCCTAGTAAAGATTATATGGTTGGACAATATGAGTTCTCTCGAGGTAAAACAATCCGGAGGTAAAATAGTCCCCCAATCGGATCTCCGGGCGGGGACTGCCTTGAGGAAAACATTTGTCGAAAGTAAATTACGAATAGGGACTTGGAACGTAAGAACTATGAGAAAGGCAGGAAAGCTAGAGAACCTGAAAGAAGAAATGAGAAGAAATAGAGTTGACATTATAGGGCTAAGCGAAACTAGATGGGAAGGAGAAGGACAGTTCGACTCGGAAGAATTCACGGTAGCTTATTCTGGAGGAAATAGTGGGGAAAGGGGAGTAGCTCTGGTACTTAGGAAAGATATGATGAAAAGCGTGACAAAGATAATAGCAAAGAACGATAGACTGATGGCAATCAAGCTAAAAGCAGTCCCAGTGGACATGCTGATAATCCAGGTATATATACCAACGTCAGCTCATGACGATGAAGAAATAGATGAGATCTATGAGCAAATTAATGAAATTTACGAAGAAGACGGAAGTGGAAAGGTAAACTGCATAATAATGGGAGATTGGAACAGCATAGTCGGAGAAGGACAGGAAGAAAATGTTGTCGGGCAATACGGACTTGGGAAGAGAAATCGAGGAGGGGAGAAACTCGTAGAATTCTGCATCAATAATGACCTTGTAGTGACTAATACATGGTTCAAAAACCATAAACGAAGGTTATACACATGGAAAAGCCCAGGAGATAGAATGAGATGCCAAATAGATTACATCCTTGTAAAACAAAGATTCAGGAACAGCATAAAGAACGCCAAGGCATTGCAAGGAGCAGACATTGATTCAGATCACAGCCTTCTAATACTTGACATGAGTACAAAGCTCAAACAAATAAGAAAAACGAGAAGAGAAAGACAGACCTGGGACCTAGAAAAACTGAAAGAAAGGCAGGATGTAGTCAGCATGAAGTTGGAAGATAACCTAAGAAAGTTGGAAAACAAACCGAAGACCGTTGATATAGAATGGGATGAAATTAAAACCAGTATCAAGGATACCTTGGATAAAGAGATTGGAAAACAAGAGAAGAAAATCAGAAAACCATGGATCACGAAGGAAATGCTGGAGAAAATGGATGAGAGACGAAAATGGAAAAACGTTAACAGTGAAGAAGGTAGAGCCAACTATAGGCGTATAAACAATGAGTTGAGAAGGGTAACAGATAAAGCTAGAGAAAATTGGATAAAAGGAAAATGTGATGAAATAGAACAAATGGAGAAGTTAGGACGGTACGATATGATGTACGCTAGGGCACTGGAATTAGAAGATAAGAAGTCTAATGGAATTTGTGGTAAAGGAATTATGAATACGGATGGGAAGATAGTCTCAGAAACAAAGGATGTAGCACAGGTATGGGAAGAATACATTAAAGAATTATACAGCAAACAGGCAGGAGCGGCAAAAATAGAACTGGAAAATGAGGAAAACATTGAAGAAGACAACTTAGGACCAAGTATTATGGAGAGCGAAGTAGAAAAGGCGATAGTGGAACTAAAGAAGGGGAAAGCCATGGGCAGCGATGGAATACCGGCTGAGATACTTAAAGTCATAGGATCAGAAGGACTAAAAGTGATCACGAAATTAATTAATAAGATTTACGACACGGGAGAGTGGCCTCACGATTTCCTAGAAGTAACAATGATCCCTCTAAAGAAGAAGCCAAAGGCAATGCAGTGTAAAGATTACAGAACTATAAGCCTTCTGTCACACACATCGAAGATCATCACGAGGATTCTTAATAAAAGGCTGGAGAAAAAGGCAGAAGAAATAATAGGGGAAGATCAATTCGGTTTCAGAAAAGGACGAGGAACTAGAGATGCTATAGGAGTAGTTAGAATCATATCAGAAAGGGCAATAGAATACAGTCAAGATATCTGCGCATGTTTCGTAGACTGGCAGAAGGCCTTTGATAGAGTAAATTGGGTAAAGTTGATGAAGATATTAAAGGATATAGGTGTAGACTGGAAAGACAGGAGACTGATTAGGAATCTATATGAGAATCAAGTTGTAAAGGTCAGGTTTGAGAATGTGGACACCTGCGGAATAAATATCGGTAGAGGAGTAAGACAAGGCTGCTGCCTATCGCCAACCCTATTCAATATATATGGAGAAAGTCTAATGCAAGAAGCTTTAGAAGGCACAGGGGATTTCAAAATTGGAGGAAGGATTATAAGAACAGTGAAATACGCAGATGATCAAGTACTTCTAGCAAGAAAGGAAGAGGAGCTACAAAAAATGATAAATAGACTAGTGATAACAGGTAGAAAATACGGTATGGAAATAAATACAGAAAAATCCAAGGTCATTCGAATATCGGGTAAAGAAGAGAATCTGAACATAACTATTGGGGGAAAGCCATTAGAACAAGTTTCAGAATATAAATACCTTGGAAGTATCATAACACGAGAGGCAAAATGTACGGATGAGATCAAAACTAGAATAGGAAAAGCAAAAGCGGCTTTCAGGAGAAAGAAACAACTACTTACAGGGAATATAAGGGAAGATATCCGCAAGAAGTTGATAAAATGCTACGTATGGAGTATAGCATTGTATGGGGCAGAAACATGGACGCTAAGGAAAAATGACATCAAATACTTGGAAAGCTTTGAAATGTGGACTTGGAGGAGAATGCTGAAGATAAAATGGACAGATAGGATGAAAAACGATGAAGTGCTACGAAGAATAGGAGAGAAGCGAATGATTATACAGACTATCAGAAAGAGGAAGGCTAACTGGGTTGGACATTACCTGAGGAGAGAGAGTATGATTAAAGACGTGTTAGAAGGAAAACTAGATGGGAAAAGGGAAAGAGGTAGGAAAAGGTTTCAGCTGATAGACGATTTGAAAGGGAAAGAGAGTTATCAAGATATAAAGAGGACAGCGGAAAATAGGAGTATATGGAGAACCAAGTTTAACCAAGAATAATCACGGACCTGTCTACGGACAGACTACCTATGATGATGATATATGAGCAGGGAAGTTAAAAATATAATTCCCTGATACCCTTTGACAATTTTTAGAATTTGTATTCATCTAGCATGTAATCAATATCCCAGTATTATTGCTGTCATTCTAATTTAGTCTCTCTGTGAAAGTGGGCATATGCTCTCTGCATTAGCAGCAAATAGCTGGTGTCTCTGCTTAAAACTTTTGTGGGCAATGTTTGAAACTGGCTGTAATATACATATGGTTTAGTTTATTGTTCCAAAATTTATTCCATAGGATGAAAACAAATTGGATATCTTACCATCATTGTCAATATCTGGGTCACAAACATCACCAATACCATCCTTATCTTCATCTTCTTGAATACTGTTGGCTATATTTGGACAGTTGTCACAAACATCTCCTTTTTTATCTCCATCTGAGTCTTTTTGGTCTATATTTTTTACAAATGGGCAGTTATCCTGGAAAGGATTAAATAAGTGCTTAACACATTCAGTGCAGACGACTCACACATGAGAGTCACCTGGGATTCTACGGAGGGGTGGGTGACTCACGGTGTGAGTCTTTCTTTTCAAAGCCGTGGGACAAACACCCGCTTGCGGTTTATGCTTTTGTAACGGTATCTCGCCTTGCAGTATGACTCTAGATTCATATTGAATAGCATCTTTTCCATTTCTGCCGAGTATTTTATCTCCCAAGCTTCTGAAAACCAGTGTTTAAGGTTTTATTTTAGCGTTTCTGTTTTTAATAATATAAATTATCTGATGTTTTTCTTAGTAAGAGACACATATAGGAATATATATATATAACATATAATGTATTTGCCATATTTCAGGAGTTTTTCTATTTAGATTTCTTATTTTTTTCGAAGTTACCTTACCAGTACCATTCTTCGTCCAAAAAAGAATTTTATCAACATACTGTAAGTATTTGTTGTTAAAAATACTCTCGGTAATATTATTCATCTCCTTTATATTCCTTTTACATGTTGTGCATTAGATTTAATGTTCTAAAATTTTGTTTGCAGATTCAGATTGCACCTACTTTTATCTTTGTTATAGACAACAATCTTTCATTATCTCCTCTTCTTAATAAAAGCGCCGAGTTTGTAGCCCGCAGTGAATGTGTTAAGCTTCATCATTGCTCAAATTGGAAAATTTTAGCAATGAGAACACTAGCTTTTAGTTATTTTGGCTTATTTCATTTCAATAATTGCATTAAATTAAAAACTGAAAGTTGTTTTAATTCAGTGTATATAGTATTATATATAGTATATAGTGAATATATATTAATCTAACACAAATTTACCTACTAGTAAAACACATGTAAACTGCAACTGATGCAAGTAACACATGAATACACCAATTCTCATTGGTTCAGATATTCAGACTATGCAATTACATACTTATAAATATTGTCACATTGAAAATTTCCAGTGTAACATTTCAAATCCTTACGTGCAGACACAACTTTTTGAAATATAACAACCGGAAAATTCTTACCAGATTTTTTACAACTAGAACTCTATGGGCTTCATTTTATATCAGGGAATGGCTTTCCCATGCATTCTTACCCATTTCAAGCACTGAGCTTTATGAAATATATTGAGAGTATAGAAATACTTTTAAATTGGTATGTTTTAATTGCATAAATACATGTTGGTTAGGTGCTAAGTATCTAAAGCTTCTTAACCCTATTGAAGCCAGGCCTTGTGCTACCTTGTTGAAAACTCCATGCTCCATTTGTTTGAATCTCTGCATTGATATGTTCTGATTCACCACAAACCAAAGAGTAAAATCACAACTTATCAAAAGTCAGCATCAACAATTATTTGTGTTACAAGATGCTTTATATATCCCTTAGACCAGGTTTCTCAAACTGGATTTTAAGAGGGTCACAAGCTGTCTTCACTAAGCCAAGTGATTTTATTTTTAAGATTCCTGCAGGTTTTAATTTATAGATGAAAGTGTTAATATGAAATTTTTGAGAAGATGGCACAAATCGTAAATACAGTCATACCCTGTTTAATGCTGGTGATGCGTTCCTGAAAGCGAAGCACTAACTCAATCAGCACTATGCGGGGTCATTTTAGTATAGTACTTGTGGAGATGTGTTCCTAAAATTATAATTTATAACCTATTTTCAAAATATTAGTATAGCCGCTCTTCTCTCGCCGATACTCTAAAACTGTACTGTGAATAATTAATACTTAAATGCGCAATGTAGCAGATCTGCTACATACCAGAAATCATTCAATATAATAATCGTCGCAGCTTTTTTGTCATTTTCTCACACTGTAACGTTCCACACTCCCTCTCCTTATAATCAGCACCCAATACCAACAATAGGTATCCAATTTTGTTAGATATCTATACAAAAAAATTCTCAAGAGATATTTGAGAAAAATGTCAAGAGTAAACCTCCACTTCTAATATACCGATTTCAACCAATAACTAAACATCTCTTGCCCCTATAATAAAAATGTTAAATATGAAATTTGGTGATGATCCAGTAATTAGCTCTTGAGTTAGAGCGCCCACAAAAACATGGCGAAAGTAAAAATTGATCCGAGAACAAAGCATTATAACGAATCAACGTTGTACGGGGCAGCGTTAAACCAGGTATTACTGTACAGTCAAAGGAATGAATGTGAAAATATCTAATTTATAGTAGTAATATTTTATTTATAAAGACCACAAAGTGATAGAATTCTTTTATTATTAATTAACTTATCATCATCAATTCCTTCTTTTCGGAGGAACTTTTTTTGTGCTTCTTGAAATTCTTAGAGGGGTTGGGACAACCAAACACCGGGACAGGGTCGCTTAGACCAACCAGCAGGTAAAATCCAAATGAGGGGTTAGGTTGTTCGTTATTGTTTGTCATATTCCCATGCAATCTCATAATCAGAGAAATCCTCTTTTGATGTATCAACTCCAGTAAATCTCAATTAGAGGGATTTTTGCAGAGAGGGCTTTCATTTTCACTGTCAGGCTAGCAAACCTTATCTGAGCAGCTCTGTAACTTAAGAGTGCCACTTTATTGATTTTTATTTGGGCTCGATGGAATGAAATCAACCATCGGAAGATTCAGTGTCACTCTCCAAATCCATAGGGAGATCATTTTCAATGATTTCAATGTCATCAGTAAGCAATATGCTCATCATCCAACTTATGTCAACACTTTGCCATGTCGTCTCTCAGCCACAAATTAAGTCTTAATAAAAACTTCAAGAAATTATTAAAAAGATAAAAATTCTTGATACAGTGACATCTACAGCTGAGGTAAAAGTAGAAGCTCTTTACTATTGAATGCACCTCTTGGTAATGATATCTGACTAGAAAAATATGGACTACATACAAAATGAAACCTGCCTCTGACCATTAGCTCTTGGCATTATTTGCAGCATCTACTGAATTGGCTTGATCAGCTCTTTGGCATCCAAGGAGTTAAAAGATGAAACCTCATACATACAACTCATGAATACTCTTGTTTATTTGATAAAATCACACATTTTTAGTCATAGTTCAGCAAAATAGCAAATAATGGGACAACTCAAAAATTGCATTTCTAAGGAATTTTTTTATATAGACTAAACAATGAAATAGCAAAAGATTATGAGCTTGATAAAAATAGGGAAAATTAGAACAAGATGTAATAAAATTGCGCAAGAGTAAAAATTGTATGTGAAAAATCTAGGACTTAAGAAAGCTGGCTGAATCCTGTTTGAATTTATGAGTAAGAGTGGTCCATTGAGAAAGAAACAAAATTCATCATACTGATTCATTTGGAATTGTGTCATTGTCTGCCTCTTCATCACAGACATCACCAACACCATCATTATCAGCATCATCTTGTCCTGTGTTGGGTACCATCTTACAGTTATCCTAAAAATAGAAACAAATGAAATATTTTTATGAGGAAGCATATGTTATTCAGGCTAAAGGCAGATAATTAAAATATATGATTTGATGGAAATGGCTCCAATGGTATTTTATTTGCATATAGTCCTCAAGCAGATATAAAAATTAAGACTTAAGTTTGACTAATTAAAGAACATATAATCATAATTTTTAATACCTTACGACATTGTTGTTCCTTGCATCCTAAATCATTATCAGGGAATCCATCCAGATCGGCATCGGATCCACAGATGTGCCCATTTCCAGCCCATCCAACACGGCACTAACATGAAAAGATAATTGGATAATACCATATAATAGCGCCATTAATGAAATCGATACATTTGGACAAAGCTTCATTTGGCCATTTTTTATATATGAACCTAGTGATGTGTATTTAAAAGATCATTTTAATTGAGCCTACAATCATAAATGAATTAAAGTTATTTTAATTAGTTTTGAGTGCTTTGAAAAAAAATTCCTGGCTTTAGAAAATAAGAATAAAAGTGTCATTTTTTTTAATTCTTGATAACATAAAAAAATTAATTGAGATTTTTCAGAGATCATATGTAATATGCCATACTTATTCGAATTTAACAAGACCCCCTTTCTAGAACTTCCCAGTTCTATAAAAATATTTAAACATTCTAGCAAAATAAATTTATTTTCTTCAGAAACCATTATACACATTCCATCCATTTCTATTGTATTTATTGGCATAATTTTTGCCATTTTTTCTCAAAATTTTGTTACCAAAAACTCAGCTGTAAGGATTATGCCAGGACCAATTAGATGGGGGATTTTCTTTGCACTATTTCCTCATGTATTCATAATAAATGTGCACTGTATCAGAAAAACTATGGGATAGGCAAAATTTGTAACAGTAGCAAAAGTTCCTCTTTTCAAATTTTTTTGCTTAGACATTTTCAGTTACATCAAACAATAATTTCAGTAAAAATGTCATTATTAACAACAAAAACAATGTTTTATCATCATGCTAAGAGTTTTAGTGGCAAGTACTGCCGCATGCGGGGATGCCACAAAAAATGCTGATGAATAAATAAATAATTTTTTTGAAAATCTGGTGGGTCATTAGGGCAATTGAAATTTTTCAGAGATCATGTGTAATATGATTAAAAGCATTTTAAAATTGTTATCATTATAAATAAGTAATTACCCTGCAAACATTGCTACCCAAGCCTTGATGATTGATACATTCAGCATTGGTGTCACATTCTCCTCCATTAGTGCAAAACCCTGGTATAGTTTGGCATCCAGCTGTTTGATTTCCAAAAAACCCTCTTTTGCACCCTCCACAGACAAATGAGCCCTTCAATGAAAATTCCATATGTGAAACATTAGAATTTAGATTTAAAATAATCTTAAAATGAATTTCCTCAGTAACTTGACTAGGCTTTACTTAAGAAATCTGAGTGAATTATATGATAAAATTAATATAGTCATTAATATCATAATTTATTTATTAAAATAAAAATTTTAAATGCAAGATAGATGTAGGTCCAAACACACTTGTAGATTGTTTGAGATCTATTGGCTGACTGTTAGTAAATGCCCTAAGGAATCAATATAAGAAATAACATTAATTTATTTATGCTTTTGTTGGTAACATGATTGTAGCATAAAAGTCGTCAGTTACAAACATACATGGAAACATTTACTAACTGAATTACATGATTAGAAAAGCACTCAAACAAAAATATAGTTAAAAAATTAAAAAAATATATGTACCCTATTAAATAACTAAATTACATGTTAAAAATTCACTCAAGTTGTAAAAGGCATTTCTGGGTATATGAAAGTTTTAGTTTCTTTTTGAACACTGGCAATGGATTGTTTTTTATTTTTTTTTTCAGAATGCTTCCCATGTGGTATGGGCTTTTTCCATAGAGACATAAGTTGCATTTAACAACGTATATTGGTTTGTTGCCTGGTCTGGTGATGGCGGCTCTACGAGTTGATTTCAAATTTATGCATATTGGCTTTCACAAAAGAAGTAAATTCATAAATATATAAACTAGGGAGCATCAGTATATTATTAGAAATAAATACATTTTTACGTATGAGGATTGTTTTAAAGAACAAATACGTCTAAGGGTTTTCTTCTGAAGGATAAAAAATCGGCTGGAGTGAGGAGAGTTACCTAAAAATAAGATACCATACTTCAGCAGGGAGAAAATGTGTCCATAATACATCATTAGTAATATGCTTGGTGAAACTGACTCTCATATGCACTATTTGGTAAATGTGTTTATTCAGTCATCTATGGCAGGGATCCCCAAACCGCTTCGTGGGTCACATCTGGCCTGCATAATGATTTTATCTGTCTCGCCTTATAAGTAAGAGTATTCATTAGATATCATTTATGGTATCTAACCGACATTTTCCGAGTACTTGGGTGAAATCTACTTTTAATATAACTGAATTACATATTACAGAACCGAAAAAAATTCTCAAAATTTGCTCTTTGAAATTTTCACATGGCCCAATCAGTCATTTGAAATGCCGTATGTGGCCTGCACAGTGGACCATGAAGCCTCATGTGGCCCTTTCAGTAAAAAGTACAATAACAATATGTTTTTATAAAAACTGCAACTAAATCAAAGGCAGCAACCATAGCATTGTTTTGTGTGAGCCATGTGTTAGTAAAGAATAAGAAACCATACAAGGATGAAGAAATGTTGAAAGAAGCATTCCTGGAGGTTCTTTGATTCTTTCAAGAACTAAGGTGAAATTATGTCTGCTATTAAAGACTTAAACCTTTCATATAGAACTGTTATGCACCACATTGAAGTAATGAATTGTGATTTGATTGAAGAACTGAAACAAGATCTTAATGACTGTGTTTGTTTTTCACTGCAATTCGATGAATCCGCCAACATATACCTCTCACCTTTGAGTTTTCATCAGAATGGTTTTTGAGAACATGAGTGCGAAAGAAGAACTATTAAAAATCTTACCTCTTAAGTGGAAAACTCATGGTGAAGATTTTTACCATGCTTTTAAAAATATATAAAAGAGAATGATTATCCAATTACAAACTTGGGTCAATGACTACTGATGGAGCAGCTTCAATGACTGGAAATAGAAATGGATTTCTCGCTTTGTGTGCAATTGATGATGATTTTCCAGATTTCTTATTTTACCATTGCGTTATTCATCAACATGCTCTCTGTTGTAAAATTTTGAACATGCAACATACCATCCGCATGAAAATTGTGTACTCTATTCAAGGAAGAAGTCCTCAGAGGAGATTATTTAGGTCTGAGCATGGAGAACTCTTGCATCATGCAGATGTTCATTGGTTAAGCAGGGGCAAAATTTTACGAAAGTTCAGGGACTTATTGCAGGAAGTTAAGAATTTCGTAGTGTCAAGTGGTGAGGAGTATGTTCAGCTTGATGATCACAACTGGCTGATGGATTTGGCCCTCCTTGCAGACAATACTGATCAACTCAATGAACTCAACTTGCAATTATAAAGAAAATCCAAAACAATTGCTTAAATGGTTGGCTATGTTAACTGTTTCAAAAACAAATAGAAGTTACTATCTTCCCAAATGAACAACACCAAAATGAAGAATTCCCCAAATGCAGCTGACAAATTGTTAAAGGAAAATGGCGAATTTGAAAAAAAGAAAATATTGTGAGCAAATAGTCAAAAGATGCTTCCAAAAATTTACAAGACTGAAACCAGTCCTTATATTCATGTGCTACCCATTTGGCATTGTTGATGTGGAAGATGTTGCGACATGATTGAAACCTTATTTTCGTTAGATTCATCTATTGTCGAAAATGAGGTTCTTAAAAATAACCTCACTGTGTTGGCCTTTACTTGGTGGTATTACATCTTTAAAAAAATCACAGAAATGACATATAATACTATTCCACAAGAACTTTCAATAAAAAGCATGACTCAGATTTTTTATTAAAATTTTTGTGGTATAGTACTATATGTCATTTTTGTGATTTTTTGAGGATCTTCTTCTTCAAAGTAACATACAGATGAAAGCACCGAGTTCTGAAGTTAGTTTCTGGAACCTGATAGGCAGCAAAAATGTCCAAATCTCAGAAAAGTGACCATCTACTTAACATCCTTCTTCAGTTCTATTTACCTATGCAAGTATGCCTTCTTGGCAATGAATATCATCAAATCAACGTATCGCTCCTGCCTCACAGATGGCCACGTGAATTTGTGTTTAAGGTTAGCAGTTAGTAATTACACTCTAAAATTCACAATTTTAGTGGACTCAATCCAGTGCAAGTCTTCTTCATCTTATTAATTAAAAATGTGTTCCTAACTTCATATTGTTTTATATTAGCACATCCTTTTTTGAAAATATTTTTGTATTCTTCAATTTTTGCATTAGTGGAATTTAATATAAAGTATAAGTTGATGTAAATTCTGAAATAAAAATTAGCATTTGGACTTTAGTTGTACTTAACCTATGAAACCTGTGTTTTTACATGTTCTTATTACTAAAAAAACCTATATTAAATAAACTAAATAATTGAACCACAGAGTTTTGGAAAAATTGGAAGTAGTGCTAGTGCTAGTCTTTACATTGGCTTAAGAAACACAATGGCTGCAATAACAAAATAGCATTTTTTTCATTATGCTACTAAATTAATTTCTTGCTTGATTAAATTTGGAAAAAGTTCAAAATGAAATTATTAACTCAAAGGATTATGGATTTAATAAAGTATAATTCAATTAATGTAAAGTGCAAGTAACTTAATATTTTAAATTTTACCTCTGTATTAATGCATTCAGAATTTTGTACACAGCCTCCATTTGCACCATCAGCACACTCATTTATATCCTTGCATATCTGTTTCATCTTTTTAGCAGCCTCCAATCCAACACCCTTTACTTCCTTGCTTCCTTTGAATCCGGCTGGACAAACATCACATTGGAATCCCGGAGTGAGATTGTAACAGGTGACTTTGGGATAACATGGGTTAGCCTCCTTACACTACATTGGCAGAGTAAGTGAATAAAAATGTTTACGTGGCCAAAACTGTTTTACTTTCACGTTTTCATAACATGAATCTTTGCAAATAAATTAAAAAATTGAATTTTTGTATCTTCAGATGTGATTTCAAAGGTGCCTCTTTGGAATTAATCATAAATTGCATTTTTATTGAATTGTTATTCATTATAAAAGAATACTTACTTCAAATACAACAATATTGAAAACAAGATTTCCTTGAAAAACTAACTGGAACATAAATTTTAAGTTCTATTCTGTTATATGTGATTATTCAAATGAAGTTGATAGTTATGTGTGTTTCAGAACAATAGCTATGCAGAGCAATATATACATATCTTTTAAATAATACTATTTAGTCTTTTACCTCATCTATATCTTCACATCTTCTTCCATCTTCTTTGAAACCTCCAGGACATTTTCCACACACAAAAAATGGTGGTATTATTATATCTCTACAAATGATTCCTGTAAAAATAAAGATAAATAATGAATATAAAAATTTTGTCTAGGAAGAACCATATTTCCCAAATGAATGCCTAATGTAAAAATAGTTTTTTAATTGATTAAGAAACTTAAGGAAAGTTTAAATACATGCATAGGAGTATAATAATATTAATGTTTATTAATTATCTTTAAAGTTTTTATATATAATCTTTTGATACAGTTTCCCATAAATAAATAATAACTATTTTCTTAAGCTTTAATAAAATTTTATAAAATAACAACCTTAATCATGTATCATAACTTACCAGCACTGCATGGCCTGTCTTCACAAGTGGTTTCTTTTTTACATTTTCGTCCATCACCGGAATAACCCCATGGACAATGACCACACTGCACGCCATGTTCTGTATCACGGCACCTTACTCCTTTGAAGCATGGAGGAGGCTGGGAACTGCATGATGTAACTGATTCATCTGGAATAATTTGGTAGTAAAAGAGGATTATTCAATCCTATTCTTTATTTTTTACATTGTGATGTGGTCAGGTATATGATTGATGTGGAAGAGTAAAATATGTTTTATGTTAAAACTGTAAGACAGGATAAAAAATCTTAACAGGAATGATCATTCATCGTTAAATTAAAAAATAATATAAAAAATATGGCAGCTTTTGTTATCTTCCAAGATTTGCAGTCATCTGCCTATGAGACAGAAGTAATTAATGAAGTAATGAAAAACCTGCATTAAAAAAATGTGATTGTTAGGTGAACTAGACTTGCCCTAAAATCCAGACAACACTTAGTAGTCACCATCTAATTTTATTATGGTACTAGATAATTACCTGGGCTTTGTCCCAGATTTACAGTTTCGAATTTTTCATGTTCATTTCACCCTTTAATATGTTGATACAAACTCAAGGTACTCTCAAGATAAGTGACCATTAATTGATATGAACAAATTAAATATAGTTACAAATTTGATATTTTTCTTAGAATATTTAAAATAAGTTGAGTAATTTTACAAAAAATTAACACAGGCCTCTAGTCAGGGTGTGATTTATATGGAACCCCTCTCCCCAAAAAATCCAAATTCTGGCTCCACAGGTGCACATCCTCATGGTACATATCGTATTTTTTGTATTTGTACCAAGTTTTAAGTCTCCAAGTTTCTTGGTTTTCGTGAAATGCTGTAGGATATGATTTGTATGGCACCTCCCTCTCCCTCCCCTCCAAGATATCAAAATTCTGGCACCGACGTGCACATTCTAAACATTTCTTTAGTATGTGTATCAAGTTTTAAGCCTCTTAAGTTTCTTGGTTCAACATTGATATTGGTGGAGGATTCATCAAAATCGGTCAATTAGTTGTTGAGATGTCTCCAAAAAACTGAAATTTAGACCGACCATACCATGGGGGCCGCTCAACCTAGGGTGACCAGATCATAAATTTAGAATTTGGGTACGCAAATAAGACGAGAAGGGGTATTTCTAAAAATTGATTCAATAAATGGGGTATTGTATGCCACAGTGGAGTACGTCTGGCCACCCTGCATGGCAAAGACATCCCATGTCTATTAATTGTTATTAAATTTTTTGAGTTCAATGAACACGCTTTGGTGTACACCAAAATTAACGCTAGCATTGTCGATCGCCACAATAACTGATAATGTTTTCAGGATTTAAACTCAACTCCTTCATTTTCTGAACTAAGCAAGGTGAAATATCTTTTGACGTTTCAGATTGGCTGTTAAAAAAAACTCAAACGTTTTGTTTGCACACCTCCACTAATTTTTGAAAAATATCGACAAATTAAAGGAAAAATTTTAATGTTTAATGTTTTAAGTCGGTAATAAACATTTGTTACAATTTTAGACATTTTTGTGCATCCACATGAAAAATTGGAAGCAATTTTTGAATCACTAAACAAAGTTGCAATTAATGAACTAGTACAATCAGCGGATCTGTAGCTATTTGCATGTTGTATCGTATGGTACACAAATGTAGCCTCTGCAGCAGTACTCTTTTTCTCTATGTTCAATAATGATGATGTTGCCAATGGCATGAAAAGTGAATGTATTTGTCATCTTAGCAGATATATAAAAATTTTGGTACTTACATATTAAAGGTTAGAATTAATTTCAACATTAATTTAAAGTAGCTAAACATAATAAAGAATATTTTGGTACATTTTATCCTCTGATTTTGCATAACTATTACATCATTCAAGACTCGCAAAATTAACTCAATTTTAATGCCACTTTTCAACTTTCAAGCAACTTACCACTACATATTTAACTTTGAATATTATCTTATGCATGGGCGAAATATTATCCTTGAACTTCTGTGACATTCACAAATACCCGAAAACTGTAAATCGACACTACCTGTTTATTCTATTTACCTTGGCCGAATGCAGTTATTTATGCTGTGCTTTTAACAAATTAACCCTTTGAAACAGAATTGAGGTAATGTGGGTACTCCATTAGAGATTATCGGAAAGGGGTATTTCTAGAAATTGATTCAATAAATGGGTATTGTACTCCGCAATGGGGTACATCTGACCACCCTACCTCAACCCTGTGGGCCGGTTTATATTATATTTGGCACTGCAACTCTCATGATCAACCTGAAGCTGCATAATAACTCTGGAGATAATCTGGAAAATCTATTCAGAGTGTTGTGAACTTATACATAAAATTATGTAAAAAGGATAAACTTCTAATTATCACTCGTTGGTTGAGAAAAAGTACAAATAGTTCACACCTTTTATTTAAGGCTTGAAAATGTATCTCACCAAAACATTGATATTTGTGAAGGTTTCATTGAAATTGGTCAATTTGTTGCCAAGATATATTTTTAAAAAAACAAAATTTGGGCCCGGCTCTTACATTACGACCCTTTGACCCCCACTCATTTTTGTCCATATGCGGCTTGAAAATGCGTCTCATCAAAACATTGATATTAGTGGAGTATTCATCAAAATCGAGCACTTGGTTACTGAGATATCTGTTAAAATACGAAATTTGGATCGACTGTTGCATGGGAACCCCTCGACACCGTGAAATTTGGACCGGCCCTCACATTATGATCCTTGACCCCGTGGACCGATTTTATCCATTTTAGGCTCAAAAGTGTGTCTCATCAAAATATTGATATTGGTGGAGGATTCATCAAAATCGGTCAATTGGTTTCTGAGATGTCTTTAAAAAACAGAAATTTCGTCCGACCGTTTCATGGGGACCCTTCGGGGCTCGTGGGCCGATTTAAATTATTTTTGGCACTGCAACTCTTTGTTCATCTTTGGCATGGAAATGTCTCATCAAAACATTAATATTGGGGGAGAATTCATCAAAATCGGTCAAATGGTTGCTGAGATATCTTCAACAAATTGAAATTTCAACTGACCATTCCATGATGACCCCTCGGGCCCCCGTTGGTCGATTTATATTATTTTTGGCACTGCCACTTTCATGATCAACCTAAAGCTGCTGCCAAAATTTGAAGCTCTTACCTTTATTTTCTGATGAGTTACGACCGCCACAGACACACAAAGACAGACAGACCTTTTATTATTATAGATTTATGAGAAATAACCTTTTAGGTTATGCCTGTTTAGTTGGTAAACTTTATTTCTGTACAATATCATTTATCTGGCCCAATAAACTATTAAAATAATGTCAAAATTACGACCAGAAATTTTATAATCATGCTTTCAACATATTTCTGAATTTATTTTAGTGATAAAAGCAATGCAATAAATTGTTTTGCATGTATGAAGACATCCTATATATTACCACAGTTTATAATTTGGCTATTTCAAAACTTTCAACAAATAAGCTAATTATACATGTTTATGTCCTATGAAGTGTTGACAACTATTCCTCAGCTGGACTGTCTATACAAACTCTCTAAAGGTGACTTTGGCATAAGGTAATTGGCAAACTTCGTATTCTCTTTTTCATACTTGATTAGGCAACTAAAATTGCATCTTGATTTGCCTCATACATAGTTGGCTAAAGATTTGGTAATTTCTGTTATTATCTGAGTGAAACATATACATGAACAATATTTGCATCAGTATTTGACTCATAATCTCAGACTTTTCAATCCTATCTGATCTACATCCACACACACACACAAATGATGTTCTGATGAAAAAATGTCAAACATTAAACATTAAATAACATTCACTGAGGATCCATGGCCACCAAAGCATAAAAATCCAAAATGGTTCTTCCTGAAATGATTCATATATAGATTTTACTAGTTTGGCAATGGATAGGGGAGGGGAGATTATAATTACCCCATTGAAGAAACTGTAGAAATAACTATGAAAGTTGAATTACTCCCATACTTATATGCAGGACTTTTTTTCAATGGGAACGCATTGAAATGCTGTCACTGCACCTTTTCTCATAGGCCATGAGTAAATTTTAAAGCAATAATTTTTTTTAATTGTTAGAATGTAATAATTATTATCTATAAAAATAATGACATAGATACATTTGAACCTATTTTGAAATGTGAATAAATGTGTATAATATTGTGCATGTCCAAGAATAATTTTTAGCATAGCAATCTGTCAATGCTGGACTGCAGGGTACATGTTGAATGTGTTCTGTCTGTATGAACATAACCATGTCTGAATCTGTTGCTGTACATACTGGAGTTGTGACAGTATATGTCAGTTGTGCTCTTTTTTGAGAAAAGCTGTTTGAACACGTTGCTGTTTATACTGGAGCTGTGACAGTTTTTACTTTATATAATGAAAAAAATCGCGAGTTATTTTTCATCACCCCTTCTTAAAAGAAGTAAACCAAATGATTATGATGAAGAAACTAATAAACCAGAATCAATTAAGACTGCTTTGTCTTCTGCTATTGAAGAACAAAATGACAATCATTGGCCTAGCTGCTGGACTTTAGAACGAAAGAATGATTTCTGCAAAAAGTGTAACTATCTATCTACAAAAAATAAAAAACAACTATGTCAAGTAAGTAAGTTACCTTAGAGTTGAGAAAAAGATGGGAATGAAATTCACAAAAGAGTGGACTAATAATGAAATTACTCCCTACAGTGAAACACGAGAGCAGCAGTTAATGCCCTTATGAAAGAAATTGTCTTCACAGAGAAAGTTCTTGTCATAAAGCTGCCTTGAAGTTGGAGGCAGAGGCAAAGAAAGAGATGCTAGAAAATGTAATTATGCAATCACTCTCTTGTGAGAAAAAAAACTGCCAGAATAATTTGCACGGCTTACAAAGTGGCCAAGAAGAATCAGTCACTTAATAATTTTGAAGATGAAAGTGATTTATAAGAACTTAATGTTATTAACATGGGAAGGATACTCCACTCTACTAATGCATCCATTAACATATTTAATCACATTAGTGGTGAAATGAGAAGTGATTTGGTTCAGAAAATTGTAAATTCCAAAAGTAAAAAATAATTAATAATTGATGAATAAACAACTTTCTTCATTAATTTTGTATGTGTGAGTATTTATTTTGGATTTTGGAATGGCTGAACCAGTAATTTTTTTTATTGATTTAATTGAAATTTTCCAACTATAGAAGAAAAAAAGATTTTTAAATGAATTCTCTTTTATATCCTAATTCTTAAATGATTTTCCAGTTAATCTTTATTTTTGAACAGAGTAATTTATAAAGTCTAACCTTTTCAGTATGTTCTAAATAATTGATTAATAAGTGTAACTTAGTAGGAATTACAGTGGGTTTCAATTTTAATTGAACATATGTATTTCTTGAGAGACGGAGAGGGGCCATATTTTGCTGGACCTCAGAGATATTTTAACATCAGCAACACTTAACTTCTGGTTTACGTCTGAGAGTACTTCATGTTTATCTCCGACCAAAATGATGAATTATTCATTCTGTAAAAGATAGACTCATTCCAGCTTTCTATGATAAATTCATTTGCAAGAAGGAAGAACCGTATTTGTTGCCCCAGAAAAAGTTTTTGATCCTCCCTAGTAATCTTTCTCTAAAAATGTGACATTTCATGTTTTACAACAAAATAAAAAGATAAGAATTTCATCACAGCAGTGCCAGGACAAGGTATTCATTCCTTCAAGGAAAGCTTTCAAGATTGTTCCTCCCTTGAAATATGCAACTTTAAACTCCAGTTTATAAACAATAGTTTATTTAACTTGATACAGTGAAACAACATTTCCAATGACAAATTACAAGTGCAGTGCTACTTTTCTTACTTTGTATATGCAAACATTATATTTAAAATGTTCACATTTTTTCAGATTTCTAAATATGCAACTTTTTACTCCAGTATCTAAATAATAATTTATTTAACTTGGCACAGTAAAATAACACAACAACAAATTATATTAAAATTACGATGCTACTTCTTTTGCCTTCATATATGCAAACATTTCTTAATCCTATTGTAATTTTAATTTCAGGACTTTAAATATGACCTGTGATAAGCGCATCTATAAATGTAGCTAACGTACAATGTGGATTGGTTACTTTGTTCTAAAACACTTGAACCATGGAATATAAATTTTTGGTTACATTGCCAGGAAAAAGCCAGAAGTCAAGCGCTAGTTGAGTACATGCATCAGAATGTGAAGTTTGGTGCTCAATTCCCTGAGGTAATTCATATGTTTTGATTTGTTTAATTCTTCGTTTCTACCTCTTGTGATGCGTTAGTGTGCAAGAAATGGAACAAAGCATAAATTTATAATTATTTCCTAAAAAATCATACTTTTATACTCTTTGTAAATGGAGTAGTAAATTTTCCTTTAAAAAGTTTTTTTTTAATCCCGAAATAGCCAATCTGAAAGGGTTTTATCCCACATTGACTAACCTGAAATTGATTTTGTCCCACATTGGCTGATCTGAACTCTAATCACTTTATTCGAAAGACACATGAACATGTCTTGTAGAAGAAATTTTCCGAGTTGATTTTAATTTATTTCAAAATTGAAAACATTAGACATTAAAACAATAGTTTCTTGGATGAATTACTTGGATCATATGATGATTAAATAAGTATAATTGGTGAAATTATTTGTTACCAGAAAGAAAATTTTGAGATTTGTGTTACTCACCTTTTTGCGGTAAATCTTCTATTCTAGATGTTTTGCACTGCAATGAAGTAGGAAAAATTAGATTTTCTTAATTATATAATATACCAACATCATTAATTTAAATGAGTCAATTTTTTTCAAAATTATCTTACCTTATGTTCAATATCATTTCTAAATTTCATGATGGTGTCAAAGAGATTTTCTGTAACCTTTACCAAACTAAGTTCTGTAAATGCAGCAGTAATATTATTTTAATTGAGTAGAATAATTATTTGAATGAAACTGAAGTATAATATTTTTCCTTATTTTGGTAAAAATATTGCAATCAGATATACTATGCAAACCTTTTTCCTTGATGCTGTGCAGTAGCTCAGTACATACTAGAGAATGAAAAGATGAAGCATAATATTATTGAAGAGAAGTCAAAATTTCCTTTAAGTTGTATTATTTTCCAAGAGAAGTATAACATTCATATCTAATTATACAAACCTTGTGCTCCAATCCCACCCACAATTTCAGTGCAACCTATGCAATACAAAACAAAATATGTATTAAATTCTTTTAGTTAAATAATGAGACATTTAATAGAAAAGTGATGGCGGAATTAATTTTTTCTTTGGTTAAAATAACTTATTGTCAGCAGCTGTTGTTGCTTTTCAATATACATATTATATTAAATTGTAAATATTCCATTTTGGAAGAATTTTTGCAATATAATTTATTTCTTTCAACTGAAAAATTCAGTGTGAATTATATACATGTCATTGCCATGCTGTATGACATCATATTATTCATAATGATCTTATATATATATGAAGTCTTGGTTGCATACAGGTTTCCCTCTCTTTATGTGGGTTTGCTTTTTGTGAATTCGCTATTATGCGACAAACATTGCTACCGGATTTTATTTTTTTGTGTCTTTGATTAGCTTTTATGCGGTTACGCAGCCAGTGCAATACAAATGATAGAAAGTTCTCCACTACACCACAAGGTGGCCATTCAGTCTCTCATTGTCTCTTATGCTGTGCATATTAGTACTGTAGTAAAAGAGATGAGAGTGGACTGGATATCGTAGAGTGGAGATGAGATGGAGATTTCGTGTTATACTGTTTCGGCACACTTGAGAAGTTTTGTCTCCTTGCCCACAGAACTTACATTGGGCCAAGACAGCCCTCCAGCACTTTAAACCTACACTATTATGTCACTGACAACAGTCACCAATTGTGCTCGTCTGCTTCCTTTTATTGACGAGTATAATTTAGTGTTAATTGTTTTAATTTTGTATTTAGCGCTTGAGAAGTCATTATGGAGCAAAAGAAGAGCATCTTGAAGGGAAGTTAGGATTGCTTGTGGAACATATCCCTATCTTTTATATGTAAATATGAGTTTTGTTTATGCGATTTCACTTTATACGCCACTTTCCTGGAACGCAACTCCTGCATAAAGAGAGGGAAACCTGTATTACATCATTTCATGTATTGGGACAAAAAAATCCAATGAATCAAAGAAAATATGTTCCAACATTTGTCTCACCACGCAATTCTTAGAACATCGTTATATAATAATTCTCAAGTGTCCGTCTGTCTGTCTGTCCCGGTATTTTTGGACATTTCCCAATGGAATTAAGAGCTGAAACTTTCACAAATTCCCATGAGGTGGTCTCGAGAAAAATCAAACATCCCGGAAAAAGTCCAGGATTCGACTTCGGGAGACAATTATATTGTCCCATAAGTTTACACGGGATTTTCGATTTTTCAAGGTGCAGGTTTATTTCCTTCATTCATTAAAATATGTAAATGTGGACCAAATTTCTCCATATTTGTATTATTCGACGGCTAAAACTATAAAATATCTTATTCTTGCGATGTTTAGATGTTACACGGAAGAATTTGTCAGAAACACACATTTCTTTTCGAAATTCTATGGCTTTTTCGTACTCTTTCCGGGTGTTGCCAAGGCGAACCTCATTGTTGCCTCTGATAAATTAGCGCCTATTAAGCCTTCAAATAGACAAAAGAATTGTGTTACTCGCTTCGCGCAATGTCAAACTTAATAGATTGCAACGTTAATAATTGAAGAATATTATTATTCAGTAAATATACGAAGTGGAAGAATAACAGAGCCAAAGAGTGGCAAATCAAGTCATATACGAGTTTTGATGCCAGAATGTAATAAATTTCGAGCGCTTCATTTTCTGGGAGAATTCAAATGATTGTCAGGAATTTATTAATTAATCAAACAATTACATTTACTCTCTCTCTCTCTCTCTCTCTCTCTCTCTATATATATATATATATATATATATATATATATATATATATATATATATATATATCAATAATGACCTTGTAGTGACTAATACATGGTTCAAAAACCATAAACGAAGGTTATACACATGGAAAAGCCCAGGAGATAGAATGAGATGCCAAATAGATTACATCCTTGTAAAACAAAGATTCAGGAACAGCATAAAGAACGCCAAGGCATTGCAAGGAGCAGACATTGATTCAGATCACAGCCTTCTAATAATTGACGTGAATACAAAGCTCAAACAAATAAGAAAGACGAGAAGAGAAAGACAGACCTGGGACCTAGAAAAACTGAAAGGAAGGCAGGATGTAGTCAGCATGAAGTTGGAAGAAAACCTAAGAAAGTTGGAAAACAAACCGAAGACCGTTGATATTGAATGGGATGAAATTAAAACCAGTATCAAGGATACCTTGGATAAAGAGATTGGAAAACAAGAGAAGAAAATCAGAAAACCATGGATCACGAAGGAAATGCTGGAGAAAATGAATGAGAGACGAAAATGGAAAAACGTTAACAGTGAAGAAGGTAGAGCCAACTATAGGCGTATAAACAATGAGTTGAGAAGGGTAACTGATAAAGCTAGAGAAAATTGGATAAAAGGAAAATGTGATGAAATAGAACAAATGGAGAAGTTAGGACGGTACGATATGATGTACGCTAGGGCACTGGAATTAGAAGATAAGAAGTCTAATGGAATTTGTGGTAAAGGAATTATGAATACGGATGGGAAGATAGTCTCAGAAACAAAGGATGTAGCACAGGTATGGGAAGAATATATTAAGGAATTATACAGCAAACAGGCAGGAGCGGCAAAAATAGAACTAGAAAATGAGGAAAACATTGAAGAAGACAACTTAGGACCAAGTATTATGGAGAGCGAAGTAGAAAAAGCGATAGTGGAACTAAAGAAGGGGAAAGCCACGGGCAGCGATGGAATACCGGCTGAGATACTTAAAGTCATAGGATCAGAAGGACTAAAAGCGATCACGAAATTAATTAATAAGATTTACGACACGGGAGAGTGGCCTCAGGATTTCCTAGAAGTAACAATGATCCCTCTAAAGAAGAAGCCAAAGGCAATGCAGTGTAAAGATTACAGAACGATAAGCCTTCTGTCACACACATCGAAGATCATCACGAGGATTCTTAATAAAAGGCTGGAGAAAAAGGCAGAAGAAATAATAGGGGAAGATCAATTCAGTTTCAGAAAAGGACAAGGAACTAGAGATGCTATAGGAGTAGTTAGAATCATATCAGAAAGGGCAATAGAATACAGTCAAGATATCTGCGCATGTTTCGTAGACTGGCAGAAGGCCTTTGATAGAGTAAATTGGGTAAAGTTGATGAAGATATTAAAGGATATAGGTGTAGACTGGAAAGACAGGAGACTGATTAGGAATCTATATGAGAATCAAGTTGTAAAGGTCAGGTTTGAGAATGTGGACACCTGCGGAATAAATATCGGTAGAGGAGTAAGACAAGGCTGCTGCCTATCGCCAACCCTATTCAATATATATGGAGAAAGTCTAATGCAAGAAGCTTTAGAAGGCACAGGGGATTTCAAAATTGGAGGAAGGATTATAAGAACAGTAAAATACGCAGATGATCAAGTACTTCTAGCAAGAAAGGAAGAGGAGCTACAAAAAATGATAAATAGACTAGTGATAACAGGTAGAAAATACGGTATGGAAATAAATACAGAAAAATCCAAGGTCATTCGAATATCGGGTAAAGAAGAGAATCTGAACATAACTATTGGGGGAAAGCCATTAGAACAAGTTTCAGAATATAAATACCTTGGAAGTATCATAACACGAGAGGCAAAATGTACGGATGAGATCAGAAATAGAATAGGAAAAGCAAAAGCGGCTTTCAGGAGAAAGAAACAACTACTTACAGGGAATATAAGGGAAGATATCCGCAAGAAGTTGATAAAATGCTACGTATGGAGTATAGCATTGTATGGGGCAGAAACATGGACGCTAAGGAAAAATGACATCAAATACTTGGAAAGCTTTGAAATGTGGACTTGGAGGAGAATGCTGAAGATAAAATGGACAGATAGGATGAAAAACGATGAAGTGCTACGAAGAATAGGAGAGAAGCGAATGATTATACAGACTATCAGAAAGAGGAAGGCTAACTGGGTTGGACATTACCTGAGGAGAGAGAGTATGATTAAAGACGTGTTAGAAGGAAAACTAGATGGGAAAAGGGAAAGAGGTAGGAAAAGGTTTCAGCTGATAGACGATTTGAAAGGGAAAGAGAGTTATCAAGATATAAAGAGGACAGCGGAAAATAGGAGTATATGGAGAACCAGGTTTAACCAAGAATAATCACGGACCTGTCTACGGACAGACTACCTATGATGATGATGATGATGATGATATATATATATATATATATATATATATTCGGGACGGGTTTCCGTTTTATCTTTATGGAACAATAATGGATTAAAACAATCACTAATTTTTGCAATTTTAGGAATATTATACTTTTACCACATTGGGTTAATAATGCCACACATTTCTGCCAAATTTGAAATTTATAACACATTTAGAAGTGAAATAACATTTATCTAATTGTTTAAATTTAAATAATTTTTAACGGCCGCAATAACGATTTCATGGATACATTGAAATGTTTCTTCGTTTATATAGACTAAACTCTAAATGGCTTTAAAATTTCAGCTCTCTAACTTGCCCCCTAGTGTCTAAACATTTACCTATTTGTTTAAAATTTAAGAATTATTAACGGCAACACAAATTAAAATATCAAAATTTCTATAATCTCTATTTCGTTATTTTACAAATCCTACCTCGAAAAAAAATTTCAGCTTTGTAGCACATTCGGAAATACATAAACCTTGAAATTTTGTTTAAACAATTGCGAATTTTTAGCGGCCGCATTGTTGCACTTTTTCAAGATTTTCGTTTTTTCTAGTCGGTTTTGAACAAAATACTACCTAAGAAAAAAATTTCGAATCTCCAGGTCATCTGGAAAATCCTAAACATTAGTATCTTCCTATATGTTATCATTATATATAGACGTTCCTTACAGAGGAGGATATAACATGGAGGATACTAATGTTTAGGCACTGATGGTGACACATTACAAGACCCTTTTTTAGGAACATATCTGTCGTGCTTACCCGTGATTTTAATCCATTTAGAAACGTATCTCTTTTTTATAGCATTGCTCTTCTGTAAAAATGTGTTTCGCAATACGCTGATTCGCGTATTGCGAGGTATGCCTGTATATGTCCTTTTTATTTTGTTTCCGTACTGACATTTTTTCGTTATAAACATTTTCAAATTGAAATGATCGGGAAAGAGTAAGTATGATAATGAATTATATTTATATATTAATAGCGTCAAAAAATAAAATTTTTAAAGCGAAAGTAACAGCCACCTTAACGTGTGGTGCATTAAATTAAACGTCTCGACCTGCAGATTTGCAGGAAAATTATAAAATTGAAATCGCTCAAACCGTTGGCGATATATCGAGTTTTTTTGACCGGCTAAGCTCTGCTCGACGTAATTGTAGTGGTTGATGTTAAGGTGGTACTGCTGGCGGACATTAGACGCTGTAGGAAATAATGTGGCACTCTGACCGTACATTAGTAAAAGGAAATAACCTTGCAATCGCTGACCTTCATGGTAATGTGACAAAAGGCGAACTACCAAAACAATATTTAAACTAACCAACCAGTCGATGTATCGACGGTCAACTGCTAGTTTAAATTTTAAAATTGCAATCGACTTTTTATTCTTTTGGAAATTGAAATTGGAAAGAACTGACGTTCGATCTTCGAATTTAAATTATATTTTAGGAAAATTAGTGAAGTTTCTTATTCTATTCATCTTTCTCCGCCTACCGTTCAAAATCTCTCATATTAAACATTTAAATCATATTTTGGGAAAATATCTGTTTTTAAACGGGATGTTGCCTTGCCGACCATGTCATTGTTAAACTTGGAGAATCAATTGTTGTCTCAACCCGCATATGTGTAATATATACGAGTACGTAGATTTCCTTAAATTATCGTAGGATTTTTCGCGAAATTACGTAATCCTAATGGGACTGGGAGTTAGTTTGGATTCTTTTGCTTAAACGACTATATAGATGTGGAGTAAGGGGATTGGGGAGGGAGATATGAAGGAAGGGATATAGAATGGAAGGTACATAGAGAGTAAGGGAGGTATAGAATTATAAAAGGACTGAAGGAAGGAGATAAAGAGGAAGACGGAGAAAAAGAGGGAGAGCTATGGATTGGAACCGAAGGGAATGAGAGAGGGGGGAGTTGGGAGAAAAGAGAACCAGAGAGAGGGAGGGTGAGAGAGAAAGAGAGAGGGAAGGAAAGAGAGAGGAAGGGAGGGAGAGAGGGACCGCGAGAGGGAGGGAGGGAATATTATAATTTATTTATATTTATTATTATTATATTTTTGACAAGGGGCTCATCATTGGAGAAAACAAGAATGAGAAAGAAATTCTCCCGAATCTCTATTTGGGCAAATTTTATACAGGCTCTTACTCATTAATTACAGCTTTTTTTATTAATTCCTAAGTTCCCCGTTGAATTTCAACGGCCAGAAAAATAAACTAATTTTGTATCCATAATAATGAGTTACGATTACTTAAGATGCATGGTTTCAGTAGGAGTATTAGTATAACGACGGATTTTTCAGCCATATAGTAACTGACACCCATCATATGACGGGTAATACACTAGTTTGTAAATGATTACCTAATCGTGTTTTGGCAATCTACGTAAAACGATGTGTTTAGCGAAAAACACGTCCTTTCGAAAAAGAAATCCTCTCGCTTCGACTGTTCTAAAACAATTGGCACAACGAGAGGGGAGGAATGAGTGAACCGATAACGAGCTGTGGGCTGTTATCTCGAACATTCAGTGGCGCAGCCAGTGGGGTGCAAGGGTGCATATGCACCCCCTTCGGGTCCCGAAATTTGCGAAAGACGAATCGTAAAACAGCCAAGTTTGTTATCACAGATTCAAGACTGTACTGGTTCGAGAAAGACCAGTAGGGTAAATGATACAATTGACGTATTTAGATCTTGATTTCATAATATTATGCAACTTCTTTGCAGATGGCATACATTATGCGTCGAAGGGTTAAATTTAGCTCATGGTCAAATGTATTCTCTTCTCGGTGGTGGGAATGTTTTTAGCCAGTCTAAACATCTCTTTTTCCTCAGACACTATGGTGCTGACCCTACAAACATTTAGAAAAAATAATTTTTCGATGATACCCAACAGTTGAAACCGTAACTGAACCGAGAGAGGAAGTGGACTGTTAATTGGATGGAAAGTCTTAACGAGAAAGGGATGTCTTTATCAAATTGGTTGGATATTTTTTCCGGAAATAACTATTATTTTAATATTAAAACTTATCAGATCGGTTCTTATGAAGGGAAACTTGACGGATCGCGAAAGAACGGCAAACAGTGCTGGACACATTATTTCGGTGTCTGTCAGAGATGATCCCCTGTGCAAATGTGCATGAACGTCTTAATGCTTTAAGTGACAGCGGTAAAGATTCATTAAACATCATTATTTTTTGTTATTTCCTAAGAGTGACACCATTATGCGTAGTTTTTTCGTCTTTGCACCGTCCCAGAAATGGAATCTATTATAATTTCCCGAGGATCCGTCCTTTCGAGGCAAAATTGCTGACCTCATCGCCTCTGGTGGCAGTTTTGAACGAATTTTAACAAACTTCCTGACAAGGTAGAAGAATGAAATTTGACAGGAATGCTTTATTCAGATATTAAAAGGTAGCGAAGAAAAACAATTCCGAATATCTAAGTTAGACTCCTAGGCCTAATGTCTATTTTTCATAAGATAACACGTAAAAGTCGATCTATTGACTTGTATGTTTATAATATTTTGCCAATTTAAATTAGAAATAATTGACCTTTGATTTTAGGACCTGGACAGTTTTAAAGGAAAATAAATATAATCTAAGGAATTCGGCTCAACTTCGTGGTGATAATTATATTTATAAGAAAGGAACAACTATGTAAATTCCACACAAATTTATTTCACGACCGATTTCGCTGAATAGGTAGGTATATGTGCTGCATAGTCTTGTTTTCTCCTTTCGTTAATAGCAGCACAATGACGTTGATAATTGTTTCCACTGTTATTTACGATTTTTGATCTATTATCCATTTTTAAATACCAATGTTATTATTTATTTCTCTATTTTCAAGAATTATAGAAAGATCTCTGTATTTGTTAAAGGAGAAACTTTTGATGATGAACACCAAACAAATCGCAACACCCGTAATTTATTTCGTAAACACCAATGTGAAAGTCATATTATCCTATCCCTAGCTCTTAAATTATATGTGAGGCACCGATTAAATAGATAAAGGAGAAAATTTCCATAAAAAAGTTTGCGAAAGCACACAATTACAACTCATGGTTTTGTAGATAAAAATTCGAGATTCAGAAATCAACTCACTCGATTTATCCTCCGCAGACGCACTGAATCCCTATTAGTATTACAGTAATACTGGAAAGGAGCCAATATTATGTTTCGATAAAGAACCAAAGACAACATGTTAAGAATAAAGCACGGAAAAATAAAGTTTCTAAGAAAAAATTAATTTTTGTACTTAAATGGAAAAAAAATTTGGAAGGAGAATGAATAAATTGATTCATTCAAGTTGAATGGCGTGTCACGAATTCCATCAGCACTCACAATCAGTAGTGATTATAACGAAAGTATTAATTTCTAAGTTTACGTTTCAGACATTCTAATTTTATTTTGATACAAAAATTAAGAGTTATTCGATGATTTTTTTTTTAATTTTTAAAATTTAGTCTAAACGAGATATAATCAAGAGGTTTATAAGGTGAAACGGAAGGAGTCATCATCGCAAATAAAGTGCTTAATTTTGATTATTTATTAAAGCACCTACTCTTCAAAGTTTTTTATGCGTTTGTAGACAAATATAGCCCATTTAGGGTGATCTACTAATTTGATATCCAATATTGGCATCGGTCGATAGAAATTTTTCAAAATAAGAGTACGACTTCTTTGTGAAACGCTTGCTTAACATTTCACACCTTCCACGATCTTTCTCAGCAGCAGCGATACCAGTGGCATAACTGGGAGCAGAAGGCCCGCGGCAAAATATTATCCATGGCCCTCCCCAAATAAAACATTAATCGAGATCCCCACAAGCCCCTCCTGGGCCCGTGGCATTTGGCCAGCCACGCCACCCTATAGTTACGCCACTGAGCGATACAGCAATGTCGAACCTTTACTTTTCGTAAATATTTTCTCGTTTTCGCTTCGTCCGTATTTGTGGTTTGATATTTGCGATTACGAAAGCTAACATTTTAATTTATCGTCATTTACGATGGTTAAAATATTTTAATTTGCTTTTTAAAAATGTTTATTACGTTTAAGAAGCAACTTTGTTTCTTGTATTTAACCACACGTTGTGTCACTTAAAGAAAAACAATAACGTCCGTCAATATTTTTGAAAAAATAAATTCGTGCGTTAGGTATAATGTAGAAATAGGAACTTTGGAATGCAATGGTCTGCAATTTTTAGCATACTTTCCAGAATGGTAATAGGCTTATAGTTTCGTCATTGTGTCTGTCTGCCCCCCCCCCTGTTAAATTTTAAACCAATAGACCGATTTTCATGACTTTTGGTGGAAATCTCTTGCTACTTGGGCCGAACTCCCGAGGATAGTTTTTGGTGCGAAGATTGAGATTCCTGGGTTCGATTCCAGGAACTATCCATCCCATTTGATTTACACGGGAAATCTGAAATCCATCGTGTAGGGTAATTTTATCTTGCACATTAAAATATCTTAGAATTGTAATATCGGAGCTATTAACTATTCTCTGAGGAAATGAAAAAGATTCTAATTTTTATCGTAGAATGTTGCTCATCGATCGATTTCTTCGAATTTCGCGTTAATACCGGCTTTTTCGAAGTTTTTATCACTCATTACGAGAGTGTTGCCATCGCAACGACTATTGTTGGATTCGAATTCGGTATAGTCAAGTACATACACGCGTTATTTTTCTCACACAAATACGCGTGATCAATTTAGTTTTCCGTTCGAATGTATTTGTAATATTTTATAACGCTAAATTATGAAGTTTGGTGATTTTAAAGCTAATATAGGTATTAAATAATTGAATAAATGTAAATCATGAGTTCCGTTTGGATCATTTTGTTCATTTTAAAGTGTTACTGTTTTTCGCGCGAAATCACAAACATTACATATACATAATTACACAGTTTCAGTGAATCTTTCCCGGTTAAGCTTTCCATTTTGAAATATTTCAACTAAAATATAACTTTCCTTGATTAGTAAACAAAAGATAACTGTCCCGTCTCTCGACAATTAAAAATTTGATGCTATAGTACGACTACTTTGAACATATCCCGGCAAATGGCGGTAAAAACTTTAGACAAACAGAGAAAACGTGCCCAAAGAGACCGAATACTGAATCGATCGGCGAAGAACGAACGACGGCCTTGGTAGAGGGATGGCTAGCGCGTCTGGCTCCAAATGCCAGGGTCGCGGGTTCAAATCACGCCCTGGTCACGAATGTTTGTGATTGTATGTTATGAGTTATTGATAATTCTATTAAAATACGTGTAATCGGGGTCAGCCTGTACGTATTAAATAAATTATTATTATTATTTTCTCTAGCTGCTTTCGTTTAGGAATCAGCGTGTCGGACACAGACGGACAAAAGCGGAATTAAAAAATACCGCTCATTAATACAAGACAAGTTTCCCTTCATTTCTCACCTTTCTTGCCTTCGTCTTCTATTTCTCCGTCGAACTCGTTGGTAACTGAGTGAGTGAGTCCGATGCATACTATAATCAGAAAGGACACGAAAGCGGCCCTGGGGAACTCCGCCATCCTTCCCTCAGTGCGTGTTTCGCTGTTCTAACGAGAGAGCACTGAATGCAATTCTGGTGACGGGCAGTGGATAAAAAGAGGAAGGAAGAATTCTACTGGGTGGCGAGGGATGAGGAAGACAGAGCGTTGGAGAGAAATTGCGCGGAAGTCAATTAAATTAATCATGTAGTTTTCCTTTTTACGCAAGTTGAACTAAATAAGTTGGCTAAATTTTCCACGGCTATTTTTAGAAACGGAAGAAGTTGCTTATTAATTCGAAAAGGTAGAGGCAAAATGGGAATGTGCAAATTTGGTTCGATTTAAAATGCAAAGTAAATAAGAGGTGACAGTAAATGTTTTTTTCGCGCAAAGAAATTGTTTTAATGAGCAACTAAATGCAATAGCATTGTATTGACGGATAAAGCTTTACCCATATAACTTTTCAATGAAAAATTTCGCTTTGGCTTAGTAAATTATATGGTTTAAAATTGCGTGGTCATGAAAGTTTGTCGAACAGTTTAATTTTTTCCAGCTTGCCTTATAGTTAAATGCAGAGGGGGACCAGGAGGTCCATTTGGTTAGGGCCTCAAGCTCAAGGGGGCCCAAATTTGCGTTTGAATTTGCCATATC
Organism: Tanypteryx hageni; assembly: GCA_028673005.1. Taxonomy (NCBI): domain Eukaryota; kingdom Metazoa; phylum Arthropoda; class Insecta; order Odonata; family Petaluridae; genus Tanypteryx; species Tanypteryx hageni. Next base: position 105,592,417 of record CM054116.1, read on the forward strand.
AACGGTGAAATTGCACAAAAATTAGATTTGTCCTCAATAATTGGTACATTTGTATGGAAAAAGGTTAGAATAGCAGTTTATAAATAAAAAATATGCAAATTACACTCCACTGTTCTTTATCTAATGATTGTCTTATTTTGTTTTCATGTTTTTATTTTTACTATGGCTAGGGGCCTCAAAATTTGGAAGTGGTCCGGGCCTATCTAAAAAAATCTTTTAAATTTTTCATGCTAGATTTTCTTAAAAAAGAATTTTTTACATTTGAAATTCCGAGGGTGATTGCATAAGAATATTAGAGCTTCAGAAATAACATTATTTATTGATATATTCGCCTATTTATAAAATGGAAATATAAGGAACATCAGGTGGACATTACATATGTTGCAACTCTTGAAGCAGGAGGTTCAGTATAGTGGAACTTAGACGAAGTTTCTGCGTAGAGGGAAGGGCCTTCATGTGAGGCAGCAAACTTTTGATAAAGTGAAGGTCGTCGTCTTCTGCGTTTGCGTTTTCTTTCTCCGACAGTTCAAATCTTCTTTTCTTTAACGCAATTCCACTTCAGCTTCTGCTCCGTCAACAGGGCTGACTGATCAATTTTTCGTAGCTCCCGGCGATAGTAGTCGCGCAAGTTTTCCATTTTGTTTTTGCTGCTTTTACTGAAACAAATAGTAATAATACACTGGTATAAGTGTCAATGAATTGAATAAATTACGGCATATCGGTCTTTTGTAATGACATTATGTTAGACCTTGAATAGGAAAAATAATTACGACCCTGGTAAAATGGTACTATTTTATTTTCCCCTGATGAAACTAGTTATCACAGGAAGAATTTGTGTGAATGAGATTGGTACATAAGAAAAAGAGACGTAGAGATCGATCCAGTGGCGGAACTAGGCCGGGCAGTGCTCAAGGACCCGGACCCTTGGAGGGGCCCGGTCTGTAATCAACTTGAGTCTATAATTACATCAGTCAACAAGGTTTTGGTAACATGAATGAAAGCTAACTTTTTACACTAATTCTGATGTGCCCATTCCAGATCTGGACTTAAAAATTTTTCATCACGGAACAGTTGAGAAAAAACAGTAATGACCATTTGTCATTCATTACTGTAAAAATTAAACAGAATTTCGTGGCACCCCAGCCTTCAAGCAATGTTTATGTATTTTCACAAACGAGTATTGCAATCTTTGGACATATCCATTTGTTGGTATCACACCGTAATCAATTTATTTAAGATAAAACCAATGCCCCTGTTACCTGTAAATGCATCCAAATCGTTTATTTATTTACAAAACAAGTTTTATTGCGGCACCCCAGTGTGCCGGGGCATCCAGGTTGGGAACGGCGTTGCCCCAGTTGCTCGATTTCACATGTTGGATTCTCACTTAATTTGATATGAAAAATCAGTAAGATATGCGATGATCTGGTTTGGCTTTTATCAAATCACTGTTTTTGAAAGTTATCTTTGTTTTAATTATATTGATTAAATAATTATTATCAGAGAGGCCAAATGATTATCCCAATATTTCCTGAAAATAAGAGGAAAAACGAAATAATAAGATATAATGCATAAAAAATTTGCAGAAATTTACTTGCAATATTTTAGAAGATTATAAGACATGAGTAGCGGAGAATAAAGGCTAGTTCACACTAGAGGATCGGTCGCGGCCGGGACGCGGTATGAGCAAGGACCCTTCACACTTGTAGGTTAGGCCTAGATCGCGGCACGGACATATTCCGGCTCTCAGCTAGAGCGTGACGTAGTTTATGGATGCATCTAACTCAGTGGCGTAACTACAAATTCTGGGCCCTCACGCGAATGTTTTGAACAACCATACTAAAAATCATCCTACAATCGCTTCAAAATGTTGATATAAATGAAAAATACACTATTTAATAAATAGTTTTATTTACAAGTCATTAGGCATTTTCGATGTGATTTTCTTGTTCCTCTTTTTGAGTTCTTTTAATTTTCTTTCCTTGTCTTTTTCGCAGCTACGCTAGTTGTACTTGAATTATCATTATACATCTAAATGAATAGGGAAAACAATAAATATGATTGCAGTGTATCTTGATAATTAATAAACTAAATATTTTCTTACTTATGAATTTCCCGATTTCCCGGTTAAAAAAAATAATTTTCTTCTAAAACGTAGATGTGTACAGGGGCAGATTTCCCATTAGTTAGGATTATGCTTAGGGACGTTCACGTTATAGTAATGCGATGATTGTGGTTCATCTACATGCTACCCTGCAAGCCACCTTATTGGTGGATGGCAGAGTATGTTCATATAGAAAAAGAATTTATATTAAGTTTCTGTTAATCACCTGCGAGAAATTCTAGCTTTCGCAAATTACACACTTTTATTGAAGTTGTCCTGAGCGTCGTTCAACATGATTAACGCGTTATATCTCGGAACTCACAAGCGCCACAGAGCTTAAATTTTGCACATAAGCCACATTTGCGGTACATTTGAATCTTTAAAATTTTGGTACGCATCGGACCTTCCGATTCCGACTTTTATTGAAGTTGGCTTGAGCGTTGTCATCGTTTAACATCGTTGATGCGTTATATCTCTGGGCCCACAAACGCTACAGAATTTTGCACATAATCCACATTTGTGGCACATTTTAATCTATGAAGTTTTTGTACGCGTTTCAACAATTTAATTCGAGAAAACATGAATAAATAAATAAATATGGACTATGTAAATAAAGAATTAACTTTGAAATTTTTAAAAAGCTTGAAGACTCAAAAATAGATAATAAAATTAATAAAAAACAGGTTTTTCAATTCCACACACTTTTATGATGCACTCAAAAGTAGAAAATAAATTTCTTTAGCCTCAAAATTTCATCGAAATTTTCATTTTGTAAATTTGGTGTGAAGAATAAAAGTGGGTGGCCTTTACATATAAGTAGTTTGCACACATGATTTTCCTCTTGGCCACCCACTTTTAATCTTCACACTAAATTTACAAAATGAAAATTTCTATGAAAATTTTGAGGCTAAAAATATTTATTTTCTACTTTTGAGTGCATCATAAAAGTGTGGAATTGAAAAGCCTGTTTTTTATTTATTTTATTTTTAAGCAGCCTGCTAGGCTTTGTTTGCAGTAGGTGGAAAAATAAGAATTTTAGTAATGACTTATAAAAATGCTTAGGCCGGTGTCGCGGGCTCCCCGATTCTTCGGGGCCTCCAGACCCTTCGCCACCCCCCTCTTCCCCTCGCCCGCGCTGGCGGACCTGGCTGCATAGTAGTTACGCCCCTGACCTAACTTTATAGCAGAAAGATTCATGCTCACTTCGGCTGTCACCGAGGATTGCCGATAGTAACCGAATAGGCTAGGACTCGAAGGAGTTTGAGACAAAAGTTGCCTCTTCAAGCGACCCAAGAAACTTGCAACTGGCAACTGTAGCAACAGTCAACAATCTACTAGCAACTAGCGACTTCTATATTCACACAGAATGAACTAATCGCAATGGTTAAAAGTAAATAGACGGGGACCTCACGGCGGTCAGTCTCCTGAACCGTCATTAGCCCACGAGATACCTCTAGTCCTCGGCTGTGCGAACCCTTACTCGCCCGAGCTCACCCTTCCCAGCGGGGTATCCCCCGACCGCATGGATGGATATGCACGAATTAATCAAACTTTTAAAACGCATTTCTGATGAGAATGCATCTCTGTTTAACACTGTACGTAGTTTCTCGACTTTGCACGTCTTTTAAACGGATTTCTACGGCAAATATTCTATATCTACATCTACAAGTTACCCTGCAATTCACCAAGTTGGTGGGTGGCAGGGGGTGCAATGCACCAAATCCTACCTAAAGATTGTCTAACGCAATTCGAAATTTCCTATTGTGATCTCTTATTGTCCTCGGAAAGAACGAGCCTAGATAACGCTCCGTCCTACAATATTAAGGAAGTTGGCATTTTGGCGCCCTGATACACAACTTGAGCGACGCGCAACCGACAGACCCTGTTGCCTCTTCCCAATTGCTTTAAGGTCGCTTGAGTTGCAAGGTCATTACCTTGGCTAGTTGCCAGTTTCTTCTGTGTGACACCTCCCCAAGAGGTTCGGACCGACGCCTGACCGCGTCCTCCCCTACAACTGTGAACGCACTTTGTCCTTCCCCATAGAATCCACATTGAAAATAGGATGTTTATATTTGGTCTTAAATGTCCCGACCGCGGCCTTTCCTCGACCGTCCCTCTAGTGCAGTGGTTCTCAGGTAAATTCGTCAGGCGACCCCTCCGTCCGGATATTTGGTTGCACAGATTTTTCTGAAAAGTTACCTAAAAGTGTCTTCTTGGCTGGCGATGCTCAGGGTCCTCCAGTTATTGAATCTTCATAAGAAGTCAGTCATAATGAGTGTTGCCAGCAGAAGGCTCTTGGTGAACTCCAAAAGATAAAATCCCCTTTTCCACAAAAATGATTCACCTGGTTTGAATAGTAAACATAGGAACACATGAAATACTAAAGAAGCAATTATTTTGTTGCATCCCATAAAAAGGAGGATGAAAAATAAGGTATTTCCAATTTTTATTAGGAATTTTATAATTTAGTTTGTAGAGAGTTAAAACTTTAACGATGTCGCTAAATGTGACAGGGTCGCTATTGTATCATCATCATAGGTAGTCTGTCCGTAGACAGGTCCGTGATTATTCTTGGTTAAACCTGGTTCTCCATTTACTCCTATTTTCCGCTGTCCTCTTTATATCTTGATAACTCTCTTTCCCTTTCAAATCGTCTATCAGCTGAAACCTTTTCCTACCTCTTTCCCTTTTCCCATCTAGTTTTCCTTCTAACACGTCTTTAATCATACTCTCTCTCCTTAGGTAATGTCCAACCCAGTTAGCCTTCCTCTTTCTGATAGTCTGTATAATCATTCGCTTCTCTCCTATTCTTCGTAGCACTTCATCGTTTTTCATCCTATCTGTCCATTTTATCTTCAGCATTCTCCTCCAAGTCCACATTTGTATATGGCGACTGTATTTCTCTTGCAGCATATATGTCCTTCCCTTACGTCCACTCCATTTCCTCTTCATTTTCCGCTGCGCAACACGTTAGTCCAGCGGTGCCCAAACTACGGCCCGCGGGCCAAATGCGGCCCGCGAAGGGTTTTTGTTCGGCCCGCAAAGCTAAGGCGAAAAAACAATTCGAAAAATTCATACATTTTTTTAAAATTTTCATAATAAAACTTTAAATATTGAAATGTTAGCCATGAAAACCTTATTTAGACATGATTTTCACTTAATGGCATCTCAGAATATATAGAAAATTTCCGATTTAAACTCTAATCCGGCCCACCGAAGAATTGACAACTTCCAATGCGGCCCGCCAAGGGATTCGCAACCATTGATGTGGCCCGCCATTAGAAAAGTCTGGGCACCGCTGTGTTAGTGCATGGCATCCTCTGCACTTTTCCGAGCACTTGAGCCTGGGAGCTACATTATTATATCCAGTGGAATCAGAGGAAATTAAAAGTACAATATATGTTGTGTTGAGCTATGTTGGAAGCATTATTGTATTTTTCAAACTGCAATGAAAACTAGACATGTTTGAAAATCTCTTTTAAGTTATTATTCAACTCATCTAATTAAGATTTGTCTTGATAACTGAAGAAAATGTCAATAATCTGTTTTGTTTAAAAATATTTAAAATGAAACATCTAGAGGCTCTAAAATTGCTTGTTCAAATATCTCACCTTTTGTAAAGTTAAATACCATATTTACTCGTGTGCTCGGTATATTCGTTTCATTTTTGTTATATTTATTAAATTGTTTTGGATATTTAAGATTAAGACGTTATTTTTCAATAAATATAGTCAATTTTTTCAGAAATGACTTGTTGCATTTTAACCCTAATTTATACATGCGGACACACGCACCCAGAAACACGTAACCAATACCAACGGTTGAGTGGCAGTGTACTGTGCGGATTAGCTTTTAGGAATCTGGTGGAAATAAGTGAATATTTTAACTTTCGAGTTATTATTAAGTATTTAGGTTGCAAGCGGAGGAAGAGAAGAGCCCATTGCAACACTTTTCCTTCGTTTTCAACATTTGTTATCAAAGAGGAAATAATTTTATTTGGCAACAGTTAAATGCAAGTTTCTCATTCCTGGGGTGAGCGAGCCTTCCCCTTCCTTCCTCATACTAAGGGCTTCTGCTAATGAAGATCTGACCGAAACTTCCTGTCTACCCAGCTCTTTTTGACTTGATTTAGTCATTCGGTTCAGTTTTAATCCTAAAATGGAGCCTCCTCTCTCTGTTTCCTATTCTCCGATGTAAAGTTCGGTAACTGTCATCTTCATTCCCTAAACCCTCATCACTAACTATAACGATCTCCAGTTCTCAGTGATCCCAATCAGTTATCGGAATAATCTACCTTTCTTCGCTAAACTATGCCATCTTAAGGTGCGAAAGTCAAAGAATTATTAAGGAAGCTTTGATGAAATACTCGATTTAAAAAATAATATTCCTATTCGCATTGGCAATTTTTGTGAATTCCAAATAAACCAATGTGGAACGGCACTGCTTTTCTTCACAATGATATTATACCCAAAATTTCCACGAAACGGATTTAGATTATTCTTTCAGATACGGGAAATACCCTATGCTCGTTTAATATACGCCGGTTTATTGAATAAAACTCCTGTTGCCAGTAATAGTCAATAAATATTAAGGACAATAATTTAATAAATTGGACTAGGTAACGGCAGCCGGGTAATTTCGGTAATTTGAAATTAAGAAAACGTATTACTTTAATTGTGATTGTCCAGATAATTTTTAATAATGGATTTACGATAATAGTTTTTAATTCATCCAAATATTTACAGAACCTATTTATTATGGAATATACTTACAATATTTTTTTAATTTAGGCGACGTTGAACTGAATCTCGTTAGTTGTTTTTTATCGTTTTTGCGTTACGTTTTTTTGGTTGTTTAAAATCTACTCTTCCTAAAACGGAGTTTAAACTCTTATTTTATATCCACGCAATAAATGAAATATTGAGACGTTAGACTTCTCATTACTGGGAATAAAATTCCTGCGGAATAGTTATGCAGTATATTTTTGAAAATATAAAAAAGTATTCGATATGGCAACGCCTAAACTTGGATCTTGGCGTTAAGAAAGATTTTAATGCAATCAATGAAAATATTTCGGCACTGATTCAAATATGTTGTACATTAGGTAGAATACAAAATTAATTAAATTATAAAAACCTTTGAGAGAAAATATGACATTTACTCAAGAATTTAAGATTGCCAAACCTCTCAGATAAATAAAACCGCCATTTATCGCAAAATTGCGGTTTGGCGCTTTCTCTCTTTTTAAATTATCTCGCAGGTCCATTAATCCTTGGTCGGCTAATTTAAAGACATTGTGCAATAGATATGACAGCAAAATGACCTAACTGACATGTTGAGAAGTATTTTGAAAAATAAAGCATTCTATCGATGTCGTTTATGGGAAAAGGGAGATTAGGTGAACCACACCTACGGAGATCCAGGTAATGGTCCATGGCGGATAAGAATACATTTTAAAAATGTAACTCATTTGTTAGTCATGAAAATTTCAAAAATATAACCGACTTTTTAACTAGGATAATTACAAAGAGTGATAATAATAGAAGGAAAACTAAATTGAACCGGCGATGCAATGCAAAACTCAGACAAAGCTGAGAAAAGCTCACTTTAAAGCAATCGTACTAAGTTCAAATTCAGGCAGTGGGGCCGTGGCATTTTGGCGTCCCAGGGCCCCTCCGTAAATGTTTGTTGAGATATTTACAAAGTGCTTGTAAATTTATCCACCGCTCTGTAAAAATTGTCGGTAATGAAAAAGTAATGCCATCAAGTTTCCAGCCCGTTCCGCCATATGAATTGATATTTATTCACCTGCAAGTAATGCACAGGTAGATGGTCGAGATAGCGCCCCCAATACTTTGGCGCTCCGGATAGCCGCCCGGTTCGTCAGTACCTTGGATTCAGGCGATATATAAAATTGGTATTCGAAGTTTCTACCTGACGATGGTGACAGAAAGACCGTAAGCCGAAAACGGTGTGACTGCATCGTATCCCGAGCTTCCGCACTCTCTAAAAAATATTTGTTTTGTTTGTAAAGTGCATACATTCAACAAGACGGAAAAAGTATCCTCCATAAATGGAATACACAGAGATTTCAAAGGCGTTCTTGATGGGAAATACGTATGGAACTGTATCGAAAGATTAGACGATTCCCGAATTTTTATCCCCGAAAACGACTCTCAGGGACTATCTTGTAATAAATGTTGTTCTCTATCCAAATAAATTTTTTAATCTTTACCTCGCAGATCATATAAGAGAATGGGAGAGAAATATATGGATTTTTAATTGTTGTTTGCTGAGAGAACCGTCTTCGCGATCGAATTAAACAAAGCATGCGATGGTTTGCTCGGGATTTTCTCGAATTCTTATCTCTGAAACCATAACTCGTAATTACGTGACCTCGCGGAACTTCTTGTGGTAAATGTTGTCCTAATAATTTTTTAAATCTATACCTTACAGATCATATAAGAGCTAGGGAGATAATAGTTTCATATTTCATTGCTGCTTGACGGATGCCATTTAACGAGATACGAGTGTAAGTTTATTAAAGTAATGTTGTGAAGTGAAACTTCTAATTGACGGATTCAGATGAAAATCACAATTGGGCAATAAATTTTAATAAATATCACTCTTACCTAATTAAATTAAAATCTGTCCAGCGGTTTAGGAGATGAGGAGGAGACGGGCGGACGGATCAGATGGGCCTATAAGGCGTTCCGCTATTGCCGCATTGTTGGTAAAGAACGCCTAAAAAGGAGAAAAAGATATTGGTGATAGAGGTCGCTTTATTTTAAATTTTTGACGCGAAAGAGGCACCGCGCGCACACTTTGGAGCAGGCCCAGCGATTTTCTTAGCCGGCTCTGGCCGATAGAAAAATAAAAGTTAAAATTTGCCCAAAAATACTAAAGTTTTCAAGTAAAGGCATTCAAAGAGACAAGGATACAAGCGTAATTGAATATCGCGAAAAAACAAAGTAACTCCACTACTTAAGTACTGAAAACAACAACTTACGCATGAAGCCGATGGTTAAATCCACGAATGGTCAACTTAATCCGTCGCGAATACTAAATCGGTGCACACGCGTTTAGCGTTTACTGTATCAAAACAAGAATGATGTTACATTAGTTACTTATTTTTCCTTTCATAAAGAATATATCTGCCACCGGCGGAAATTGATGTCCGATTAAAACTACTCCATATTGTTGGTAAATAGATAACTACTATTTTTAAGTCAAATAAAGCAAATTTCAAAGATCTGAACGTTTAAATTATTTAATAGTCATGGAAAATGAGGACAACATTAAGACGCCCGGAAATTGAACCCGGATCTTCCGCTTCCTACAAATCACTTAAAACAAACTTTGTGAAAAGGACTCTAATTGAAGCTTAATTGCAGAGCATCCGGGAAACAAGTGATAATTTGAAAATGAATTTTTATAAATAACTTTTATATAGCTAATGCCTCTATATGCATTAACTTAATTTTAGGATACATTATTTACAATATTTACTTTGAACATTGATGAAGCTCGAAGTCTTTCTAATTCTGCCTAAGCACTTCGGTTCATACTTGGTTCAGCTAAACCTTACTCTCGATAGTCACTAAATATTTCTTGTTTTCCATATAATTCAATGCAATGTACCTAATTCCGCTGAATCAGCAAGAATGGGGTTTATCTTGAAAACGAAATATTTTCCCATCAAATTACTTTATTTGGGTTCGCAGTTTAGGTACTTCGATTTCGTCCCCTTTTATCGTTTCTCAGCTCATTTGGTGGACACTTAAGTTTCTAATCACAGTGGTTACCCATGAAATTATTGATTTGATCAAAATTTAACCAACGTAAAAAATGCAATGTGTATGTGGGAAAAGAATGGAAAACTGTAGATCGAAATTTTTTCGTTCAATGCCACGTGACTATTGTTCTATACCGATGCAGGGAGAGATATGAGTCAAGTTCTGTAATATTTTTAGAGCTAAAACCGTGTCACAATAAATGTCCATTGGACTAGATTTTGAAGACATATTTCTCAGCAAACAAATAATATGATGCGATTGTATACAAGAACCAGATTTTTTTACTTTCTAATACCATAAAGCGGAATTTGAACTACCAGATTCTTTATAAGTATGAGAAATAAATTAAAGGAGTGTGAAGAGAATAAGAAGAAAATTGGCAATAAATGCTCGAGGCTTAATAAGTTGCAACAATAGAAATATCCTACGATCATTCGCAGGTCTTATTTTAACAAAAGTTTCAAACACGTTCAATGGTGTACCGCATTCCATTTCAAATTATATCTATCTCCAGTCCTCGTTCATTTATATCTGTGATTTAATATGTATTTAGGTGTATTTCCTAAGTAAACAAATACAACTCACGCAAGATTGCATAATTTACTTATTTTAACTTTGACAATTTATAATTAGAGAAAATTCATAGTAAGTATTTTAAAAATCTCGATATTTTCCTTGCCACTGGAATCGATATAAATGGACTTTTTTATGTTTAAGTACTCCATTAGGTTAAAAGATGGAAAAAGAATCGCACGCTCGGTTAGAAAATTATGAAATTCCACTCTTGACGATTCTCCACAGTCGATATAGTCTTTGAAACAATTTTTAGCCTAGAATGTTTTTAACATTTATCGTTTCATTGCTGAAATGTTGCATTTCAAAAACATACCCAATCAGTATCTCTATTTCCTCTTCCGTGGAGATTGTTAGCCCTACGTTAATTCTCCATGTCGCACATCTATTATATTTTGAGAATATACTAGTAATATTTTGAATGTATTGCGTCGCCTTAGCATTTAAAACGTTTAGCGATTATCTACATAATATAATGTTCAGTTAAAAGGCAAATACAATTAATATATTATCTTCCTCTAAAGCGGTCTTTAAAGGACTTCATCATTCTTTTAGATAAGCGTTTATTGATAATTGGACTTGCAAAAGTCTGTATTCCTTCAGTAGTAGGAATCAAAATGATTTTTATTCATGTTGTTTATAAGCAAGCATTTGCGATTTTTAAAAGGTAAAGGTTGCAGCCGCATTCCTGCACTCTCTAAGTTTTATTTTAACTATACCTTCTATTATCTTCCGGATTGCTTTCTATATTGATGTGAAGCGTAATTGTAATTTATTTTTTGAATTAATTCTAAAGAGCCGCTTTGCACAAATACTACTGGTTTCCATCAACCCCTCAATCCGATCAATTTTAAAAGCCCCTTTTCGCACATCAAAGCGGCCACTTTAATGCATTTTAACGTTCTTGGCATTTATGTTTGATTTTCTGTTGAGGAAAAGGTAAATATTATAGATGGCTCAGATATTTTCGGGGTTAACAAAGAGAAGTCCGAGTACGTACAAATGCACGTCTAACCAAGTTGAGGATTTAGAGCATTTAAAATTATTTTTATTCGGTGGAAGTGAGATCTAGGATTATTTTAATGTCAACTCTGTTGATTTATCGAGAATAATTCATTCAGTCACGCGGCCTTTCTTTCCGCATCCTGCCGAATCTCCCATCCCGTCACACGTACCCTCCTTCCACTACTAAACATATATGTATCTCCCCTTTCCTCCTCTCCATCTCGCATCGTCTTACAATAAAAGGTGGCTCAACTCACTCCGCAGTCGAAGTCGCTCTCTGTATTTCTGCCAGACTGCACTGCAACAAAACGGCATCGCCTTCGTGAAGATGTCCCGTGCCCTGAGGATAACATTCCTCGCCCTCTGCCTCGTCGCCGCTCTCACATCCGCGGCGCGATATTCCAACACCGCAGAGGAGGACGACGACAAAGACGGGAACGAACTTGACGAGGACGACGGCGAGGATTTGGAAGACAGCGATGAGGACGGTAAGATACAAAGGAGACACCCAGCAACGCTATCTAACGAAATGATATATTCTCTCAGCTTTTATTTACCATAAAAATGACCAATGAAAATAGTCGTTTTACAATAAAAATTTCAAAAGAAAGCCTAGACGCAGTGAGGCCTATATGTATAAATGTAAAGGGTAAAATATTTTCGCATTTTGATTTATAGAAGATCATCGTAAAGAGGTTTACGACAAATTTAGAAGTTTAAAATCGCAAAACTAAGACAGCCGACAATGTAAAATTATTTTATTACATCGGCATAACATATTATATTTCTTCATAACTAAAAAGTAAACAAACTAATAAGAATTTACTGATTTTGTTAAAATTATGAGTTTGTATTACAAACATATTATCACAAAAATAATAATTAAATTTCACTAACGTCTTAGTTATTTTTTGTATGAGGAACTGATAATTTATTTTTATTTCATCTGCCTCTTTAATCCTTGGGAAACAATACCTTCAATTTCATTTAATAAAACTGAATGATAGGTTTCATAGTCCTTCATGTTTAAATCTTTTAAGTATATTTAGTGCCTCTTTCAATTCAGCTTTTTCGGTAGTGGCACTGTATTAACACTTTCTATTAGCATTAGCATTAAAAGTTCTGCAGGAGGCATTTTTATTTAGTAGCAGTTAAGATACTAATTAACTCCCTTGGATATTCGTTTGTTGCATACTATAAAAGCTGAATTATGTTTTGCAGTATTTGGTTGATTCTGTATCAACAGTTCAGTAGTTTCTGTATAAAATAAACAGTGAGAAAGGCTTAGTATTGAAAGGATATATTCTGTGTGAGGGGAGAGAAAATAACTTCAAAATTTAGTTTTAAGAGACAAACTTTATATTTACGAAAATAAAACAAAACAATTATCTGAATATCAACCGTAGTAACATATGAAGCTCAGCATTAATGTTCAATAAAGTAAAACAATGAGGACAAACTCACCAGAGAGTTACAATGACTAAATCATATTATAAATCTCATAAGAGGAGTGCAGATGATCTTAAAATGGTTTTCTTGATCGGAGATGCTACAGAAAGATTGTATTTAGAAAGATTTAGTTCCTAATTTTTTCGCATAAAAATTATAATATTATTTTAATGCCAATACCATCAAATAATCCTTATGCGCAACTAGGGCTATCATATTTTTAACCTTACTCCCCGGACAACAACACATAAATCCGGACAAAACCCGAACTTTAAAATTTAAGTTTTCAAGCACAAAAAATTGTACTCGGGTGTTATATCAATAAAGAAACTATTATTAAAGTAAATTGTTGAATGTAAATGTTTTTATTACTTAAGAATTTATGCATACAAATATCATAAAATCCAATAATAATTAAAATGCCATGTGTTATTTTGACTTGTTATTCGAAACAATAATTCTGACGATGCTGACTAAATGTGTAAATAATATGTTGGAATGTACAACTTTTTATGCATATCTTGAATAATATTATACACAAAAATATAAACTCTAAACCTAAGTTCAGAAATTAACATTGAAATAAAGGTGAAACTTATTATTAAAGAACTAATGTATTGCCCATCATATGACGAGAGTATAATAATATTCCCTCCCTCCCTCTCGCCGTCCCTCTCTCCCTCCATCTCCCTCTATCTTACCTTCCCTCTCTCTCTATCCCCCTACCTCTCTCTGCCTCTTTTCTCCCACCTCCCCTCTCTCTCATTCTCTCCTGCCCCAATCCATAGCTCTCCCTCTTTTTCTCCAGCTCCCTGTTTATCTCTCTCCTCCCCTCCTTTTCTAATTCTATACCTATATGCGCGACAAGTCAAACGGATGAGTCACTTATATAAAATTCATTGCAGTAAATATCTTAACTATGTTATAATGGAAAATACAATAAGGGAGAAATAATGGTATCAGTCAGACGAAGTAATGAGAGAAATGAAAAATGATTTCTTTAAATATATTTGTTCACTCTGATTTGAAACAAATATTTACATTTTGTTATAATACAACCAGAGCCAGATTAATAGTTTGCGGGCCCCTAGGCCAGGGTTCAGTCCAAGTAAACCGAAAAATGTGGGATGAGGCGGGATGAATTAGGTACTTTATTATTTATGTAATGCTAAAATTAAATTAAATTAAATGAGTTAATGTCTAATATATCTGTAAATATTAATTTCCGACAGGAGTATCGTATTAGTTATCAGGACCTCCAAATATACCAAACCAGCTGAGACCCACGCAATTATTCCGCGGAATTTTTTAAATATTTTATGAACAAGTGATTATATAACAAGATTGAAAAGTAAACTTTATAAATGGAATACAAAGAGATTTCGAAGGCGTTCTTTACAGGAATATGTCCAAAAAGGCATCAAAAAATTCTTGAATTTTTATACCCGAAATTAAAGTCGTAATTATCCGCATAATTATTTTTTAAAATACATGCAATATATATCAGAAAGAGATTTTGACATTGCTTTTAGAATTTTAAACCTGATAACGCTCTATTAATTTGTTTTCAAATTTTCTCTATCAATAACAAACTATGAATTACAAATGGTACTTATGGTATGAAAATTCCTTGGAATGACTGATATATACTGAAACATTTCCTGTCAATATAAGTAATCAATTCGAGACTTCAACTTTGGGAAACCAGCCTGGATTAGTCCTGGTTTGGACTTCTTGTTGAGTTTAAGCTACATGAAAATGCACTAAAAACACCGATGACAACAATGCCAGTAACCTTGGCAACTTTCTTTTCAAATGTGAAAAAATCTGTAAAATTCTACTACAATCTTACAATTCGAGCGAATTCAAGTTAGGTAAGTTAATATACGATAAGAATAAGAATCTACATTCTTTTCTATGCAAAAGAGTGCAAATGCTGCGATGATATATAAATTCTGATACATTTAAAAATGTTTATGACAATAAGTCTAATTGCTACATGTTAATCAAATGGAAAAATGGGACATGTCTGGAGTCGAAGCAACGAACTGGAGAAAATATTAAGACCAGTTGCATATTCACGGAATTCCGTGTTTCCGAGCCATACCACATTTAACGGGGTTTTCTTCTGTTTTCATGAAACTACGTGCATTTGAAAATATTACTCTTCTTTAGTTACCGCTAACAGTTAGCGGTGACTAATAATTAGAACCAATCAAACAGGGAGTGGCAAACACATTATCTCTCTGGAGGTCCTAGGGGTCCCGCCGCCCTTTCAAGCTAGGCAAGCCATGCACCCACCTCGCACAGGGCCCTAGGCCATGGCCTACTTGGCATATGCCTTAATCCAACCCTGAGTACAACTCTTATGACCAAAAGATGAAAAATATATTGATTTCCACTAAAATTCTTCAATTCCTTTTTCAGAAGAGGAAGAAAGTGATGATGGCACTGGAACAGATGACCTGAAGTTGAAAAGTGTGTATTCAACATTTAAAGAAATATATATATAACATATGTATACAAAACCATGATACATAGTATTTTATAAATAATAACTGTTTTAATTACAGAAAAAGCTTTGTTGGCAATGATGAAAAAACTCATGGAATCATTCAATGCTCTCGAAGATGAAACTACAGCAAGAGTATGATGTTTATTTTTTAAACTTACCTTTTGAGTCGTCATTACCACTTATCATTGTATTATACAAAGCCAAAATGCTTCTCCTGAAGTACAGTACAAAGTCCAAAATCCAGCAATCTCAGGACATATAGGTTATCGGTTTATCATCTTATCATCCCCTTCATTTACTAGGCTACAAGACAATGGCAAGCTAATCTATCAACATTTAAATGATTGGTGTAAAATAATCTTTTAAACCTGAACGTTGACAAATCTCAATCAATGTATTTTTCTAACATTAATAAAACTCATAAAAGCCTTATAATCGAGGTTAACGTTATACCTATTAATCAGGTAAATCATACAAAATTTTTGGGAATCCATTTGTATTTCATATTTCATGGGAATTTCATTTATGTAAATTGTCAAGTAACCTTAGTCCTGTTTGTTTTCTCATAAGATGTATACGATCTACTGTAACGCTTGATGTCCTTGTTACTTTGTATTATGGTTAATTTTATTCACTTGTAATTTACAGTATTTTATTTTGGGGTTCATCCCCTCATTCTGTCAATATATTCAAAGTTCACAAAAGAGCTGTTTGCTTGATTGTAAATGAACCATATGATGCACCTTGTTGCCCTATTTTAAAAAAATTGAAAATTCTTCCATTACCATGTGTACATATCCTTGAAGTATTAGTATTTATGAAGAGAAGTTTATCTGATTTTAATAAAAATTGTGGAATACACAGTCATAGTACCAGAAGCAGTAATAACCTACATATTCCATTTGTTCATACAAGATCAGCTGCTCTTGGCCCTAGACTAATGGGATTAAAAGTATATAATAAAACTTCCAAATAATCTAAAACCTGTAAAAAGTATTTCAACTTTTAAAAATAAAGTAAAGGAATTCTTGTTGAGCAGAATGTATTATATTATATGGATGCAGTACAATGTCAATGTTTGGCATAGTATTCTTCTTATTCTAAATTTCTGTTTGTTTAATTTCTTTGTTTTACTAATTTCTCCTGTTTGACTTGTCCTATATCTATGTATATCTGGATCTCTGGACCAAATAAACTACTACTACTATATATAGATACAAACATAAAGCTTTACAATGAATTATCAAAACAAAGTCTATGTATGAGTCATCTATCTGCAAAACCAGCCACATAAAAATTTTAAAATTTTTCGGGTGACACGAAAAACCTCTTGAGCAGTTGGTAGAGAAGCTAAACTTTTTTCAGTGACTATTATTTTCACTGAAGGTAATGAGGCAATTAAAAGTAATATGTTTCATCAACAGTGTTATCGTAATTTTATTATTAGCAAATTAAATTTGGATGTGCAGGTCTTAGGGAGAAAAATGTTTTCTTTTTCTCGATAAAAAATTTTTATTGCAAAGATTTGAGGGGTTAAAAAGACAAAAACATTAATAATGACAAAACAAATTTATTTCATATTTTTAAGAGATGAAAAGAGTCTCAAATCAAGTGAATTTAAATTACTGATTCTTCATTTTCTTGAGGCATGGAGCAATGCTGTTCTCCTTCTTTTACTCAATGAAATTGTTCTCAAGCCAGTCCATGATTATATCCCTAGTTATCCAGCCCTTCTTGTTGTTTACAACTGTAAATGTCCGAACTACCTTAAAAGTCCAAGAATGAGAACTCTTGGAAATGATGAGTAACTAGCATTTATGAGTTCCAACTGCATTTGCACATGCAAGCAAATTTACGGTATCATTCGCTTCTTTCGCCCCCATTGGTACAGTCTTGTCGTCTGCTGCTAGCATCTTCTGTGGAACATATCACCAGAAAAGATAAGTCTCATAGGCTGTATGCCATTTGAAAAAATTGTGCTTGGGCCATGAGCATGGCAGTTATTAACAAAACAAGTCCAGTGTCAAATTAAAGTAAATTCTGTGTGCTGCAATTTGCACAGAAATTTTGATGGAAAATTTTGTAAAATGTCCGGGTTTCAGATCATTCTGGATTTTGGACATTGTACTATATCTTGTGATTCTGTACAAAAAGGCAAAATTGCCAGAAAATAATTTATTTTATTATCATAAAATAATATCTTATATATGCTATCATTTAATGTGAGAATAATTGGAAATCAGTAGAGAAATTCTGCTATAACCGGGATTCAAACTCGGGTCTTCCACTTGCAGGAAGATTTTCTACCACTGAACTATTGTCGCAGACTAATTCTTCTGATGGTTTCAAAAGGTGATGTTTTTCTTAGTCGGAGCTGAACTAGTATCAACCATCCCCAACAGATGTCCTCAAAGAGATACACAAAAGATAACTCCCAAACTCTCAACAACAAAGTATCTGCATTCTGAAACAGAAGAATTAGTCTGCTACAACAGTTCAGTGATAGTATATCTGCCTGGCAAATGGAAAACCTTTGACTGAATCCTGATCATGGCAGAATATTTGTTTTGATTTCTAATTATTCCCATATAACAGCTTATGCCGATATCACAGGGATTTTATGATTCATTCTTTTCATTGATTTCTATTATTTAATTATTTAAAACTTTTCAGAGAAACAGATTAACTTGCATGTCCAAGCCTAGACCATGCTTTAAGGGAACTAAGTGCACAACTACAAATACTGGTGTGAAATGCGGCAAATGTCCTAAGGGATTTGTAGGTGATGGCCGATCATGCAAAAAAGATACTACTTGTGCAGATAATCCTTGCTTTACAGGTAATACAATTTCTATGTGATATACTAATTTTTTAAACCTCATTAACATAAAAAATAAGTTTCTATTCCATAAACCAGACTAAAAATTTATGTTGTGATAACCGAAAATCTCCCTAAATGTTCTCTGTTTCTGGGATGAATAAATTATGCTGCTACATAATCATCAAAATGTCTAATAAAAAGTGTTTAAAAAGTTTAGAAAATTTTCATATCATTTTAATTGGTTCAATAATAATAAGGTAAAAACCTGCTATTAGTTCAATTCCATTACACTGCTGACACAGTTTTCCTTGATTTTTTTTTGAAGCGGGCAACTGTGTAGACACTGCCACAGGCTATGTATGTGGGCCATGTCCCAGGGGATATGTAGGTGATGGGAAACAATGCAAGCGCATATCAGGTTGTGCATCAAATCCTTGCTTTGCAGGTATGATAAATTTCCTTATTATTTTGAGCAAAATTTTCATTGAATATAATATTTAATATAAAAAACTGAAAAAATGCCGTTTAAAAATTTTCTAATTCTATAGGAGTGCAATGCAAAGATAAAATGAGGTCTCCTTATTACCGATGTGGAAAATGTCCTAAAGGATACATAGGAAATGGAAGAGTATGCCAAGATATAGATGAGGTAAAAATATTAAAGTCATTCATTCAATCTGAATTAAACTAACATGATCAATCGCTTCAATAAAATATAAGTTGGCGAGATTTCATTTGATTGAAATGTTTCCTGTGGTACAATAGAATGAGTATTCTGAATTTCTAAACAAACAAATCAAGATAAATTTAACTAATTTACACAGGAAACATGATAGGTCAATAATCAACTTTCCAGTAATATCCTTTTCAAAGAAAAACTTTAATAATTGATATAAAAACATTGTTCATAAGTTGAAGGTTTATTATCATGGTTAATTCAATCATAAATCTGAGAAATGAAATGCAACATGCATATCAATTCAACGGATTATATGCACATTGGATTTAATCAACTTAAATTAGTTCAATAAATTTGATGCAGGTATTCTTGCATTTAAAATGATTAAGATACAACAACTTAAACATAGAAATAGTCAATTTGTTTAAATGTATACTTATCTTGTTTGACTATATAGTGTAAATTGGCCAAGCCTTGTAGCCCTCGTGTGAAGTGTCACAATCTTTCACCTGGATTCAAATGTGATGCTTGCCCAGATGGCTTCACAGGAAGTACTGGAGCCGAGGGAATAGGATTAGAGGCTGCAAAAAAATTAAGCCAGACTTGCACAGACATTGATGAGTGTGCAAATGGTGCAAATGGAGGCTGTGTTGAAAATTCTGAATGCACAAATACAGAGGTAAATGAAATGAATCTACATTTTCTACTTATATTTCAACATACAAGACTAGTACCTACCAGTAATCTCATACCCATTCTCATTATTATATCTTTCCTTCATTCTTTGGACACAGCAGCATAACACACAAGTGTGATGAAGTGTTCCTTAGCAATAAAATTATCAGCATAATCATGTGTCTACTAAAATATAAATTAATATCGTACAAAATCTAATCAACTAATCTATCAACTTTTTTGTACCTTGGAACCTCTACGAAGTCTCACAATTTCCCCATGAAAAGTTCGAATATTTTTCATAACTTGTCTCCTTTTTTCACTCTAAAATATTATCCGAGCTGTGTGCAGAATCAATTAAGTTAGAGATATAAATAAATATCATGTCCTACTAAACTAGTGGATTCTCAAGAAATAACATGTCGACCCCCAGTTGCGAAACACTGCATCATGAGAAAAAAGGGCATATATTATAATTTATTTATTTCTCATATTACAAAGGCATTCAATAATTCACTAATCAGTTTTGTGGTTAAATGATAAAATATTTGAGACACAGATCATTAGCTAAAATATGCATGCATTCTATAGAAAGTTATACTAAATATTCATAAAATTTTAGCCCAAAAACTTTCCTATGATATGATAGGCTAGAAAAATAATATTTTTTTGTTTCTAATTTTAAAGATCCTTTCATGAAATACTTATCTGAATATCAGTGTAAAACTTATTTCATACTTTAATCTGCAGTTAAATAATCGATTCTTTTTCCTCGATAAATAATAGTTTTAACATCAAAATTAGTTTATAAAAAATATGACAGGCAAAATCACCATTGGAGATCTTATAGGTTCTACCTCAAATGAATAGCATTTATCATTTAAGAACTTTCAACCAAATTCACATCATAAATTTGAATTTTAAAGGAAATTTTATGGGCAAATTTGCACTTGCTTTCACTTAAAATATTCCATTGAAGGGATCCTTTTTCTGTGGGCGGTGCATCAAAGGATATGTGGGAAACCAAACTGCAGGATGCAAGATTATACCTGGTCATTGTACTGACGGAAGGGAATGTGATTCAAAAGCTGATTGTCTCTTTCAACAAGGCTTAAGTAGCAACATTTGCAAGGTAAGTATTAATCAACAATCTTTATATCAAAAATCTCTGCTCAAAATTTTATATTGGTTTTTGATGGTAAGTTTTAAAAATTAATATTATTAGACATGAGGAAACATGTTCCATGCAGTCATTGAAATTAATAAATATATAGGGTTATAGGTTGATTGAAAAGTCATTCAACCCATAATGTTGAAGATGTTTTTTCCAGCTAAGTACAAAAAATTAAAAAGTTAAATATCGCACACTAATGCAACACTAACAAGAGGCAGTCCACAATGTTTAATCGGTCCACCATTTTCTCCTCCCTCCTGGCCTAAGTTGTTTCAGAAAAGTCAAAGCAAGTAGATGCCTTCTTTAAAACAATGTTTCATTCTTACATAGTCTTCCAGAATCAGCTTAAGCAGTCATTTCCAGTACCTCCTGTTTTGGATAAATCAACAATATATGTTCTCATTAAACTTTTCTGTGAGACAGGCAGTATTAAATTTAAGAAGCAGTCCAGCTGACCTTCAGTGTTATATGATGAAGCTTTTGAAAATATGCATAAAAATCATTGAGAAAAATTTTCCAGCAAAGTGGATTGTCATATGGAACTACACGTAAGGCAACAAAGTATTTAAAGCTGTGCACTTATCGTATACACATCACGAACTTACGGCACCAGGGAAAAAGAAGAGTATTCGGTATTAGTAGTGGTTTCAAGAATTTGAAGACCACAATATTTCTTCAAGTTTGAGTCCTATCATATTATGGATCTATTACCACCTCAGTTTTACCTTTGGGTCTTTAAAAAAGAAAATATGTACAGGAACAACCCTCACACATTTCAAGAACTGCAACAAAATATTGAGATGTGTATTTCAAGCATACCTCATACAATTCTTCACCGTTTCTTAGGACATGTTGAAAAAAATCAATTCATAGTACAATGAAGAGGGTGGTCATTTTCAATACATTTTGTAATTTTAATTGTTTCTAAATTTTAATGTCATTTTAATGAATAAAACTTATAGTACCTCTAATGGGTTTCATGACTTTTTGATCAAACTAAATATGTTAAATACCATATATGTCAATGTATAAGTCAACCTTTGAAGTTAAAAAAAAAATTTGCAAACTTAAGGTCGATTTATATGCCGAATATAAAACGTGACACTTAAATAACAGATTAAAAACATTGATATTTACAAAAACATTTGATCTTACAATGTAGGTGATCACCATTTTGAATCAGATGCTCCATTGTTTACATAATCTGTCATTTATTTTAGAAGATTAAAGATAATTATTTTATTAGATAATAAAAATAAAAATTTCGTTTTTATTACTGAATCTCAAAAATATAAACGATCTATTTGCAATTACAGGAACGAAGGATAAGTAGAAATACATTCCGCCAATAGATGGCACAGCCACACAGCTGACACACAGACATCATCGCAAATATAGTCAAAATGTGTTCAGGGAACCATAAAACATATTCCCGTTGAAATCTCAAAGTTGATTATTTACATGAAAACAGTTCCCAATATACTTTGTATATGGAAAAAGTAAAAATACCATGGGAGGTTTTTTTATAGGGCGAATATATGTCTGGTCGTGTATTTACAATCCGAAAAATCGATGTCGGTTTATATGCCGGCATATACGGTAGTTGTTATATTTATCAAGATACTAAATATAGTTGTGGTGATAAGTTATTTATTTTTTAGTATCACCTAAGAAAAATTCCTTATAATACTACATTCACTCTTCCTCACAGTAATATTAATTCTAAATATAAATTCTAAAACTAAAAAAACAGGAGAATCTCTGGACTGATAAAAAAATTGAGATAACAGCAATGAATAAATGGAGTTTACTGTATTTATACAGCAGTTTGTAAATTTAATGACATAATTCTGATAAAAATTAAATTAAACTTCTAACTGAAATATATTGAATTCACTTATCAAACCATACTATTTATGCATTTAAAGAGCATATTAAATTAGCAAATATTTTTTCAGAAAGCAGAAATGTAAACATAAATAAAAAACAAATACATTTTTACCAGTTAATGAAAATAATATAATTAGAGGCAGTCTGTTCCAATAATAAAGTTAAGCATTTTAAAAATCTCTATCACTCCTAATTACTAGTATAAAATCCCATCAATATGACAGGAAGGAATATATTATTTAGCTTAAAATCTCATACTGAGACAATAATGGGGTCTCGATTTTGACAATGACATGGTTGTCAAGACAAATCCACAAGTGTTTGTGGACTGAGGGAGACAATCGGTGACAAGAAAAAGAAACATTCTTCATTTCCCTTTAAAACAGTTTCATTTTGAAGATTGAGAATCAATCTTTCTAATTTTTATCAGCAGAGGAATGAATGCTTGCACATAGCTAAGTTAATTTTTAAGTGCTATCTTATGGAAAATTATCTACTAGGGTCGAACCTGTGTCTTTTTTGGTGATTTTTTTCATCACTGGTTTTTACTACAAAAATCCTAATTCCTACCAAATTTCAATCTTCCACCTACTCGGAAAATTTGTTGAAAATGGCCTTATATAAATAGTCAGTAATAAATAGTTCTCGATTCTCCCGCTCTTTTATAATGGCTTTTTAAGGGTGGCACCATAGTCGAGCATGACAGTATGAGCTAGCTCATTATATTATAAAATTTTTGTAATACCATATGGCCTATGACAATCCGGAGGAAAAATGAGGAGCCTTTACAAAATTTGGATGACCTGTCTGAAGAAACAGATGAGATATTGAGCATTATGGACAAAGTGACCAAGAGAATAAGGGTTTTATAGTGTTTGATAATGGAAACCACGCTACATGCCTCGTCTATGACAGTTTAAATTGTAATAATCTCACTAATGAAAAAATGCTGTTTCTACACATTTATCAATTAAACTAAAATTTATGAACTGCCAGAATATTTTTGATTGTTAAAATATCTGAAAAATACAGCTTACATGTATATTATTCTGTTTCGAGAGAATTATATAAATATCTAAAACAAAAGAATTTATTTAGTTTGAGAAATACAGAAATGCTAATGGCAACATTAGCCTTTTACATTACTGTATTACTGGTATGATGTAATGATTCTACACATTCATTTGGGTTGAAAAATGATATAGTAATTAGTGCAATATGTATCATATAATAATTTTTGCCTTCATGTATGTTAAATCACAAGATTCCTTGAGATTCATTTATACTCACATGCCTTTTGTTGATATAATGCATTTTTCTTCTTTTCATATTTCTCATTTCCATGGATAAGTGCCAAGTCGGGTGGGCTGGAAATGGGCACATCTGTGGTTCGGATGTTGATCTAGATAGTTGGCCTGACGATGATTTAGGGTGCACCGACCCGCAATGCAGCAAGGTTATTACAAACAAGATTCTATACATCACCTTAAGAGCTTAACTCAGCAACAACTATAGTGCTTTAATTATCTCTAATATGCATTTTACATCGTAATTTTCACTATTAAATTAATATCATACGGTTTGTTCTGTTTTTCAGGATAACTGTAAGGTGACTCCCAACGCAGGTCAAGAGGATGCGGACAAGGATGGTATTGGCGATGCATGTGATAATGATTCTGACAATGATGGAGTTGCAAATACTGCAGTAAGATTCCTTCCTTCTCTTTGCTGCCATTCAGATTTGTCAATCTTGTCTAGATTTATGCATTGAATTTGTTCCACAACTCTGTGAGTATCTTGTTTAGCATCTGATAAAATTTCACAGTACTTTCATATTCGCTATATTTAAACAACATTATCTAATAAAAATATTTTTATTATATTGTTAATTGCATGGAATTGACTTCATATCAATTAAATTATGAAAGTTCATACTTCCCATCCTCCAAATTGTAGTGGTATAAAAATGATAAAACAATAAAATCTTACTTGATATTACTGTTCAATATCAAAACATTCAAAATTTCTAAAATTATCACACAATGAAAAGTATTTAAAAAAGACCAAGGCAAGCTCCCAAGTTTGAGTTCTCGATGTATGTGAATGTGAAGTATTATTTGGCAGGATAATTGCCCGTTGGCAGCCAATCCAGACCAAAAGGATACTGATAGAGATAAAAAAGGAGATGAATGCGACAACTGTCCAAACATAGCCAACAGTGCCCAAGAGGATGCAGACAAAGATGGCATTGGTGATGCATGTGACCCTGATATTGACAATGATGGTGAGTTGAAATGAATAGGGCCGTTGCATGGAAATCTGCCGCCCCCGGCAAAAAGACAAAATGCCACTTCAGTTCATGACAAAGGGAGCAGATCAGCAGTAACACCACCACACTGCTATCCATGGAAAATTGCCACCAGAGGCAGTTGCCTTTCAAATTCACTTCATCAAGGGCCTTGACCCGCATTATTACTAAAGAAATTTCTAATCAGATGTCTTTTAAAAGAAGACTTCTCCAATGATAGGATAAAATATTTACCATTTAGAATCATATCATCAAATTTCATTTTCAATATTTATGCAGAGCAAAAGTTCTAACTCCTACTACAAATTTGATATTGAGCAGTGTTTTCAAATTTTTTTTACGAGTCTTTGACATGCTTTTATGTGGTTACGCGCCCAATGCAATACAAATGAAAGAAAGTTCTCCACTACACCACAAGGCGACCATTCGGTCTCTCATTGTCTCTCATGCTGTGCATATTAGTACTACAGTGAAAGAATTGAGAGTGGAGTGTATATTGTAGAGTGGAGATGAGACAGAGGTTTCGCATGATACTGTTTGAGCAGTGGCTGAACTACGCTGGGGCAGTGCCTCAGGGTCCATGTCCCTGGAGGGGTCTGCCCTACTACCCACTTTATAGTCTATAATAAGTAGCTAATGAAATACCGAAGAATCATTACACATATTATTTACATGTATCCAGTGCAGTGCCGGCGCTGTGGCATCCGGAAACAGATAGTGCCTGTACCATACTTTCAGATATCGCCTGCAATGATATTTTTCAAGTTTTCATGAACAGGGTAATGGCACTGACAGAATTGTATAAAGGTTTACATTTAAAAGCATGTGCTAAAGTTGCCCACACGTCAAAATTACTGTATTTATTCATGTACCCCACCTCCTCGTGTACCATGCGCACCCCTATTTTTGGACCAATTCATAGGAAGAAAAATAAATTTGTGCCAGAATAAGTTGACAACTGGGATTAAAAATAAAAGTCTGGCTCTTCACCAATTCCCCTTCTATAAAACAAGGCCCACGCGTGTACTTTGGTGAATTCTTCATCTTTTGCGAAAATAAACATACACGCAAGCATGTGGCAGTGAATTTACTATCGACACTCACAATTTATATAACCTGTTTGCAAATCCTCATGTAAGATGCACAGTTCCTTTTTCTTACAGACATTTTTGGAAAAAAGGCACACACGGTACACGAGTAATTATAGTAAATCACCGTCACCAGTCACCTTGGCAGAAAAGTTCCCTTAGAGTAGCAGCGTCTATGAGCACACTTGAGATGTTTTACCTCCTTGTCCGCAAAACTTGCGTTGGGCAAAGACAACCCTCCAGCACTTTAAACCTCCACTATTATGTCACTCACATCAGCCACCACTTGTGCTTCATTTTATTGGCGAGCATAATTTACAGTGTTAATTATTTTAAGTTTGTATTTAGCGCATATGAAGTCGTTATGGAGCGAAGAAAGAGCATCTTGGAGGGGAGTTCGGATTGCTTGTAAATATGGGTTCTGTTTATACGAATTCGCCTTATGCATCACTTTCCTGGAACACAACCCCCACATAAAGAGAGGGAAACCTGTATACATTGCAGTAGAAACCTTTAGTGACTTTTGTCAAATACACACAAAAATGGTAATTTAAATAAAATTAATAAAAATTAAATAAATTGCGTCATTTTAATTAAAAATACTTTTGGCAATTTTGATTCAATGCAATTAATTTAACATTACCTATTCTTCTGTAGCTACTCCAAATGAGTCTGACAATTGCCCTAAAATAACAAATAAAGACCAGCTGGATTCAGATGGCGATGGAGTAGGAGATGTCTGCGATAATTGTCCAACAACATCCAACCCAACTCAGACTGATGCTGACATGGATCTTGTTGGTGATGCCTGTGACACCAATGTTGATGTTGATAAGCAAGTTCAGTTTTTAGAAACAGATTGATGGTCATATAGAGAGAATATTCCAAACAGCTGTAAATGAATAGAATTTAACAAATAATCTTCTTTGGATTCATATACACTTAGGGATGGCATCCAAGACAACATTGACAATTGCCTTAACAAGGCAAACAGTGATCAGCTAGATACAGATGGAGATGGAGAAGGAGATGCCTGTGACGAAGACATTGATGGTGACGATGTGCCTAATGATGCAGACAACTGTCGTTTGGCATACAATCCAGTACAAGATGATGTTGACAGTAAGTGGCAATGGGCATCTATGCTACTGAACATTTGCAAAATAATTGGTGTAGTGGTACTTATTAGAATGAAATACACCACACTATTTCAGAGAATGGAGTAGGTGATATTTGCCAAGATGACTTTGATGTTGACAAAGTCCCCGATTATTTGGACAATTGCCCTAACAATTCACAGATATTTAAGACTGATTTCAGGTATCTAATTTTCTTTTCTCTCATGTTAAGCATAAACAACAACTAAGCAACAAAATTTTCAATGAACGCATTATATGTAATTCCCTAGGTCATACGATACCGTTGCATTGGACCCAATAGGAACATCACAAAATGATCCAAATTGGGTAATCTTGAAAGATGGAGCAGAAATTCTCCAAACACTAAACAGCGATCCAGGGTTAGCAGTTGGTGAGTGAAAATAATGATAAACATGAAATCATTGAATAAATATCAAAAGAAAAGGTATTTTATTTAGATAAGTATAGATTTTTAATTTTGCTAATCCTCGTTTCAGGCCATGACAAATTTGGTGGAGTAGATTTTGAAGGAACATTCTATGTTGGAGCTGACAGTGATGATGATTTCATGGGTTTCATATTCAGGTGAAAAAAGAGAAACATGATGCAGAGTAAATGCTGTATAAAAAGAAAATGTATTTTTTGATTTTTTTCTTTAATGTGTAGTTACCAGGATAACCATAAGTTTTACACTGTGATGTGGAAGATGGGAGCACAGACATACTGGGATGAGAAACCATTCAGAGCACATGCTGAACCAGCCATAACGCTGAAACTCATTGAATCTGTAACAGGTCCTGGTATGGCACTTCGTAATGCCCTTTGGCATACAGGAGACACAAAAGATGAGGTATGATTCAAGCCTATTTGAATACAAATTTAAATAAAGATATGACTACCATCCTAACATGAAGTTAGTTTGTTTCTCTATCGTATAGGAGAGCCATTCCTCACAAATTTTATTGAATCAAAAGATATTTTCATCAAAAATATCTTAAAATTGTATTAAACTGTTACTGCTGAAATAAAATAATAAGCAAATAATACCTTTGATGAAAATCAGGCACTAAATATGGGATTGTTGGCAGAGGTTTTTAGATTTCGCTACTTTGAGAACATGGTCAATGTATATATAATTTACTCCCTTCACTATTCTGACACTGTCTGTCTGTTCACTATTCCAATGTCTGCCTCCTTCCCTTCACTTTCTTAGCCATTTTTTAAACACTTTCTCTCTCCTTCTCACTTTTCCTTGCAAGAGGAAACCATTATCTCCTGAGGCAGAATCTACCAATTTGGTAGGAGAGTAATGAAGAGAGGAGAGTATATATACAAGGCAACTTCATCAGCCCACACTTCGTTCCTGAGGATGCATGCTGCAACACATGCAGCATCAACCATGTTTTCAATTCAGCCAAACCTGAAAACCTCCGCAAGCATCCAAGAATGCTGTGAAAACTGTTATCTGAAACTAAATATGGGATATCCTATACAGGAGACCCTTGAATATCACAGGGGTTGCATTCTACAAAAGTACTGCAAAAGACAAAATCGCAATATTCAAAACTATAACCTTACATGAATGAACCTGGGTTTAGAGAAAATGTAAAGAAAAACAGATGACAGCCCAAAATAAAAACATCACAATTGAAATAATTGTATGCAAAATAAACAAAAAATAACAACAATATAATAGTAATTAAGGATAAAACAAATGTAAATACCACAACATGTATGGTAATACACTGAGAAAAATCAGTGTGATGCTTTTGCAGCATATATCATATTACATAAATGTCATTTGCCTCCATTATGACTAAGTATAAGTCATACACAAGATATTGGTTCGGTTGAAGTTGTGCTTGGCAAAAAAGTTTATTGTCAACCATTCACAGTTCGATACAGTACAAGTTTGGGTTCTGACAAGTTTTCAACGATTCAATTGTGTTTATCTATCGCTACTTAGGATGTTAGCAAGGCAATAAGATATCTAAGAATCACATCTACCTCTTATATTGGGATGAATAGCGGACAATATAATGCACATTTCTTCATCAAGTATTTTCAATTGTCCTCGTCACCTCTTTTTTGTTACTTATAATCACAGATCTATGTACAGGGTGATGAAAAATTCATGGACACGGACTCCACCATGCAATTCCTTGGCAAAAATTAATGTGCACATGCTTTTTGCAAAAATTTCCGCCGATGCATAGGTTTTGCGGAAAACATGGTTAAAGTGAATGCCGATGTGGCAACATAGTAATGAAGAAAACTACTTGGTCGTGAAGTCTGTTCAATGATAGCATTCGTCACATCGTGACGAATAGGTGAGTAGCTAAAGTGGTGGACTGCAAAGCAGCGGACACTGGTTGAATCCCACTTTCTTTTCTTTCAATGAAATGTCAAATTTATTTAATAAGTTATTTTTACTTTACAGTCTGTAGTATTATTGAAGATTTTACACAAAAATACGAATTATCATTAAGAAAATTTAATTTTGAACCCCTATAAACGTGCGAGGATTACAGTGAACAGTTATTACCGTAATTTTTCTTTGGCTTTTGGTATAATGCTCCATTAAAAAAACATACATTTATTTATGTAAAGCTGATTTAGGCCACATTACCTTTCTTATTTCATTTGCCTTGCCATTCTGGAATTCATCAAATAATCCATTTTAATTATTAAATCAGAAGTTCTGCTCTACAGTAACTAAATTAGTATACAGAGAGGTTGTCCACGAAAGCTAAACCCCTGATATTCAAAAGTCTCCTGTATTTACTTTTGCATTATAGTAGTACATACAAAGGTGTATATATATTTAAATTAAGTAAACTATAGGGAAACATTTCGTATCATATATTACTTAATGGCACAATCTTTCTCAATTTAGGTCAAACTGCTGTGGAAAGATCCTAACAATGTAGGATGGAAATATAAGGTGGCCTACAGATGGAAACTGTTACACAGACCAAACATTGGTCTCATAAGGCTAAAAATATTTGATGGCCCTAACATGTTAGCAGATTCAAAGAATGTATATGATAGCTCACTTAAAGGAGGACGTCTAGGAGTATTCTGCTTTTCTCAAGAGAAGATTTACTGGTCTGATTTGATTTATAAATGTAACGGTAAGTATGATTAATGGGAATCATGTTTGACAACAAATGTATCTTTGAAATTTATCTGGAAGCTTACCGATGATTAATTTTGTTAGTCAACAATCTGTAATCTTGATTTATTTTATTAATTCTTCTACTTTATTCAAAACAGATAATGTACCAGAAGAAGTCTACAAAGAATTGCCTCCAAACTTACAAAAAGCTGTGGATGTTGACAAATAGACTGCAGATTATTAATTACCTGCTATCCAGAACTACACCCAGTATATATGGCAGGTGACACATTTTTCTGCGAAAAGAAGAATTTTTCACATAAGTCTCTGCAATGCTTGGGCAAGAAATTTTTGACTGCATAGAAATTGCAGTTTGATCAATTTCATTAAGACTGCTTCATTTCATAGATTAAAAAATAATAAAAAAATTAAATTACCTAATTTCCTTGGGAATGTTAAGAAAACTGCAAATAAAGTGTTAACTATTTCTTTATATCATATATATTATTATTCACATAAACGCTACAATTGGGAGCAGGTCCCGGTGGCAGCGGGCCCCCATCACAACTCAATGCATAATACCCAAATTACATAATAAAATTGGGTTTACTTAATACAAAAATATAAGCTTTTTGATTCCATTTCCTATACACTATATACTACTTCTTAACTTCAAGTCACAGGAACTCCCATCACAACAGCTTAGGTATCACTCAATACATAATGC
This sequence comes from Tanypteryx hageni, assembly GCA_028673005.1. Taxonomy (NCBI): domain Eukaryota; kingdom Metazoa; phylum Arthropoda; class Insecta; order Odonata; family Petaluridae; genus Tanypteryx; species Tanypteryx hageni. Next base: position 105,623,478 of record CM054116.1, read on the forward strand.
CCAAATTACATAATAACAATTGAATGTACTTAATACAAAAATATGACCTTTTTTGATAGTAGTTCCTATACACTATATACAACTTCTTGACTTCAAGTCATAGGAACTCTCGTCACAACAGCTTAGCTACAAACTACAACATGTTTCATTTGTTATTTGTCCATACAACTACAAAAATTTAGAATAAGTAAATAATCTTCTTCATTAAAAAAAAATCGACCATAATTTGACATTAGATAGTTATTTGGAGTATTGTGATTAAATTATAACCCAACAATGTTTATTTACAATAATTAACGCCACTTGGTGGCGCAAGTCCTATAAAAAACTAAATAAAATACTAACCTACAAAAACTCATATTAAATATTAAATACTAAAGTTTTTAACAATTTTACTTTTAAATGCTTTCTTGGTTTGAGGAAAGGGCATAAGAAGTTCTTCAGGTAATTCATTCCAGTCCAATGCTGTTCTATTAAAGAATGAATATTTACCAACATCTTTTCTTCGAACGTTTGTATGAACTTTACACAAGTGATCATTTTTACCTTTAAATGTCGGGGTTTTAATCTTAAGTTTTAGTTCTTTCCAGGCTGGTTTACCGGTATACATTCGATAGAAACAAACTAACCTTTTCACTTTCCTCCTCTTTTCTAAAGTTTCCCACCCAAGCTCCTTTAACATATCTGTTACACTATCCTCTCTTCCAAAACGACCCATAACAAACCTGGCTGCCTTTCGCTGAACCTTTTCCAATTTATTAATATGTATTCTGTCATGAGGATCCCAGACTCCTGAAGAATATTCCAATATAGGCCTTACTATTGTTTTGTATGCTAATTCTTTAGCTTTCCTACTGCTATGTTTTAAATTTCTCATAACAAAGTTAAGTGCCTTGAAACCCTTTGAAACTATACATTCTGCCTGAAGACCCCATGCTAAATCTTTCGTAATATGTATTCCAAGATATTTTATATTATCAACCTTTGGAATTTGTATCACTTCCATATAGTAAGGAAAATTACACTTTTCCCTTTTCATAGAGAATAAAATATGCTTGCTTTTCTTAATGTTTATTTTCATTTTATTTGAACATACCCAAGACATCAGCTTATCTATGTCCCTCTGCAGTAAACCTCTGTCATTTTCATCTTTAATGACTCTATAAATGATGCAGTCGTCTGCAAAAAGTCTCACTTTTGAGGATATTTGACTTGGTAAATCATTTATGTAGATTAAGAATAATAACGGTCCTAAAACGCTTCCCTGAGGGACACCTGAGGTGACATTATTTCATCGGATGAACTATCTCCTATCCTAACCCTTTGTTTTCTATCTGCTAGAAAGGCTTCTATCCATCGCACTACCCTCATATCATAAAGAAAGATTTTTTCTTTTAGTCAATCGAAATAGGTGGAATAAAGCGATCCGAATATCCTATGCAGACATGCATAAGCTGTAAAATTGGGAATAATTTTGAAACGAGAAAAAAGTCTGCTATCCGCCCGGCAAGTGGAAGACCTGGGTTCTATTCCCGGTCATAGAAGACTTTTTTCTCGTTTAAAAATTGTAGTCAATCGTTAAAAACGCCCACAGTCCACACGAAATTTTCTGAATAATTTGACATTTCTACAACTATAACTTCGATGTTTCATAAAAAGCGCGAAGCGAATAACGCTATTCTTTCGTTTATTTGAAGGTTTAATTGGCGCTCATTCAAACTGAGGTAACAATGCGGGTCGCCTTGTCAACACTCGAAAAGAGTACAAAAACTGATAAAATTTCAAAAATAAAGGGGTATTTCTGACAAATTATTCCGTGTAACATCTAAAAATTGCAAGAATAAGATCTTTTATAGTGTTAGCTGCCGAATAAAGCAAAACGGAGAAAATTGGTCGATATTTATGTATTTTGATGAATGAAAAAAATCTTGCACCTTGAAAAATCGAAAATCCCATGTAAACTTATGGGAACATATAACCGTCTCCCGGAGTCGAATCCGGAACTTTTTCCGGGATGTTTGATTTTTCTAGGGACCACCTCGTGGGGTTTTTAACTATTATGAAAGTTTCTGCCCTTAATTACATTGTGAAATGTCCAACAGTAGCGTGACAGATGGACACGAGAATTGTTATAATAAAAGCCTAGATGGTGGGATGCATTAATGCTGACGTCATCAAATTTTAACGCGTTTTTAACCAACTAACCGATTAAGGGGGCAGGTTGAGAATTCGCAGGAATGTTTGATTCAGATGTAAAAATTAAATGACGAAAAATAAATACGAAAAAAGACCCTGGGGGGGGGGGGGGGCGATTTCCGTTTCCCGTAAGATAACACATAAAAATCCACTTTTTAAAGTGCAGGCTTTTATTATTTTGGAAATTAAAATTAGAAAGAATGGACGTGCGATCTTCAAATTTAAACTATGTTTTGGGAAAATTAATGAGGTTTCTTATTCTATTCGTCTTTTTCCGTCAACCGTCTCTCATATTAAACATTTAAACCACACATTTTTGGAAAATATCGGCTTTAAAACGGGATGTTGCCTAGGCACCCACGTCATTGTTAAACTTGGAGAATTAATTGTTGTCTCAAGCCACATACCTACGTGTATACGAGTGCATAGATTGCCTTGAATTATCGTAGGATTTTTCGCAAAAAAGCGTAATCCTAATGAGACTAGGATTTAGTTTGGATTCTTTTGCTTATCTAAACGACTACATAGATGTAGAGTAAGAGAGAGGGGGATGTGGGGAGGGAGATGGGAAGGAAGGGATATACAATGGAAGGTACATGAAGAGTAAGGGAGGTATAGAATTAGAGAAGGACGGGAGGAAAGAGATAAAGAATGAAACAAAGAGCTATGGATTGGGACAGGAAAAAATGAGAGAGAGGGAAAGCGGGAGAAAAGAGAGGCAGGGAGAGGGAGGGAGTGAGAGGGAGGGAGTGAGAGGGAGGGAGTGAGAGGAAAGGAAAGAGAGGAATGAAGGGAGAGAGGGGTTGCAGGAGGGAGGGGGGAATGTTATTATACACCCGTCATATGGCGGGAAACACACTAGTTATTATATGTACATACATACATACATACATACATACATACATATGTACAGTCATTTGTAAAAGTCTGTGGGCAAGCTCGGTCGCGCCGTTCACGGCCAAACAGTGAAGTTAAAATATATGTTGGCACTACGTGATTCGCAGCGAGAGAGGGGAAGGGTGGTGTGGGATATATGTTTTGGAAGTTCGAGCGAATGAGGGGAATCAAGGAATGGCCGTAGAATTGCAGGCTACCGGGGTCGAATTGAGACCGCGCCTCGCCCTTGAGGAAAGGTCTCGAATTTGAGACCCAAAGACAGAAAAGTGTTTTCCATGCTCATGCCATACATGATTACGACTCAGCCCAAATCCTCGAGGATATTCCACATCTGAAATGGTTCACCAAAGGATATGGCTTTCCATTTCCGCTGGACTAACACTGGCTGCGTTACCGTGATCGCTAGGGACTTGAACCGACAACGGAGTAAAGGATGTAGACGCGTGCGTTAATAGAAAATTTTTAATTTAAATTTTCGCTTATTTCATGGAATTGAGGTTGTATTTTTAGAGTTATTTTTTAATGAAAACCGAAAAGATGATTTTATACTGAAGAATATTGTAAGTTTTAATAACAATAGATATAGTAATATCTGTTATTCAAATAAGTATTCCAGTTTACTGGAAGCAAACATTAATTCGACTTTGGCACTAGAAATACATAATAGACGAAAATTGTAGTATTGTTTGTTGCATTATTAAAATTATGTTTCACTTAATCAATTTTTACCATGGCCAGAGAACGTTGAGAAGTTCTTCTTTTCAACAAATACATTAAATAGAATTGAATTATTTTATAAATTAGTGCATATCGGAAGAATATGAAGAATTCGGCATTGTAACAAATTTTCTACCAATCGTTCACTAATACCAAAAATCCGCTCCCTCGAGGGTTCATGAAGATATTACGTTTTTTTTTAATTTGTCGCTCGGATTTTTTAATTTGGAATCAACCGCTACGCAAATAGCGCATAAAAATAAAATTTATAAAGCAAAATTATAACATAGCAAGGAAAGTCTTTTGTCAATTCATCTCAGGTATAAAAGAGAAAAAAAAATAATTCGTGAAAAGTGTAACAACTAGCCCCGGTCTCCCTTGTGCATAAGGAAAATGTCATTTTTAGCGGGTATTTAGATAAATAAAAAACATAGAAATGTTAACAAGTTTAATATTCTGTGATATCTCCATGAACTTCCATTGCGCTACGTAGTCGCCGTCCCATGGACCCCACTACATTTTGGAATATTTCCGGACACCGCCCAAGAGAAGTCCATATCTCCCTGATTTGTTCTTCCAGAGATTCAGGAGTGCGCTCGTATTCTGCGGACCACTCCTGAACAACGATGCCCCATAGGTTTTCAATCGGGTTAAAATACGGAGAACGCGCAGGCCAGGGAAGAATTCGTATTTCGGGACGATTATTTAAAAAAATTCCTTGTAATGCGTGCAGTATGTATCGGGCTATTGTCCTGAGTAAATACGACTTCCTCGCCTTCAGGGACGATTTACTTCGCATAAGGCAGGAGGTGCTCGCGAAGAATATCACTGTAAATTCTTGCCGTCATTCTAGGCGGGATTCTCAACAAAGGACCGGGTCCAGCTGCAGTCATCGCACCCCAAAAACCTACACTTACGTGCCCTGACTTTTCAGTGCGAACCATATTTTGCTGCTCGTACCTGAAAACATATTTCAGGAAAACTTTCTTTCATATCAAAAATTTCTGATGATAATATTTACAGATTTACAGCAGAGCACAAAATCTTGCGAGAAGTAAAATAAAATATGAAAAAAAATTGCTGCAAACCTTGTTCCTCGGGGACGCCACAACTGTATCCTGCCATCCTCATCACTCCGAAATGATTGTTCATCGGCAAATATGACGAGATCCCAGAAGGCCTGTTCCATTTCCGCATATTTTTCCACGAAGAATAAGCGGGATGTCTTATGTCCTGATGTAAGCTGTGGCTTACGGCACGGCTTATGGTGGCACAGTCCAGCCTCAAGCGCTCTAGCCCTATAGATCCAATAGCTGCATCCATAACCGAAATCTCGTTGCACCGAAGCCAATCCACGCCTTGTGAGAGGATGCTCTGCTACATGCTGCCGAATCGCCAAATCTTGATCTCCAGTCTTGAATCTGGGCCGGACCGTTCGTGGTTTATTGTTTATTTTTTAGATCACGGTCCCCATCGTTGCTACGTTTGAGCCATCTGTACACGCAATTTCGGTGCACACCGAACTGCCTTGCTACTTCGGCGACCGAATGTCCAGCAGCCACCATCCCCACAATCTCTCCTCTGACCGCAGGCGAAGTCTCAGCAAACGGAGCTCGTTCCATTTCCAATGCCCGATGAATGCTAATTGCGAGTGTATAACTAGGGGCGAATTGGAAGTGGGAAACGGACCAGAAAAAAGCCCGCCTCTGGCTCATTTTGGTAACACCCAGGCTATCAACCTATAGGCCAAGGCAGCACCACAGGTTCACAGACCATCGGCCCACCGGAACTTTGTCCAATGCCCCCGCAGCCCAATCCACCCGTTTAAAAACCTACTTGACAAAAGAAGTTAAATACTGAGCAAAACAGCAGGTCTACTAAACCGTTATTACTAAACCAAAATAGTAATAATTTGTTATAAGAAAAACATATTTCAACATATTAGAGAATTTAATAGCTTTCATTTTCACGAGGTTTCCAACTCATTCTTTCCGCATACAATCCGTGAGTTACACAAATTAAAGTTAAATTGAAGGATTAATATAATTCTTAATTTGACGTTATGCGGCTGGATGCTAAACAAGCCCTTGGTAAATTTCATTAACATCATTTCCCGTAATCCTCTTCCTTCACTTCCCTCTCCATTCCAAACACTCTCGGTATATCGGCGAAAATATAAAACCATATCAGAGACGTGGAGGATTTGCGCTGAATCGTAGCCGGGTCTGACATGAGCATGGAAAACGCTTTTCCGTCTTTGGGTCTCAATTTCGAGACCTTTCCTCAGGGGCGAGGTGCGGTCTCAATTCGACCCCGGTAGCCTGCAATTCTACGGCCATTTCTTGTTTCCCCTCATTCGCTCGAACTTCCAAAACATATATCCCACACCACCCTTCCCCTCTCTCGCTGCGAATCACGTAGTGCCAACATATATTTTAACTTTACTGTTTGGCCGTGAGCGGCGTGACCGAGCTTGCCCACAGACTTTTACAAATGACTGTACACACACACACACACATCATGATTAGTGCATTAATTCATAGGCGTTCGTGAGTTTTGGAGCAACGCGAATTGCTATGAAAACAAAACTTGGTTTTATTTGAGTGTTGAGAGGAAGGAAGAAAGTGAGATATGGAGGGAGTGAGAGAGGGGGTTTAGATTGAGAAAAAAATATACGCATAGGAAAACAAGTTTTCTATACTTTGAATACGCTCTATTCGGCTCCATGGGTGAAAAATATTTTCACTATAAAATGTCAGGCCTTTTATCTGAAAAAAAACAATACGTACACATTTTAAAACGGCATTTAGAGAAGAAACCCGTATTTAATTCGATTATTTCATAAGATGAAACGGTCAGAGGGCGTAGTTCAGGTGACGCATATTACGCATATTTATAATTATTTTATCGTTTGTGCTCCTTCTGTTTCGCACTAACTCTCTCATTTTGGAGTTCCCTACTATGTTACCTGTTATATCCTCTTTGATGATCTACCATTCGCTCTAGTTCTCATCAACTGCTCTTCACTCCTATCCTATCCTATTCGATTAATTTACCTTAAGTTGTAAATGGATTATTAAGTCACCTTGGATAAATTACTCAACGTTAAAGTATATCCCATTTGCACGAGATAATTTATTGAAATTGCGAATGATCTAAAAGGGTCTGGAATGCATTCTTCCACAATAATATAGTAAAATAGACACGGATGAAATCACTGCCGGAATAAGACTAATTGTTTATCAGCAGGGGTTACCACATTCGTTCAACTGTTACTTAACTTTTAGGAGATTGTGTATTGATTTAATTTTAGTATCGGATTTTAAAATTTGTATCGATTCACTAATATTTTAATTTCTAATTTTTAATGTGCCTTAATTCCGTCTTTGAGCGCAATTATCGATATTTTGGCATCTCAATATTTTCCTCTCGTATTTGAACACGTATTTCGTATATATTTTACGTAGTAAAAATTATTCAATATTTTTTCGATGGAATTTTAACTTCAAGCATGAAATATCTTGAACAAAAGTAAAAAGAAAGTTTATTTACAATCCGAAATATTTATTCATTGCTTATATTAGCACTGAATAAAGAAATTAATTTTTCCTATCGATTATATTAGTTTAATCAAACGCAAATTATATTTGCAATAAGCGATTGCGATATATTTTTTCAACTTGCGATACTTACGACCCTCTATCATCAAAGAAAATTCTTACTCATGTTTTCTATTCATCCTCCTCTAAATGCCAAAGTTGTCAGGTTTTCTGTGAAAAAATGCCACGCATGGATTTTGACATTTAAAAGAATAGTCATTTTTTGTAAACCAACTCGTCAAATTTGATGTCAGCCTGAGCACTAATATTGAATCAAGCATATCAGTTATCTTCTTTGACAATTCTAAACAATCTGAAATAAAATTAAATGTCTGCCAAATATTATAATAGACTTTATTTGTCAATCTGCACAGTTTTTTCTGAAAAGTTACCTAAAAGTGTCTTCTTGGCTGGCGATGCTCAGGTTCCTCCAGTTATTGAATCTTCATAAGAAGTCAGTCATAATGAGTGTTGCCAGCAGAAGGTTCTTTTTGAACTCCAAAAGATAAAATCCCCTTTTCCACAAAAATGATTCACCTGGTTTGAATGGTAAACATAGGAACCTATGAAATACTGAGGAAGCAATTATTTTGTGTTCCCTGCGAGTGTGAGAAACAATACATTGGGGGAGACGGGGAGAACAATCGAGACCCGTATGAAAGAGCATGAGCGGTGCATCAGACTGCGGCAACCGGAAAAATCGGCGGTCGCGGAACACTGCCTATTGGAAAATCATCGCGTTCGGATATCAGAAGCGAAAACCAACAGGTATTGTGACCGGATCGTCAAAGAAGCCATCGCGATCCGGCTCAATCCTATGAATTTCAACAGAGACAAAGGCTTCACGCTCAGTAAAGCATGGGCGCCGACCAACAACCAGCTGGGCGAACAACACCACGCCCGTGGATCGACCCGTCGACCAATGAGAGAGAGGGCGAACGGATATATAAACCCTGGAGGATCCGGGCTCAGCACCTCGGGGGGTGCCGGTGGTGTAGCTGTTAGGGCGCTGGCTGCTACTCGTCTGCTGCTTGAAAAGGCATCGGGTACGAATCCTGCGCAAGTAGGATTTTTCTAAGGTTGCCCGGCCCCCTGTTTGTGTGGTTTGAGGAGACCGCGCAAATTCAGCTGTTCTGTCCTTCGGAAGGGACGTTAAGCTGTTGGCCCCCCAGGTGTTCTTCGTAAGAGCAGGCAAATGCCGGCACCGGGTTTCCCTTTTCCCTTCCCCGGCTATTCATTGCACTACCTCTGAGATACCCACTGTGCGTAGGACAGAGGCGAATCGGCTGGGCATTCAAATTCAAGTTATCAGCACCTCAGGTTCTCCCTGAAGATGATATCCGAGTGCGTTATCGAAATGTCGGAATTCGACAGTACTATGACCCGGTTGGAATCCCGAGAAAACTTCTTCGCATCAAATCGCCGATAAAGTCTGAGATATTTCTACATATAAGGGCGCCCGCGTTAGCTCTCATTTCTCATTCCTGGGGTGAGCGAGCCTTCCCCTTCCTTCCTCATACTAAGGGCTTCTTCTAACGAAGGTCTGACCGAAACTTCCTGTCTACCCAGCTCTTTTTGACTTGATTTAGTCATTCGGTTCAGTTTTAATCCTAAAATGGAGCCTCCTCTCTCTGTTTCCTATTCTCCGATGTAAAGTTCGGTAACTGTCATCTTCATTCCCTAAACCCTCATCACTAACTATAACGATCTCCAGTTCTCAGTGATCCCAATCAGTTATCGGAATAATCTACCTCTCTTCGCTAAACTATGCCATCTTAAGGTGCGAAATTCAAAGAATTACATATTAAGGAAGCTTTGACGAAATACTCGATTTAAAAAATAACATTCCTATTCGCATTGGCAATTTCTGTGAATTCCAAATAAACCAATGGGGAACGAAACTGCTTTTCTTCACACTGATATTATAAATATTTGAGGTCTTAACTAATTACTCTGCTAATATTAGAAATCATTGACGATTTAGCCAACTACTCTGCTAATCGCATAGAAACGTACAGTATTAATTAATATTAAGTAATTAAAACTTAATTAAATTAATTAATGCTGGGTCGTCTCATTTTCACGCTTAGGTCAATTCAAATTACGAGCATTGAGGATCCTTGCCTACATGTGAGTTTTAACTATGGTTGATCCCCAAGAACTCCTTTCATGCTTCTTTGACTAACAGCACCGTTAAGGAGGCATCGAATCTCACAACACATATCTACATATAGTCCAACGGAAGCACTAAATTGTTCCGCGATTAAGGTTGGAGAGGTGGTTAGTCCAGGTCATTGCAGACTTTAGGTAAAGGATGAAGCCACCAGCGGCAGACCGTTGAATTCCTTTCGACAGTTCATGAGGTTGGCGGGTAAACATTAGCTATTTCAATTACGGGAGACAACCACACCGAATAATTAACCAATCCTCCAAGAAAATGCCTCTCTTTGCAGAAAATTAGTCATTTAGGTGGGGGGCGCTAGCATGACTGTCAAAATATTTGAAGGATATACCAAATTTTTAGAAAATACGATAAAAATTATAATACGAGAACAAATGTTTTAAACAGTTTTTGCTGCACCAGTCACACAAATGGAAGGTGGTTTTAATTAAGAACAAAGACAGAACACTTCATTAATTCATATTTTTAAATATAGTATTCAGACACGTTTTTTGCGAGGTAGAGGCTTGTTAGCTCCCTTTACACCTAAACGCAATTGTTAAGTATTTCACAATTTTCCATATAAAATGTTAATGCATATTTACAGATTACAGTTAAATTGCGAAGGGGGATTAACAAAGTAAACAAATAAGTACAACTGGAACATAAAGTTTAAAAATGATAACAGGATGCACTGAAATTTAAGTGGGAAAAGCTAAGTATGAAAAGGGCGTATCATATTTAGTAAAAACTCACTTGCAGGAAAATACCTACAAAAAGGGATGTGTGAAAAACCTGCGCATGCCTACAATAGAGGAGCTAAGAAAATTTATCATATAATTACAAATACATGTACAAAAAGTGCATATAGTCAAGATGAATAATATTATATGAAAAACGTGTTAAAACACAAAAAAGAAAAAGAAGAAACAAAAGAAACGCCTGCGACAGTTAAATTTGTTAAAAGATAAGGATAGAAACTGAAATATTTTGGCCTACAGCAAGAACCATCATGGTACACAAATTACGTGTGCGTACACTTACATACGCATACATACACACACAAACATAGGCACACACACATATATAAATGCTCGCATACATATATACAAATAACATAGATTACACATTTCGTAGTTAGAAACTAAAAGAAAAAATACATTTTAAAAACTTGTTTGGGAATATAATTTTAGATATTGAGTGAGAGGTCGGATAGTAAGAAGATCAGACCGCTGCTATAAATAAATCAATTTTAAAATTCAGCGTGAGATGGTGGTAGGGTGTGCTGTACCAGAAACAAGTGTATGAGGAAAGTACTTTAAAAATTGGAAGGACAAGTCAAAATAGTTTATTCAATTGATCAGGTGGACTAAATGGAGGGAGAGGACTTATGAAGAGAGGCCAAGGCCCCACCAGGCCCTCTAGTTACGTCTCTGTTAATCCTTCTGTATTAGAAATTGAAATCGCTAGTCGCTGAAATTATCACAGCACTGATAGCAATAGTCCGCGTAGGCTATTATAGCTAGGAAATTTAGAACGATATTCCTCTGCCGTGCTCTCTGTCGACGTTCTGCGTGTGGCTGCATCCTTTCCAATTCACAAGTGGGTTTTTAGAAGACTCAATCTGCAATTAGAAATGAGCTGTCTTTCATTAAATTAGTTTGCTAGTTTTGTCGTGCGCGTCACGATTTATCATTGCGTCCTACCGAAATTAAAATAATAATAGTTATTGTGATGAATGTGATAATGTATCGAAGCGTCCGATTTCAAAAGCGATAAATATTTTCATGATTATCAGAGTCATAAGTGCCTGCGGCTAAGAGGAGGTTAACTGAATGGATTAGTTCTACATGCAGTCACGCCATGTTAACTTCACCGTATCATCTGCTTGCGACGCAGTGTATTTTCTATATATAGTTGAGCACAAAAAAGAATAAATGTCGAGTTTGTAACACTTTATTTTAAAGAAAACGAGAACAAATAACCAAAATTTCCATGAAACGGATTTAGCTTATTCCTTCAGATACAGGAAATACCCTATGCTCGTTTAATATACGCCGGTTTATTGAATAAAACTCCTGTCGCCAGTAATAATCAATAAATATTGAGGACAATAATTTAATTAATTGGACTGGGTCACGGCAGCCGAGTAATTTCGGTAATTTGAAATTAAGAAAACGGATTACTTTAATTGTGATTGTCCAGATAATTTTTAATAATAGAATTACGATAATAGTTTTTAATTCATCCAAAAATTTACAGAACTTATTTATTAAGAAATATACACACAATATTTTTTTAATTTAGTTGAAGTTGAACTGAATTTCGTTAGTTGTTTTTCATCGTTTTTGAGTTATGTTTTTGTTGTTGTTTAAAATCTACTCTTCCTAAAACGGAGTTTTTAACTATTATTTTATATCCATGCAATAAATAAAATATTTAGACGTAAGACTTCTCATTATTGGGAACAAAATTCTTGCAGAATAGTTATGCAGTATATTTTTGCAAATATAAAAAAGTATTCGATATGGCAACGCCTAAACTTGGATCACTCAATGACCTTGGCGTTAAGAAAGATTTTAATGCAACCAATGAAAATAATTCTGTACTGCTTCAAATATGTTGTACATTAGGTAGAATAGAAAATTAATTAAATTATTAAAGCCTTTAAGAGAATATATGACATTCTCTCAAGAAATTAAGATTGCCAAACCTCTCAGATAAATAAAACCGCAATTTATCGCAAAAATGCGGTTTGGCGCTTTCTCTCTTTTTAAATTATCTCGCAGGTCCATTAATCCTTGGTCGGCTAATTTAAAGACATTGTGCAATAGATATGACAGCAAAATGACCTAACTGACATGTTGAGAAGTATTTTGAAAAATAAAGCATTCTATCGATGTCGTTTCCATCTCTCTATTGTACAAGCAAGAGTTTATGGGAAAAGGGAGATTAGGTGAACCACACCTACGGAGATCCAGGTAATGGTCCATGGCGGATAAGAATACATTTTAAAAATGTAACTCATTTGTTAGTCATGAAAATTTCAAAAATATAACCGACTTTTTAACTAGGATAATTACAAAGAGTGATAATAATAGAAGGAAAACTAAATTGAACCGGCGATGCAATGCAAAACTCAGACAAAGCTGAGAAAAGCTCTCTTTAAAGCAATCGTGCACACGCGTTTGGCGTTTACTGTATCAAAACAAGAATGATGTTACATTAGTTACTTATTTTTCCTTTCATAAAGAATATATCTGCCACCGGCGGAAATTGATGTCCGATTAAAACTACTCCATATTGTTGGTAAATAGATAACTACTATTTTTAAGGCAAATAAAGCAAATTTCAAAGATCTGAACGTTTAAATTATTTAATAGTCATGGAAAATGTGGACAACATTAAGACGCCCGGAAATTGAACCCGGATCTTCCGCTTCCTACAAATCACTTAAAACAAACTTTGTGAAAAGGACTCTAATTGAAGCTTAATTGCAGAGCATCCGGGAAACAAGTGATAATTTGAAAATGAATTTTTATAAATAACTTTTATATAGCTAATGCCTCTATATGCATTAACTTAATTTTAGGATACATTATTTACAATATTTACATTGAACATTGATGAAGCTCGAAGTCTTTCTAATTCTGCCTAAGCACTTCGGTTCATACTTGGTTCAGCTAAACCTTACTCTCGGTGGTCACTAAATATTTCTTGTTTTCCATATAATTCAATGCAATGTACCTAATTCCGCTGAATCAGCAAGAATGGGGTTTATCTTGAAAACGAAATATTTTCCCATCAAATTACTTTATTTGGGTTCGCAGTTTAGGTACTTCGATTTCGTCCCCTTTTATCGTTTCTCAGCTCATTTGGTGGACACTTAAGTTTCTAATCACAGTGGTTACCCATGAAATTATTGATTGTGAATCATTAACAAGAGAATACATTTGATCAAAATTTAACCAACGTAAAAAATGCAATGTGTATGTGGGAAAATGACTGTAGATCGAAACTTTTTTCGTTCAATGCCACGTGACTATTATTCTATACCGATGCAGAGAGAAGTTGCGGAACTTGAGAGGTATGAGTAAAGTTTTGTAATATTTTTTAGAGCTAAAACCGTGTCTCAATAAATGCCCATTGGACTAGATTTTGAAAATATATTTCTCAGCAAACAAATAATAGGACACGATTGATATACAAGAACCAGATTTTTTTACTTCCTAATACCATAAAGCGGAATTTGAACTACCAGATTCTTTATAAGTATGAGAAATAAATTAAAGGAGTGTGAAGAGAATAAGAAGAAAATTGGCAATAAATGCTCGAGGCTTAATAAGTTGCAACAATAGAAATATCCTACGATCATTCGCAGGTCTTATTTTAACAAAAGTTTCAAACACGTTCAAAGGTGTATTACCGCATTCCATTTCAAATTATATCTATCTCCAGTCCTCGTTCATTCATATCTGTGATTTAATATGTATTTAGGTGTATTTCTTAAGTAAACAAATACAACTCACGCAAGATTGCATAATTTACTTATTTTAACTTTGACAATTTATAATTAGAGAAAATTCATAGTAAGATTTTTAAAAATCTCGATATTTTCCTTGCCACTGGAATCGATATAAATGGACTTTTTTATGTTTAAGTACTCCATTAGGTTAAAAGATGGAAAAAGAATCGCACGCTCGGTTAGAAAATTATGAAATTCCACTTTTGACGATTTTCCACAGTCGATATAGTCTTTGAAACAATTTTTAGCCTAGAATGTTTTTAACATTTATCGTTTCATTGCTGAAATATTGAATTTCAAAAACATACTCAATCAGTATCTCGTATTTCCTTTTCCGTGGAGATTGTTAGCCCTACGTTAATTCTCCATGTCGCACATTCTATTATTTTTTGAGAATATACTAGTAATATTTTGAATGTATTGCGTCGCCTTAGCATTTAAAACGTTTAGCAATTATCTACATAATATAATGTTCAGTTAAAAGGCAAATACAATTAATATATTATCTTCCTCTAAAGCGGTCTTTAAAGGACTTCATCATTCTTTTAGATAAGCGTTTATTGATAATTGGACTTGCAAAAGTCTGTATTCCTTCAGTAGTATAAATCAAAATGATTTTTATTCATATTGTTTATAAGCAAGATTTTGCGATATTTAAAAGGTAAAGTTTGTAGCCGCATCCCTGCACTCTCTAAGTTTTATTTTAACTATACCTTCTATTATTTTCCGCACTGCATTGTTTGAGAATGTTGACGAAGCTTGACTACAGTTGAAGTAACTAGTCGATTAACATAATACCTATATTGATGTGAAGTGTAATTTTAATTTATTTTTTGAATTAATTCTAAAGAGCCGCTTTGCACAAATACAACTGGTTTCCATCAACCCCTCAATCCGATCAATTTTAAAAGTCCCTTTTCGCACATCAAAGCGGCCACTTTAATGCATTTTAACGTTCTTGGGATTTATGTTTGATTTTCTGTTGAGGAAAAGGTAAATATTATAGATGGCTCAGATATTTTCGGGGTTAACAAAGAGAAGTCCGAGTACGTACAAATGCACGTCTAACCAAGTTGAGGATTTAGAGCATTTAAAATTATTTTTATTCGGTGAAAGTGAGATCTAGGATTATTTTGATGTCAACTCTGTTGATTTATCGAGAATAATTCATTCAGCCACGCGGCCTTTCTTTCCGCATCCTGCCGAATCTCCCATCCCGTCACACGTACCCTCCTTCCACTACTAAACATATTTGTACCTCCCCTTTCCTCCTCTCCATCTCGCATCGTCTTACAATAAAAGGTGGCTCAACTCACTCCGCAGTCGAAGTCGCTCTCTGTATTTCTGCCAGACTGCACTGCAACAAAACGGCATCGCCTTCGTGAAGATGTCCCGTGCCCTGAGGATAACATTCCTCGCCCTCTGCCTCGTCGCCGCTCTCACATCCGCGGCGCGATATTCCAACACCGTAGAGGACGACGACGACAAAGACGGGAACGAACTTGACGAGGACGACGGCGAGGATTTCGAAGACAGCGATGAGGACGGTAAGATACGAAGGAGACACCCATCAACGCCATCTAACGAAATGATATATTCTCTCCGCTTTTATTTACCATAAAAATTACCAATAAAAATAGCCGTTTTACAATAAAAATTTCAAAAGAAAGCCTAGACGCAGTGAGGCCTAAGACCTTACAGATCATATAAAGGCTAGGGAGAGAAATTTATGGTTTTTAACTTTGCTTGACGGATGCCATTTAACGAGATACGAATATAGTTTATTAACGCATTTATGTAAAGTGGAAGTTGTTCAAAATCACAATTGAGCGATACATTTTAATAACGATCACTCCTACTTAATTTAATTAAAATTTAGGTGATGAAAGTTACGACGGACAGACGAGACGTGCACATAATGTGTTCTGCTACTACAGATTTTCTGGTAAATAACGCCTAAAAATGAATTTTGTAACCACTTCTATATAGTTAAAATTTTTTTTTGCACGAAAATTATATTAAAATTTTGCCATACGAACCGCTCAACTTATTCGACAAAAATTTAAAAGTTCCTTATATCACATCCAGTCTCAAAGTCTGAGGCAAACCTCAAAAGGTTAAGCTTTTAGGTTAATTTTTAATCAATTATTGCTCTTCGTGCGTGTTTTAGGCTAGTTTGCAAAGTAACAGAGCGTTATGAAATGGTCGTGTCCGTGTGTGTGTGTCCCCCACTAACAACTTTTGCACCAATGGACCGATATTCATGAAACTTGGTATGAAGCTCATGCTGCCAGGGCCCAGCTGTATATTTTATTTGGCGAAGATTGAGGTCCCGGGTTCGATTCCAGGAACGTTTTCCCATATTTTTTACATAGGAAGTATCAAATCCACCCTGCAGAGATGTTTTCTTTAATACATTAAAATATCTTAAAATTGTGATATTGGAGCGAGGTTTGTACTGTTCTAAGGGTAAAAGAATGTACATTGCAATTATTATCACCGAATTTTGGTAATCGATCTTATTTTCTTGAATTTCTACTAAAACAGCATTTTTGCGTTTTAAAACGCATTTTATTGGATTGTTGCCATGGAGACAATTATTAACGAACTCAGATTGAGCATAGATGGTTTATTTTTTCCACTCGATTACCCTTCAGTAATGGACAGTTGATCGATATATATTAGCGCATAATCAGCAACATTTATTAAATTCCTTTATTTAAAAAAAAAATACATGCAATATATTTCAGAAAGAGATTTTGACATTGCTTTTAGAATTTTAAACCTGATAAAGCTCTATTAATTTGTATTCAAATTTTCTCTATCAATAACAAACTATGAATTACAAATGGTACTTATGGTATGAAAATTCCTTGGAATGACTGATATATAGTGAAACATTTCCTGTCAACATAAGTAATCAATTCGGGATGTCAACTTTGGGAAACCAGCCTGGATTAGTCCTGGTTTGGACTTCTTGTTGAGTTTAAGCTATGTGAAAATGCACTGAAAACACCGATGACAACAATGCCAGTAACCTTGGCAACTTCCTTTTCAAATGTGAAAAAATCTGTAAAATTTTACTACAATCTTACAATTCGAGCGAATTCGAATTAGATAAGTTAATAGACGATAAGAATAAGAATCTACATTTTTTTCTATGTAAAATAGTGCAAATGCTGCGATGATATCTCAATTCTGATATATTTAAAAATGTTTATGACTATAAGACTAAATGCTACATGTTAATCAAATGGAAAAATGGGACATGTCTGGAGTCGAAGCAACGAACTTGAGAAAAAATTAAGACCAGTTGCATCCTCATGGAAGTCCGTGTTTCCCATCCATACCACATTTAAAGGAGGTTTTCTTCCGTTTTCACGAAACTATGTACATTTGAAAATATTAGTCTTCTTTAGTTACCACTAACAGTTAGGGGTGAATAATAATTAGAACCAATCGAACAGGGAGCGGCAAACACATTATCTCTCTGGAGGTCCTACGGGTCCCGCCGCCCATTCACGCTAGGCAAGCCCCGCACACACCTCGCACGGGGCCCTAGGCCATGGCCTACTTGGCATATGCCTTAACAGAGTTCAACTGCGACGAAATAGAAGGAAAGATTATAACGTAGACCGAAAAACGTTTGAGGATCGAAAAGAAATTTGTGCGTCAGTATTGTTAAGTTCGGTCAATTTATATAAAGTTTTGTTAAATTCAGTATCTGTGTTCATGAGATTGTTTCTGTTTTTATAGATATGCAGATTTTCTAAAGAGTTGAGTGAATGGTTGGATGAAGTTAACAAAGTTAAATCCTCTAGGTGTAAACTGTGTCCAGTTTCGAGGATATGAGTGGCTACGCTTGATTTCTCAAAACGATTGTGTTTGTAATGGGCTAAGTGTTCTTTGAATCATGTTATTAGTTTTCATCTGGTTTGTCCTATGTACATTAAATTGCAATGTGAACATTGTATTTTATAAATTCCGGATTTGTTTATGTTCTCCGTTCTGTCTTTGGTGCTATCCAGTAAGTTTTTCAAACTATGTGGGTTCGTATATGTTATTGTGCAATTCTTTTGTTTGAAAATTTTGTTCAAGCCCCTGTTTCATATGGGACAATACGGTAGTTTTATATATTTGTTGGCCTTATTGTTGTCAAGTTTGAAAGTGGTGGAGTTGGACAACGTTTTGAAAACAACAAGGAACGACCATATAATGACCAAAGTAAAAAAATTAGCCATCAACAAATGGTTCCAACAAGAAATTAAGAACTTATACGCCAAAAGGAGTTTATTAGAAATATTGGCCTATGATTTACATCTGAAAATAACAAAAAACTTAAATAACGTTGGCTTCGAACTATGGAACAACTTTGAACATAAAATGCACGAGACCAATTCTCATAAATATCACACTAAATCATTAACTTTAGACAAAAAATTAAAAATTCTTAAACAAAAACAGATTGGTAATACACAAAACTTAGCTAATCAACCCAATCACATCTCACAGAAATTTGAATTCATTGAAAATGTATCCAAAACATCTTTTTCTCAGGAAGAATTGTCTTTACTAAATATGGGTTTGAAGTTTGCATTACCACCTAGGAAACTACCTATAGACGAACTTATTACCGACATTGAAAAATCCATAGAATTTTTCGAAAATTCAAAAAATTACATTAGACAAGCTTGTTTATTACAATTAAAAGATAACTTGAACAAGCCTACAAAGATTCATCCTAGTAATAGTAATTTCCCAAATACCATTAAAAAACTTAAGAGGAAAAGATTGCTTTTACATCAAAGCAGATAAAGGCAACAAAATTGTAATCATGGACAAAGCACAATACGTTGACAACGTCCAAACCATGTTAAACAATGGACCATATATCAAATTAAATAAAAACCCATTAAATTCCATGATCAATAAAACCAAAGCAATCATCAAAGGATGCAATAATATCATAGACAAAAAATTAAGTTTCAAATTAAATACTTCCAACCCAAACAAACCTAAACTTTATTGTCTTCCAAAAATCCATAAGAACGACAACTCCATGAGACCAATTGCATCAGGGATCAATAGCCCTACTTATAATTTAGCCAAATGGCTAAACAGTGAATTCAAACAGATGCCATTCCTTGACAAACACTCAGTCAAAAATTCTTATGATCTGATTAAAATTGAAAAATACAACCATAAAAGAATCAGAGATTTTGGTCTCTTTTGACGTGAAAAGTCTTTTCCCAAGTGTACCCTTAGATGAAACATCCCAAATCTTAAAATCTCTTTTATTAAAACAAAATTTTACTGACGAAGTTGTCCACGAATACCTACGGCTCACTAACTTATGCATGCAACAAAACATCTTTCAATTAGTGGAGGCTCGTAGCTAAAATTAGTGGGGGTGCTGCTCCAGAAAATTTTTAGCCTTTGTTTTAAAATTGTGTAAAAGGAAAAAAACATGTATAAAAAGAAAATTTATTCAGGAACTTGATAAAATCTTAACAAAAAAAACCAAACTTTTTTACTTACTTTAACTTAAATTGTTACAGTTCAAGCTTGATCTATTCATTTAAAAATGAAATCCATAAAAGAACCGAAAAAAAATGAATCAAATAGAATAGCTGGAAGCAGAATAATAATCTAATTCTACACTCTTCTACACTTTATCACATTCAAGAATATGGTACACGGTTTTTAAGCACAACACACGCTGAGTAAAAAAAAAACTTCCTTCCACCATCACGCCAGAGCCGGCACTATGAGAGCAACAGTGCTCTCTCTACCTGGCAGTCCCGCCTTCCTCCCCACCCCCCCTCCTATGTGCGCATGTGCACAACAGTCAAACACCACGTCGCTGGCACTGTGAAGCGCACAGTTCCATACAAAGATTTTTGTATCTTTTTCATAAACTGGGGGATGGCTACTGAAGTACTGACATTAAGCTTAAGGAATATATCATCATCATCATAGGTAGTCTGTCCGTAGACAGGTCCGTGATTATTCTTGGTTAAACCTGGTTCTCCATATACTCCTATTTTCCGCTGTCCTCTTTATATCTTGATAACTCTCTTTCCCTTTCAAATCGTCTATCAGCTGAAACCTTTTCCTACCTCTTTCCCTTTTCCCATCTAGTTTTCCTTCTAACACGTCTTTAATCATACTCTCTCTCCTCAGGTAATGTCCAACCCAGTTAGCCTTCCTCTTTCTGATAGTCTGTATAATCATTCGCTTCTCTCCTATTCTTCGTAGCACTTCATCGTTTTTCATCCTATCTGTCCATTTTATCTTCAGCATTCTCCTCCAAGCCCACATTTCAAAGCTTTCCAAGTATTTGATGTCATTTTTCCTTAGCGTCCATGTTTCTGCCCCATACAATGCTATACTCCATACGTAGCATTTTATCAACTTCTTGCGGATATCTTCCCTTATATTCCCTGTAAGTAGTTGTTTCTTTCTCCTGAAAGCCGCTTTTGCTTTTCCTATTCTAGTTTTGATCTCATCCGTACATTTTGCCTCTTGTGTTATGATACTTCCAAGGTATTTATATTCTGAAACTTGTTCTAATGGCTTTCCCCCAATAGTTATGTTCAGATTCTCTTCTTTACCCGATATTCGAATGACCTTGGATTTTTCTGTATTTATTTCCATACCGTATTTTCTACCTGTTATCACTAGTCTATTTATCATTTTTTGTAGCTCCTCTTCCTTTCTTGCTAGAAGTACTTGATCATCTGCGTATTTTACTGTTCTTATAATCCTTCCTCCAATTTTGAAATCCCCTGTGCCTTCTAAAGCTTCTTGCATTAGACTTTCTCCATATATATTGAATAGGGTTGGCGATAGGCAGCAGCCTTGTCTTACTCCTCTACCGATATTTATTCTGCAGGTGTCCACATTCTCAAACCTGACCTTTACAACTTGATTCTCATATAGATTCCTAATCAGTCTCCTGTCTTTCCAGTCTACACCTATATCCTTTAATATCTTCATCAACTTTACCCAATTTACTCTATCAAAGGCCTTCTGCCAGTCTACGAAACATGCACAGATATCTTGACTGTATTCTATTGCCCTTTCTGATATGATTCTAACTACTCCTATAGCATCTCTAGTTCCTCGTCCTTTTCTGAAACCGAATTGATCTTCCCCTATTATTTCTTCTGCCTTTTTCTCCAGTCTTTTATTAAGAATCCTCGTGATGATCTTCGATGTGTGTGACAGAAGGCTTATAGTTCTGTAATCTTTACACTGCATTGCCTTTGGCAATGGCAACAAAAATAAAGAAAGAATTAAAGAAAAAAGGACTCATTATATTAAATGTTATCGATAATATCAAGTGGAAATAGGGGGTGCTGCAGTTCCGCAGTGCCTATACACGAGCCGCCACTGCTGACAATTATTTTCCAAATAACTCTTTCCATCCTATGAATCAAAAAACAGCTGTTTTCCAATTCTTAACACACCGATTGTGCAACATCCCCTTAACAAAGATAGATATGTTAAAGAACTCAAACACATAAAACAAACTGCAAAGAAACTTGGTTTCGATCCCAATTTAATCAATAAATTAATAAGAAAACACAATCTTAAAAAAACGTTGTCCAACTCCATCACTTTCAAACTTGACAACAATAAGGCCAACAAATATATAAAACTACCGTATTGTCCCATATTAAACAGGGGCTTGAACAAAATTTTCAAACAAAAGAATTGCACAATAACATACACGAACCCACATAGTTTGAAAAACTTACTGGATAGCACCAAAGACAAAACGGAGAACCTGAACAAATCTGGAATTTATAAAATACAATGTTCACATTGCAATTTAATGTACATAGGACAAACCAGATGAAAACTAATAACACGATTCAAAGAACACTTAGCCCATTACAAACACAATCGTTTTGAGAAATCAAGTGTAGCGACTCATATCCTCGAAACTGGACACAGTATACACCTAGAGGATTTAACCTTGTTAACTTCAGCCAACCATTCACTTAACTCGTTAGAAAATCTGCATATCTATAAAAACAGAAACAATCTCATGAACACAGATACTGAATTTAACAAAACTTTATATAAATTGACCGAACTTAACAATACTGACGCACAAATTTCTTTTCGATCCTCAAACGTTTTTCGGTCTTCGTTATAATCTTTACTTCTAATTTCGTCGCAGTCTCGCAGTTGAACTCTGTTCACTGCCAAGGCAGGTTCTCCCCTGAAGATGCTCACTTAGTGGGCGAAATGCATAGGGCTTATCCTATAATTTTTGGCTGAAGGAGTTTTCTACCACTGATCAACTTGGAGCCAAAGTGTTCATGAGCTAACACCTACTGAAATAACAAAATGTTATGATTTATTACAGGGGAAAGGAGAAGTTCATGAATTTCATGTAACAGGTGAGTGAAATTTTTAATTGGCATGATTTTTCACTCGCATTTTTAACTCGATAAAAAATGCATCCATCCCTACCTTGCTAGTCTCAGCTGCCAAGTTTTAGTTCCTTCTGCAAATTCGTAACAAAGTTGTAGGAAGCCTAAAATAATTAAAGGTTTTAGCTTAGTGAAAAACAATCAAGAATCATCTATGACTCCCTGGAAATCGTTATCTCTATTTTCTCCATTCCTATATTTCCCCATTTCAGTAGTTTTATTTCTCAATACGCTTCAAAAAAATATATGAAGAAATAAAATAAAAACATGAAAGTGAGTGGACGTTTCTGACCAATGAGATTTAGAACTGGTTTTGGAACTCTTGATTTAAAAAAATACTATATTTACCCACATAACTACCACACTTTTCGGCAGTTATTGATCTCTAAAACGCGCAAAAATACGACTTTTCTAGTTTTTCGATATTACAAGAAAGATGTAAATTATCATTCTCCATTCTTAAATAACTTCATGATATAAACTGAATATTTATTTTCAAATTATACAACATTGTTCAAAAATACTTGTGCGATGGTTACCAAAAAATTAGTACATTACGCAAAGCCATGGCCTACTTGGCATATGCCTTAATCCAGCCCTGAATACAACTCCTATGACCAAAAGATGAAAAATATATTGATTTTCTCTAAAATTCTTCAATTCCTTTTTCAGAAGAGGAAGAAAGTGATGATGGTACTGGAACAGATGACCTGAAGTTGAAAAGTGTGTATTCAACATTTAAAGAAATATATATATATATAACATATGTATACAAAACCATGATACATAGTATTTTATAAATAATAACTGTTTTAATTACAGAAAAAGCTTTGTTGGCAATGATGAAAAAACTCATGGAATCATTCAACGCTCTCGAAGATGAAACTACAGCAAGAGTATGATGTTTATTTTTTAAACTTACCATTTGAGTCGTCATTACCACTTATCATTGTATTAAACAAAGCCAAAATGCTTCTGCTGAAGTACAGTACAAAGCCCAAAATCCAGCAATCTCAGGACATATAGGTTATCGGTTTATCATCTTATCATCCCCTTCATTTACTTTGCTACAAGACAATGGCAAGCTAATCTATCAACATTTAAATGATTTGTGTAATAATAATCTTTTAAACCTGAACGTTGACAAATCTCAATCAATGTATTTTTCTAACATTAATAAAACCCATAAGCCTTATAATCAAGGTTAACGTTATACCTATTAATCAGGTAAATCATACAAAATTTTTGGGAATCCATTTAGATTCTCATATTTCATGAGAATTTCATTTATGTAAATTGTCAAGTAACCTTAGTTCTGTTTGTTTTCTCATAAGATGTGTATGATCTACTGTAATGCTTGATGTCCGTCTTACTTTGTATTATGGTGAATTTTATTCACTTGTAATTTATAATATTTTATTTTGGGGTTCATCCCCTCATTCTGTCAATATATTCAAAGTTCACAAAAGAGCTGTTTGCTTGATTGTAAATGAACCATATGATGCACCTTGTTGCCCTATTTTAAAAAAATTGAAAATTCTTCCATTACCATGTGTACATATCCTTGAAGTATTAGTATTTATGAAGAGAAGTTTATCTGATTTTAATAAAAATTGTGGAATACACAGTCATAGTACCAGAAGCAGTAATAACCTACATATTCCATTTGTTCATACAAGATCAGATTTTCTCGAGGTATGGAGCAATCCTGTTCTTCTTCTTCTAATTATGAAATCTCATTGAAATTGTTCTCAAACCAGTCCATGATTATTTCCCTAGTTATCCAGGCCTTCTTGTTGTGTACAAGTCGAAATATCCAAACTACCTTAAAAGTCCAAGAATGAGCACTCTTGGCAATGATGAGTAACTAGCATTTATGAGTTCCAACTGTATTTGCACATGCAAGCAAATTTACGGTATCATTCGCTTCTTTCGCCCCCATTGGTACAGTCTTGTCGACTGCTGCTAGCATCTTCTGTGGAACATATCACCAGAAATGATAAGTCTCATAGGCTGTATGCCATTTGAAAAAATTGTGCTTGGGCCATGAGCATGGCAGTTATTAACAAAACAAGTCCAGTGTGAAATTAAAGTAAATTCTGTGTGCTGCAACTTGCACAGAAATTTTGATGGAAAATTTTGTAAAATGTCCTGGTTTCAGATCATTCTGGATTTTGGACATTGTACTATATCTTGTGATTCTGTACAAAAAGGCAAAATTGCCAGAAAATAATTTATTTTATTATCATAAAATAATATCTTATATATGCTATCATTTAATGTGAGAATAATTAGAAATCAGGAGAGAAATTCTGCTATAACCGGGATTCAAACTCGGGTCTTCCACTTGCAGGAAGATTTTCTACCACTGAACTATTGTCGCAGACTAATTCTTCTGATGGTTTCAAAAGGTGATGTTTTTCTTAGTCGGAGCTGAACTAGTATCAACCATCCCCAACAGATGTCCTCCAAGAGATACACAAAAGATAACTCCCAAACTCTCAACAACAAAGTATCTGCATTCTGAAACAGAAGAATTAGTCTGCTACAGCAGTTCAGTGATAGTATATCTGCCTGGCAAATGGAAAACCTTCGATTGAATCCTGATCATGGCAGAATATTTGTTTTGATTTCTAATTATTCCCATATAACAGCTTATGCCGATATCACAGGGATTTTATGATTCATTCTTTTCATTGATTTCTATTATTTAATTATTTAAAACTTTTCAGAGAAACAGATTAACTTGCATGTCCAAGCCTAGACCATGCTTTAAGGGAACTAAGTGCACAACTACAAATACTGGTGTGAAATGCGGCAAATGTCCTAAGGGATTTGTAGGTGATGGCCGATCATGCAAAAAAGATACTACTTGTGCAGATAATCCTTGCTTTACAGGTAATACAATTTCTATGTGATATACTAATTTTTTAAACCTCATTAACATAAAAAATAAGTTTCTATTCTATAAACCAGACTAAAAATTTATGTTGTGATAACCGAAAATCTCCCTAAATGTTCTCTGTTTCTGGGATGAATAAATTATGCTGCTACATAATCATCAAAATGTCTAATAAAAAGTGTTTAAAAAGTTTAGAAAATTTTCATATTATTTTAATGTTTTTTAATTGGTTCAATAATAATAAGGTAAAAACCTGCTATTAGTTCAATTCCATTACACTGCTGACACAGTTTTCCTTGATTTTTTTTTGAAGCGGGCAACTGTGTAGACACTGCCACAGGCTATGTATGTGGGCCATGTCCCAGGGGATATGTAGGTGATGGGAAACAATGCAAGCGCATATCAGGTTGTGCATCAAATCCTTGCTTTGCAGGTATGATAAATTTCCTTATTATTTTGAGCAAAAGTTTCATTGAATATAATATTTAATATAAAAAACTGAAAAAATGCCGTTTAAAAATTTTCTAATTCTATAGGAGTGCAATGCAAAGATAAAATGATGTCTCCTTATTACCGATGTGGAAAATGTCCTAAAGGATACATAGGAAATGGAAGAGTATGCCAAGATATAGATGAGGTAAAAATATTAAAGTCATTCATTCAATCTGAATTAAACTAACATGATCAATCGCTTCAATAAAATATAAGTTGGCGAGATTTCATTTGATTGAAATGTTTCCTGTGATACAATAGAATGAGTATTCTGAATTTCTAAACAAACAAATCAAGATAAATTTAACTAATTTACACAGGAAACATGATAGGTCAATAATCAACTTTCCAGTAATATCCTTTTCAAAGAAAAACTTTAATAATTGATATAAAAACGTTGTTCATAAGTTGAAGGTTTATTATCATGGTTTATTCAATCATAAATCTGAGAAATGAAATGCAACATGCATATCAATTCAACAGATTATATGCACATTGGATTTAATCAACTTACATTAGTTCAATAAATTTGATGCAGGTATTCTTTCATTTAAAATGATTAAGATACAACAACTTAAACATAGAAATAGTCAATTTGTTTAAATGTATACTTATCTTGTTTGACTATATAGTGTAAATTGGCCAAGCCTTGTAGCCCTCATGTGAAGTGTCACAATCTTTCACCTGGATTCAAATGTGATGCTTGCCCAGATGGCTTCACAGGAAGTACTGGAGCCGAGGGAATAGGATTAGAAGCTGCAAAAAAATTAAGCCAGACTTGCACAGACATTGATGAGTGTGCAAATGGTGCAAATGGAGGCTGTGTTGAAAATTCTGAATGCACAAATACAGAGGTAAATGAAATGAATCTACATTTTCTTCTTATATTTCAACATACAAGACTAGTACCTACCAGTAATCTCATACCCATTCTCATTATTATATCTTTCCTTCATTCTTTGGACACAGCAGCATAACACACGTGTGATGAAGTGTTCCTTAGCAATAAAATTATCAGCATAATCATGTGTCTACTAAAATATAAATTAATATCGTACAAAATCTAATCAACTAATCTATGAACTTTTTTGTACCTTGGAACCTCTACGAAGTCTCACAATTTCCCCATGAAAAGTTTGAATATTTTTCATAACTTGTCTCCTTTTTTCACTCTAAAATATTATCCGAGCTGTGTGCAGAATCAATTAAGTTATAGATATAAATAAATATCATGTCCTACTAAACTAGTGGATTCTCAAGAAATAACATGTCGACCCCCAGTTGCGAAACACTGCATCATGAGAAAAAAGGGCATAAATTATAATTTATTTATTTCTCATATTACAAAGGCATTCAATAATTCACTAATCAGTTTTGTGGTTAAATGATATAATATATTAGACACAAATCATTAGCTAAAATATGCATGCATTCTATAGAAAGTTATACTAAATATTCATAAAATTTTAGCCCAAAAACTTTCCTATGATATGATAGGCTAGAAAAATAATATTTTTTGATTTCTAATTTTAAAGATCCTTTCATGAAATACTTATCTGAATATCAGTGTAAAACTTATTTCATACTTTAATCTGCAGTTAAATAATTGATTCTTTTTCCTCGATAAATAATAGTTTTAACATCAAAATTAGTTTATAAAAAATATGACAGGCAAAATCACCATTGGAGATCTTATAGGTTCTACCTCAAATGAATAGCATTTATCATTTAAGAACTTTCAACCAAATTCACATCATAAATTTGAATTTTAAAGGAAATTTTATGGGCAAATTTGCACTTGCTTTCACTTAAAATATTCCATTGAAGGGATCCTTTTTCTGTGGGCGGTGCATCAAAGGATATGTGGGAAACCAAACTGCAGGATGCAAGATTATACCTGGTCATTGTACTGATGGAAGGGAATGTGATTCAAAAGCTGATTGTCTCTTTCAACAAGGCTTAAGTAGCAACATTTGCAGGGTAAGTATTAATCAACAATCTTTATATCAAAAATCTCTGCTGAAAATTTTATATTGGTTTTTGATGGTAAGTTTTAAAAATTAATATTATTAGACATGAGGAAATATGTTCCATGCAGTCATTGAAATTAATGAATATATAGGGTTATAGGTTGATTGAAAAGTCATTCAACCCATAAAGTTGAAGACGTTTTTTCCAGCTAAGTACAAAAAATTAAAAAGTTAAACATCGGTACACTAATGCAACACTAAGAGGCAGTCCACAGAGTGTAATCGGTCCACCCTTTTCTTCTCCCTCCTGGCCTAAGTTGTTTCAGAAAAGTCAAAGCAATAGATGCCTTCTTCATAAGTTCAACGTGATTTATTGTTGAACAAAACAATGTTTCATTCTTACATAGACTCCCAGAATCAGCTTAAGCAATCATTTCCAGTACCTCCTGTTTCGGATAAATCAACAATATATGTTCTCATTAAACTTTTCTGTGAGACAGGCAGTATTAAATTTAAGAAGCAGTCCAGCTGACCTTCAGAGTTATATGATAAAGCTCTTAAAAATATGCAAGTTTGTTATGATCTCCATATAAATCATTGAGAAAAAATTTCCAGCAAAGTGGATTGTCACATGGAACTGCACGTAAGGCAACAAAGCATTTGAAGCTGTGCACTTATTGTATACACATCACGAACTTACGGCACCAGGGAAAAAGAAAAGTATTCGGTATTAGCAGTGGTTTCAAGAATTTGACGACAACAATATTTCTTCAAGTTTGAGGCCTATCATATTATGGATCTATTACCACCTCAGTTTTATCTTTGGGTCTTTAAAAAAGAAAATGTGTACAGGAACAACCCTCACACATTTCAAGAACTGCAACAAAATATTGAGATGTGTATTTCAAGCATACCTCATACAATTCTTCACCGTTTCTTAGGACATGTTGAAAAAAATTAATTCATAGTACAATGAAGAGGGTGGTCATTTTTAACACATTTTGTAATTTTAATTGTTTCTAAATTTTAATGTCATTTTAATGAATAAAACTTATAGTACCTCTAATGGGTTTCATGACTTTTTGATCACACCAAATATATTAATTACCATATATGTCGATGTATAAGTAAACCTTTGAGGTTAAAAAAATTTTTTGCAAACTTAAGGTCGACTTATATGCGGAATATAAAATGTGACACTTAAATAACAGATTAAAAACATTGATATTTAGAAAAACATTTGATCTTACAATGTAGGTGATCACCATTTTGAATCAGATGCTCCATTGTTTACATATTCTGGCATTTATTTTAGAAGATTAAAGATAATTATTTTAATAGATAATAAAAATAAAAATTTTGTTTTTATTACTGAATCTCAAAAATATAAACGATCTATTTGCAATTACAGGAATGAAGGATAAGTAGAAATACATTCCGCCAATAGATGGCACAGCCACACAGCTGACACTCAGACATCATCGCAAAAATAGTCAAAATGTGTTCAGGGGACCATAAAACATATTTCCGTTGAAATCTCCAAGTTGATTTTTTACATGAAAACAGTTCCCAATATACTTTGTATATGGAAAAAGTAAAAATACCATGGGAGGTGTTTTTATAGGGCGAATATATGTCTGGTCGTGTATTTACAATCCGAAAAATCGAGGTCGGTTTATACGCCGTCATATACGGTAGTTGTTATATTTATCAAGATAGTAAATATAGTTGTGGTGATAAGTTATTTATTTTTTAGTATCACCTAAGAAAAATCCCTTATAATACTACATTCACTCTTCCTCACAGTAATATTAATTCTAAATATAAATTCTAAAACTAAAAACTAAAACAGGAGAATTTCTGGTCTGATAAACAATTGAGATAACAGCAATGAATAAATGGAGTTTACTGTATTTATACAGCAGTTTGTAAATTTAATGACATAATTCTGATCAAAATTAAATTAAACTTCTAACTGAAATACATTGAATTCACTTATCAAACCATACTATTTATGCTTTTAAAGAGCATATGAAATTAGCAAATATTTTTTCAGAAAGCAGAAATGTAAACATAAATAAAAAACAAATAATTTTTACCAGTTAATGAAAATAATATAATTAGTAGCATTCTGTTCCAATAATAATGCTAAGCATTCTAAAAATCTCTATCATTCCTAAATACTAGTATAAAAGCCCATCAATATGACAGGAAGGAATATATTATTATTATTTAGCTTAAAATCTAATACTGAGACATTAATAGGGTCTCGATTTTGACAATGCCATGGTTGTCAAGACAAATCCACAAGTGTTTGTGGACTGAGGGAGACAATCGGTGACATTAAAAAGAAACATTCTTCATTTCCCTTTAAAACAGTTCCATTTTGAAGATTGAGAATCAATCTTTCTAATTTTTATCAGCAGAAGAATGAAAGCTTGCACATAGCTAAATTAAGTTTTAAGTGCTATCTTATGGAAATTAGAAATTATCTACTAGGGTCGAACCTGGGTCTTTTTTGGTGATTTTTTTCATCACTGGTTTTTACTACAAAAATCATAATTCCTACCAAATTTCAATCTTCCACCTACTCGGAAAATTTGTTGAAAATGGCCTTATATAAATAGTCTGTAATAAATAGTTCTCGATTCTCCCGCTCTTTTATAATGGCTTTTTAAGGGTGGCACCACAGTCGAGCATGACAGGATGAGCTAGCTCATTATATTATAAAATTTTTGTATGACAATCCGGAGGAAAAATGAGGAGCCTTTACAAAATTTGGATGACCTGTCTGAAGAAACAGATGAGATATTGAGCATTATGGACAAAGTGACCAAGACAATAAGGGTTTTATAGTGTTTGATAATGGAAACCACGCTACATGCCTCGTCTATGACAGTTTAAATTGTAATAATCTCACTAATGAAAAAATGCTGTTTCTACACATTTATCAATTAAACTAAAATTTATGAACTGCCAGAATATTTTTTAATGTTAAAATATCTGAAAAATACAGCTTACATGTATATTATTCTGTTTCGAGAGAATTATATAAATATCTAAAACAAAAGAATTTATTTAGTTTGAGAAATACAGAAATGCTAATGGCAACATTAGCCTTTTACATTACTGTATTACTGGTATGATGTAATGATTCTACACATTCATTTGGGTTGAAAAATGATATAGTAATTAGTGCAATATGTATCATATAATAATTTTTGCCTTCATGTATGTTAAATCACAAGATTCCTTGAGATTCATTTATACTCACATGCCTTTTGTTGATATAATGCATTTTTCTTCTTTTCATATTTCTCATTTCCATGGATTAGTGCCAAGTCGGGTGGGCTGGAAATGGGCACATCTGTGGTGCGGATGTTGATCTAGATAGTTGGCCTGACGATGATTTAGGGTGCACCGACCCGCAATGCAGCAAGGTTATTACAAACAAGATTCTATACATCACCTTAAGAACTTAACTCAGCAACAACTATAGTGCTTTAATTATCTCTAATATGCATTTTACATCGTAATTTTCACTATTAAATTAATATCATACGGTTTGTTCTGTTTTTCAGGATAACTGTAAGGTGACTCCCAACGCAGGTCAAGAGGATGCGGACAAGGATGGTATTGGCGATGCATGTGATAATGATTCTGACAATGATGGAGTTGCAAATACTGCAGTAAGATTCCTTCCTTCTCTTTGCTGCCATTCAGATTTGTCAATCTTGTCTAGATTTATGCATTGAATTTGTTCCACAACTCTGTGAGTATCTTGTTTAGCATCTGATAAAATTTCACAGTACTTTCATATTCGCTATATTTAAACAACATTATCTAATAAAAATATTTTTATTATATTGTTAATTGCATGGAATTGACTTCATATCAATTAAATTATGAAAGTTCATACTTCCCATCCTCCAAATTGTAGTGGTATAAAAATGATAAAACAATAAAATCTTACTTGATATTACTGTTCAATATCAAAACATTCAAAATTTCTAAAATTATCACACAATGAAAAGTATTTAAAAAAGACCAAGGCAAGCTCCCAAGTTTGAGTTCTCGATGTATGTGAATGTGAAGTATTATTTGGCAGGATAATTGCCCGTTGGCAGCCAATCCAGACCAAAAGGATACTGATAGAGATAAAAAAGGAGATGAATGCGACAACTGTCCAAACATAGCCAACAGTGCCCAAGAGGATGCAGACAAAGATGGCATTGGTGATGCATGTGACCCTGATATTGACAATGATGGTGAGTTGAAATGAATAGGGCCGTTGCATGGAAATCTGCCGCCCCCGGCAAAAAGACAAAATGCCACTTCAGTTCATGACAAAGGGAGCAGATCAGCAGTAACGCCACCACACTGCTATCCATGGAAAATTGCCACCAGAGGCAGTTGCCTTTCAAATTCACTTCATCAAGGGCCTTGACCCGCATTATTACTAAAGAAATTTCTAATCAGATGTCTTTTAAAAGAAGACTTCTCCAATGATAGGATAAAATATTTACCATTTAGAATCATATCATCAAATTTCATTTTCAATATTTATGCAGAGCAAAAGTTCTAACTCCTACTACAAATTTGATATTGAGCAGTGTTTTCAAATTTTTTTTACGAGTCTTTGACATGCTTTTATGTGGTTACGCGCCCAATGCAATACAAATGAAAGAAAGTTCTCCACTACACCACAAGGCGACCATTCAGTCTCTCATTGTCTCTCATGCTGTGCATATTAGTACTACAGTGAAAGAATTGAGAGTGGAGTGAATATTGTAGAGTGGAGATGAGACAGAGGTTTCGAGTGATACTGTTTGAGCAGTGGCGGAACTACGCCGGGGCAGTGCCTCAGGGTCTGTGTCCCTGGAGGGGTCTGCCCTACAACCCACTTTATAGTCTATAATAAGTAGCTAATGAAATACCAAAGAATCATTACACATATCATTTACATGTATCCAGTGCAGTGTCGGCGCTGTGGCATCCGGAAACAGAAAGTGCCTATACCATGCTTTCAGATATTGCCTGCAATGATATTTTTTAAGTTTTCATGAACAGGGTAATGGCATTGACAGAATTGTATAAAGGTTTACATTTAAAAGCATGTGCTAAAGTTGCCCACACGTCAAAATTACTGTATTTATTCATGCACCGCACCCCCTCGTGTACCATGCGCACCCCTATTTTTGGACCAATTCATAGGAAGAAAAATAAATTTGTGCCAGAATAAGTTGACATCTGGGATTAAAAATAAAAGTCTGGCTCTTCACCAATTCCCCTTCTATAAAACAAGGTCCACGCGTGTACTTTGGTGAATTCTTCATCTTTTGCGAAAATAAACATACATGCAAGCATGTGGCAGTGAATTTACTATCGACACTCACAATTTATATAACCTGTTCGTAAATCCTCATGTAAGACGCACAGTTCCTTTTTCTTACAGACATTTTTGGAAAGAAGGTGCACACGGTACACGAGTAATTATAGTAAATCACTGTCACCAGTCACCTTGGCAGAAAAGTTCCCTTAGAGTAGCAGCGTCTATGAGCACACTTGAGATGTTTTACCTCCTTGTCCGCAAAACTTGCGTTGGGCAAAGACAACCCTCCAGCACTTTAAACCTCCACTATTATGTCACTCACATCAGCCACCACTTGTGCTTCATTTTATTGGCGAGCATAATTTACAGTGTTAATTGTTTTAAGTTTGTATTTAGCGCATATGAAGTCGTTATGGAGCGAAGAAAGAGCATCTTGGAGGGGAGTTCGGATTGCTTGTAAATATGGGTTCTGTTTATACGAATTCGCCTTATGCATCACTTTCCTGGAACACAACCCCCACATAAAGAGAGGGAAACCTGTATACATTGCAGTAGAAACCTTTAGTGACTTTTGTCAAATACACACAAAAATAGTAATTTAGATAAAATTAATAAAAATTAAATAAATTGAGTCATTTTAATTAAAAATACTTTTGGCAATTTTGATTCAATGCAATTAATTTAACATTACCTATTCTTCTGTAGCTACTCCAAATGAGTCTGACAATTGCCCTAAAATAACAAATAAAGACCAGCTGGATTCAGATGGCGATGGAGTAGGAGATGTCTGCGATAATTGCCCAACAGCATCCAACCCAACTCAGACTGATGCTGACATGGATCTTGTTGGTGATGCCTGTGACACCAATGTTGATGTTGATAAGCAAGTTCAGTTTTTAAAAACACATTGATGGTCATATAGAGAGAATATTCCAAACAGCTGTAAATGAATAGAATTTAA
This sequence comes from Tanypteryx hageni, assembly GCA_028673005.1. Lineage (NCBI taxonomy): Eukaryota > Metazoa > Arthropoda > Insecta > Odonata > Petaluridae > Tanypteryx > Tanypteryx hageni. The sequence continues at coordinate 105,657,677 of CM054116.1, forward strand.
CAAATAATCTTCTTTGGATTCATATACACTTAGGGATGGCATCCAAGACAACATTGACAATTGCCTTAACAAGGCAAACAGTGATCAGCTAGATACAGATGGAGATGGAGAAGGAGATGCCTGTGACGAAGATATTGATGGTGACGATGTGCCTAATGATGCAGACAACTGTCGTTTGGCATACAATCCAGTACAAGATGATGTTGACAGTAAGTGGCAATGGGCGTCTATGCTACTGAACATTTGCAAAATAATTGGTGTAGTGGTACTTATTAGAATGAAATACACCACACTATTTCAGAGAATGGAGTAGGTGATATTTGCCAAGATGACTTTGATGTTGACAAAGTCCCCGATTATTTGGACAATTGCCCTAACAATTCACAGATATTTAAGACTGATTTCAGGTATCTAATTTTCTTTTCTCTTATGTTAAGCATAAACAACAACTAAGCAACAAAATTTTCAATGAACGCATTATATGTAATTCCCTAGGTCATACGATACCGTTGCATTGGACCCAATAGGAACATCACAAAATGATCCAAATTGGGTAATCTTGAAAGATGGAGCAGAAATTCTCCAAACACTAAACAGCGATCCAGGGTTAGCAGTTGGTGAGTGAAAATAACGATAAACATGAAATCATTGCATAAATATCAAAAGAAAAGGTATTTTATTTAGAAAAGTATAGATTTTTAATTTTGCAAATCCTCGTTTCAGGCCAAGACAAATTTGGTGGAGTAGATTTTGAAGGAACATTCTATGTTGGAACTTACAGTGATGATGATTTCATGGGTTTCATATTCAGGTGAAAAAAGAGAAACATGATGCAGAGTGAATGTTGTATAAAAACAAAATGTATTTTTTGATTTTTTTCTTTAATGTGTAGTTACCAGGATAACCATAAGTTTTACACTGTGATGTGGAAGAAGGGAGATCAGTCATCCTGGGGTGCATATGGTGAACGAGGCGTAACGCTGAAACTCATTGAATCTGTAACAGGTCCTGGTGTAGCACTTCGTAATGCCCTTTGGCATACAGGAGACACAAAAGATGAGGTATGATTTAAGCCTATTTGAATACAAATTTAAATAAAGATATGCAACACATGCAGCATCAACCATGTTTTCAATTCAGCCAAACCTGAAAACCTCCACAAGCAACCAAGAATGCTGTGAAAACTATTATCTGAAACTAAATATTGGATTGTCTATACAGGAGACCCTTGAATATTACAGGGGTTGCATTCTACAAAAGTACCGCAAAAGACAAAATCGCAATACCGCGTATAATGCACTTTTTTTCGAAATATTTTAGTTATAAATTAGGATGCGTGTTATACGAGCGTACATAATCTTCCTATTTTCATTTGACCCCATATCTCCACAATTTCGGCACATTAATTACTGCCTGGGTATCCTCATATATTTATTGGCAATTTTTACGAAAAGTAAGATAGATAATAGTAAAAATTTATAAACTAATTCTATAAACATACATTAATTAGATATGAAAAGAATGAATTCGGTATTTATTCATTTTAAAAACCAAGAAATTCTTCGTCACTGGACCATTGTTCTTCGATGTTGTTATCGGAATCGTCATATTACGCATGATGTCACCCTACACCGGCGCCCGGCCTGGTGGTGAGGTACTGGTACTACTTACAATTAGAAACAATGGCAGTTGATGCTTCTTGTAGAACCAAATCAAGTTATCGTTCCCTACTTTTCTCTCAGCATTCATACGGGATTTATTCTTGATTCTTAGAGTCTGTAGTTAATTATGGTTATTTGCTATCGTGCTTACGTGCTCCAGAGTGTTCTAATAAGGGTTAAACTGAAGGTTGGGCGAACCCGTCCACCTCGGGCATGACAAAAACATAGGATTATCATCATTCCTATATTTTATTAGCTCAAACAATGTTATATGCCATATTATGAAATTAATATAATTCGATTTATTGTGTATGTCCTAAGATAACCTTGTAAGTAAACATAGAGTATGTAATGATTGAGTTAGCTGACGTTCTTTTGGAACATTATTCGAAAATTTCATTTCGCTCTTTCATTATGTTACCAATACATAATACCAATAATTCGATCATTGCCTTAAAACACGTTACACCATCTACTTTATTCTGGAACGGTAACGCTAAAAAAACCTGTGCGCACTATATGCGGGTATATAGAAAAATCATAGAATACGAGGCTGAAAACCCCCCTGCGCATTATACGCGAGTATTTAAGGTATTCAAAACTATAACCTTACATGAATGAACCTGGGTTTAGAGAAAATGTAAATAAAAATAAATGGCAGCCCAAAATAAAAACATCACAATTGAAATAAATGTATGCAAAATAAACAACAAATAATAACAATATAATAGTAATTAAGGATAAAACAAAAGTAATTACCACAACATGCATGGTAATACACTGAGAAAAGTCAGTGCGATGCTTTTGCAGCAAAGATCAGGAATACCTTACATAAATGTTGTTTGCCTCCATTATGACTATGTATAAGTCATACACAAGATATTGGTTCGGTTGAAGTTGTGTTTACCAAATAAAGTTTATTGTCAAACATTCAGAGTCCGATACACTACAAGTTGTGGTTCTGACAAATTTTCAACGATTCAATTGTGTTTATCTATCACTACTTAGGATGTTAGCAAGGCAATAAGATATGTAAGAATCACATCTACCTCTTATATTGGGGTGAATAGCGGACAATATAATGCACATTTCTTCATCAAGTATTTTCAATTGTTCTCGTCACCTCTTTTTTGTTACTTATAATCACAGACCTAGATACAGGGTGGTGAAAAATTCATGGACACAGACTCCACCATGCAAATCCTTGACAAAAATTAATGTGCAAATGCTTTTTGCAGAAATTTCTGCCGATGCAGTTTTTGCAGAAAACACGGTTAAAGTGAATGCTGATGTGACAACACAGTAATGAAGAAAACTACTTGGTCGTGAAGTCTGTTCAACAATAGCATTCGTCACATTGTGCGATTTAGGTGAGAGGCTAGAGGGCTGGGCTGCGAAGCAGCAGACTGGTTCAATCCCATTTTTTTTCTTTCCATGAAATGTCATAAATTTATTTAATACGTTATTTTTACATTACAGACTGTAGTATTATTGAAGAGTTTACACAAATATAGGAATAATCTTTAAGAAAATTTAATTTTGAACACCTATAAACGTGAGAGGATTACTGTGAACAGTTATTACCATAATTTTTCTTTGGCTTTTGGTATAATGCTCCATTAAATAAACGTACATTTATTTATGTAAAGGTGATTTAGGTCACATTACCTTTCTTATTTCATTTTCCTTGCCATTCTGGAATTCATCAAATAATCCATTTTAATTATTAAATCAGAAGTTCTGCATGACTACAAGAAAAGAAATGCTATTCTAAAAGATTATTATAATTGATTATTATTTGTAATTTTTGCATGAAATACACATAAACCATTTCATCATTACATCAACAATGTTACATGTTTACGAGAAATGAAATTTTCTTAAAGATTACTCTTATTTTTGTGTAAAACCTTCAATAATAGTACAGTCTGTAAAGTAAAAATAACATATTAAAGAAATTTATGACTTTTGATGGAAAGAAAAAAAAAGTCGGATTGAAATCGAGTCCACTGTTTCATAGCCCAGCACTATGGCCTCTCACCTAAACCGCACGATGTGACGAATACTCTCATTGAACAAACTTCACGACCAAGTACTTTTCTTCATTACTGTGTTGCCACATCAGCATTCACTTTAACCATGTTTTCTGCGAAAACTATGCATTGGCAGAAATTCTTCCAAAGAGCATTGGCACATTAATTTTCGCCAAGGAATCATGTGGTCGAGTCCGTGTCCACGAATTTTTCATCACCCTGTATATATACATATATATATATTTACACAATTTTGATTTGTTTTTACTGAAAGAATTATACTTTATATTACAGTTTTCTTGCATATTATGAATTCATCTCATAACAGAGTTTTGAAATCACTGTTCTAGAGTGATATACCATATGTATACCTCACAAAAGGCCAAAACTACCCTCTACAGCAGGGGTGGGCAAACTTTTCACATTGCGGGCCACATTAACAGTTACTTAGGCGGGACGCATAAACAGATGAAAATACTTCGATGGGCCACGTTAGGATTCACATCGGAAGTTATTTGAGGCAATGTGAGGGATCCTGTTAGTAAAAATCAATAATAAATAATATGTTATCCCCATAACATCACTGGAAAGGTTTTCCAGCCATAATTTTAAGCTACAAATATAATTCTGTATTTTATATTACGGTTCCCTTTCATAATGGCATCGCGGGCCACATAAAATGCCCTCGCAGGCCACATGTGGCCCGTGGTTTGCCCATCCCTGCTCTACAGTAACTAAATTGGTATACTGAGAGGTTGTCCATGAAAGCAAAACCCCTGATATTCAAAGGTCTCCTGTATTTACTTTTGCATTATAGTAGTACATACAAAGGTGTATATATATTTAAATTAAGTAAACTATAGGGAAACATTTTGTATCATATATTACTTAATGGCACAATCTTTCTCAATTTAGGTCAAACTGCTGTGGAAAGATCCTAACAAAGTAGGATGGAAACATAAGGTGGCCTACAGATGGAAACTGTTACACAGACCAAACATTGGTCTCATAAGGCTGAAAATATTTGATGGCCCTAACATGTTAGCAGATTCAAAGAATGTATATGATAGCTCACTTAAAGGAGGACGTCTAGGAGTATTCTGCTTTTCTCAAGAGATGATTTACTGGTCTGATTTGATTTATAAATGTAACGGTACGTATGATTAATGGGAATCGTGTTTGACAACAAATGTATTTTTAAAATTTATCTGGAAGCTTACCGATGATTAATTTTGTTAGTCAACAATCTGTAATCTTGATTTATTTTATTAATTCTTCTACTTTATTCAAAACAGATAATGTACCAGAAGAAGTCTACAAAGAATTGCCTCCACACTTACAAAAAGCTGTGGATATTGACAAATAGACTCCAGATTATTAATTAACTGCTATCCAGAACCACACCCAGTATATATGGCAGGTGACACATTTTTCTGCAAAAAGAAGAATTTTTCACATAAGTCTCTGCAATGCTTGGGCAAGCAATTTTTGACTGCACAGAAATTGCAGTTTGATCAATTTCATTAAGACTGCTTCATTTCATAGATTAAAAAATAATTAAATAATTAAATTACCTAATTTCCTTGGGAATGTTAAGAAAACTGCAAATAAAGTGTTAACTATTTCTTTGTGTAAATCTTTGTGAAATAAAACCACAACATGTTTGCACGCACATATATTTCATAATAAATTCTTCATTATAACGGACATTAATATTTAAAATTGCCATTCTCACATAAATATAAAGCTATCATTAGACAAGTTTAATTATTGGAAAATGGTAATGAACTGAGAAGTCAAAATCAGGAGGGGTTGTAGAGTCTTTCTTGTGACCTCCTGCCAGCAACTTTAGCACCACAAAATTAGTTTTAGCTATCTTCAAAAGGTTATTAATCTGCAAAGAAACAATACAATTGTTAAGCTGGAAATTAGCTTTGTGGACTAGGTGTAAAAGAACGAATCATGCTTACTTCTTGATCAGGGTTGCTGATCATTTCCAACAACGACCTTGCTTGATGAAACTGCTCACATCCAGTTAGGTATAGACTAGAGCTTGAAGTCTGCTTACATGGTGTAAGACAAGTCATTTCCTTGAATTCTGAATACTGCATAGGTGGTGGAGTCAGCAAGCTCCCAAAAGGGGCAAAGCGATGCTCGTAACGAACCTTTTCACTATCAAACTCAGGATGAGGCATGCTGATTTTGCCATCAAGACGAAAACCTGCCATGGCCTGTAAGTTTGATCAGTGAGTAATGTATTGCAATTTTATAAAGGAAAAAAGGTAAAAACATTACCAACTATCCTTTCACTGCCATCTGATTAGATGAAGTATCTCCCCTGGTGCCACTGCTTTATTTTAATTCACCTTCTTTCGTCATATATGTAGTACTGCATTTTTCGAAAAAATTTTCTAACATAGGCTTTTTAAATTTGTGATAGCCAGGAGGAAAGACCAAGTGTCCTCGGCCAAGCCATCTCAAAATGATTCAAAATTTGGATATAATGTGATACCATGTAGTGTCAGGTGGCAATAGAAGAGACATCTCTTACATTGCCAAGAGGTTACAAGTGACAGCTTAAGGATTAAACTGGGCATTTGATGAAAACTGATATTTATATGAACAAGCATCTTAAAACACTAAAATGATAGTGATATTAGCTCAATTTATAAATCATAAGCACAATAAAATGCCTTTTTTTAAAACTCACTCTATAATAACCTCCACACATATTTTGTATGGCTTGATTTAATGTGATCTCTCTCCCGTATGGCCTATTCTTCTTTTTCTTAATCTTATTCTTCTTAGAGCCTCTACTTTTCTGACTCTCTACCATTACCTCTTGCTCAAGGAGGAATGTGTCAGCTCTGGTCAAGGCTGATACCAACCATCCATACAGAAACTCAGACAAATACCTGAAGAAGACAAAAGTTACTGTTTCAATAAGCATTTATACAGTGATGCCCTAGTAAGGGAAAAATAGTGAAAAATCAAACTGCTTACCAGAAAATGTAATGATACTCATGAGTGCTATACAGTTCCAGCTCAAATCCTGACAAAAGATACATTATCATAATCCTAAGAGTGTGATAAAGGATCCATGTTCCAAAACAGGCCAGATGAGGTCGAGGTGTGTCAGAATTCAATGACAAAGAATGAAGATATGCATCCATACGTTCTGCCTGGAATGAAAAAATATATAAAAAGACACATAAAAGATAGGCAAGAAACTTGCTAAACCTAAGTGAAATCACACCCATAAGCTTCTTTAAAATTAGGTACTTTAATCTTTCTAGCAGTTAAACCCTGATTTAGTGCCACCATTAGTCAATCACTAACATCGGCATGAAAGCAGCAGTAAATTGAGGTATATGCTTGCTCTATGTAATCATAAGATAGAAGTTCTGTTCATGTTTCATGGGCAGTATGCAGGGATGGCACTATATAGGGGGATGCTAAATGGGGGCCTGTGTATTACCCAAAGAATTCAGGGACACTCAGGTTTAATATTTGATATAAGTAAAAATCTGATATGGTCACCACATGACGTTCTGCATACCTGTTATATTTCTAAAAATTCCAAATAAGTTAAATGATAATAAATATTTTAAGGAACTGGGAGAAAAATTTAAACTTTAAAAAGAACAGAAATAAACTCAAACCATAGTCTTCTAATATTGGATATATCCACAAAGCTCCAACAATTAAGAAACTAAAAATGAGCATTACTAAGATGTAACTAAGCATCAATTGTTAACATTAGTCATCGGTAGGTAGCGTGGTGGTAGCAGCTAAAAAATATAGTTTTTAAGATATCTCTTAAACAATACATTATATGGAAAAATGTTTCAAACAAAGGTTGCAGAAAATTAAATTTTCTACAACTTTTATTCTAGTGTGTTTTTAAATATATCAAATATCAAAGCAAATATTTCAAAATAACGGATAACTGACAAGGGTAAACACCAACTTCCCCTTGACCGATTTTTACCAAAAAATAATCAGTTCTTGTGACTGTCATAAAAATGTTAAATATAAAATTTCGTGTTGGACTGATTAATATTTTTTGAGTTAGAGCTCCCACAAAAAAACTGTAACACACACACACCCACAGACATCATCAAGAAAACGGTCAAAAAGTGTTTAGGGGATCTCAAAACGTGTATTTCCGTTGAAATCTGGAAATAGATATTTTTCATGAAAACAATACTTTCCCCTATACTACATATGGAGAAAGTAAAAATATATTGGAATAAAAGTTGTAGGAAATTTAATATTCTACAGCCTTTGTTTGAAACATTTTCCCATCGTTTAAAAGATATTTTTAAAACTAATTTTTTATCTGCCACCACCTACCGGTGACTATTGTTAACAATTAACCCTTATTTATGCCTTAGTAACGCTCCTTTTTATTTTCTTAATTGTTGGAGATTCCTGGCTATATGCAATATCAGAAGGCTATGGTATGAGTCTATTACTGTTCTTTGTAAAATCATTAAATTTTTCTCGAAAAAATGCCTATTTTTCAAGTCTCTAACAATGCTAATTTATAATTGATACAGCTACTTACTGCATTGTCACCCCCTTTTGCTATCAGTGAATTTTAGTTAGCATTTGCTAATAATTAAATCAAAACTAATATAGGTGGCATAAAGTTTTACTTTCGAGTTGTGATTATTTAAACAAAAATATTATTGGTAGTTTTATTAAAATTTAGAAATTATATCAGTTTTATCTGTCTTTTTCTATTTCCAACACTTTTTTTTCTTAATATATAAAATGCTTAGGTATATTAACCAAGTGACCATCTGGCATACCCTGAAGAGTTTCTCAATAGTTTAATACCAACAGGAATGCCTCCTCACGAGCTAAAACTGAAAGTAGGTGTTATAATCATGCTTCTACGGAATCTTATGCCTTCACAGGGACTCAGCAATGGAACATGATTGAAAATTATCTGTCTACAAAGAGACATCATAGAGGCCTGTGTAATAGATGGACTGCACTTAGATACTGTTCTCATACTGCGCATACCTCTCATTCCATCTGATGCAAATATGCCTTTCAAAATCAAAAGAAAATGGTTTCCTATACGTTTAGCCTTTTCAATGACCATCAACAAGTCACAGACTTTTGACATAATCTGCTTATACCTTCCGAAACTTGTATTCAGTCACAAGCAACTATATATTGCTCTCTCAAGAGTTCAAGCATCTGAGAATAATGAGATCGTTGTGTTTGAAATGAAATATATGAATAAATAAATAAAATACATAGATAGAGGGTCGTGCCCTGGTGGCCATTTTGGCACCATAGTGGCCAACCCGTACACGACAGGCATGTCAACTTTTGATATGTTAGTTAGGTTGCCCTAACGGACAAATGTGCCAAGTTTTAAAACTTTATGAATTATTTCCCCTAACCGTCAAAAAAGTGTCTAATTTAACCAGTCTACAAGTATTAAGCCCTTCAATGTCACCCTAACAATGTAATCAGGCTATGTATGCTATCCATGTGGTATTAGTTTAAGTACATACTTGGGCTAGCATGACATTTACTTAGATTTTAAGATACAGTGCAGAGTGTTACTATGTTTAACACATTCAACCCGGCGCGTCACGCCGCCCGATACCTTATCGGTCGGCGTGACTCACCCGTGGGAACGCCCAGAAATGTAATACTAATAATACAATTGAATTACAAAATAATCAAAAATGCGGGTGAATGTGATTGGTCTACATGTTTCTCTCTATTCCTCTCCCTCTCTCCACGTAATAACCATATACCTATATACCGCACTCGCCATCTAGCTCATGATAGTAGTAGTAGTAGTCGCAGAAGTCCATTTCCTAAATTTCAAAGAAGTTCTAATTGAAGAAGTTTTCAAATGAGAATTGTGATATAATAAAAAGTTGCAAAATAAAGGGATCAGCATACACGCTATGAAGTATGTGAAGAGATATTAGAAGAATATATAATAATTCATAATAATTACTTTATAGTTATTGGAATTAAAATCCTGAAAACAACAGGAGAAATTACGAACCATCTGTCTGGTGGGACAGCATTAATTTTTTTATTACATACAAACGGCTCATTTCAAATTGCACTACAAACAGAAGGACGTCGTGACTCACCGGTGGGCCACGCCGCTGTAGAGTGCGATATAGCTGTGACCCACTGGTGGGTCATGCCGCCCTACAGAATGATGTAGTTGTGACTCACCGGTGACCCACGCCGGGTTGAACGTGTTAAGTATAGAAATGGTCCATAGATGATATGTCTACTACCAATATGTCCACAGTCTACATGTCCATAGCCAATATGTCCACATTTATATATGTCCACAGCCTTTATTTCCACTTAAGAGAAATGGATGGGGGTCACAGGAGGGGGAGGGAGTATGCAGCAAAAAGATGAAAATGGAGGGGGGTAGAAAGAGGGGAAGGACATAAGAAATCCTAAGGAAACACAGTAGACATTGGTATCAATCAACTAAGAATTTTATAACAATTACGAATATGCAGCAAAAAATGAAAATGGAGGGGGTTAGAAGGAGGGGGAAGGCAGAAGAAATCCTAAGGAAACAGTCGAAATCGGTATCAATCAACTAAGAATTTTATAACCCTCTTTCTATCCCCCCTCCATTTTCATCTTTTTGTTGCATATTCTCTCCCCCTCCTTCAATCACCCCCCTCCATTTCCCTTAAGTAGACATAAAGACTGTGGACATAAAAAACTAGACAAAGACTGTGGACATATTGTCCTGGAAGCATAGAAATTGATGGAATAAAGTGATCTTAAGATCCTATGCAGACAGGCATAAGCTATAAAGTTGGGAATATTTTTTAAATGAGAAAAAATTCTACTATGACCGGGAATCGAACCCGGGTCTTCCACTTTCCGGGCAGATAATCTACCACTGAACTATTGTAGCAGATTAATTCTTCTAAGAAAACACCCGCATTCAGAAATGGGAGAATTAATCTGCTATGATAGTCAGTGAAATACCAGGATTCGATTCCTGGCCATAGCAAATTTCTTTTCTCGTTTCAAAAATATTCCCTATGTTTAAGTATCTATGACAATGAAAGGGAAAATATAACCAGTGACATTATTGTGAAGAGTAGAAAAATACAGATGTGAGAATGTTGCACCAATTTCTTAAAATTAACTATTTTATAAATGACTATTACAAGGCGCTTTGTAGCAAAAATTTGCATCAGGATTTTCCAACATATTATAGCCATAATGCAAGTCTAATAAATCTGTTTTGAACACAATAATGCATTTGTAGATTATAATGTTCATTTTTAGGCACTTAAAATTAATAATCTTGGCAAATGAAACATATCTAGTGTCACTTTTACTGTTTTATTAAATGTAATTAGATGCTATAAAATTTTTGAAACATTAACTCCATATATCAAATGGCAAAAAAAATCTGCTCCTTAAGTTTTCCTCAAATATATTACCACAGTTGAAATAATGGAAAAAACTACAAACCTCATCCTGCAAATTTCCAAATTCCTCTAAAAGATGAGCCAACTTGTCCCGCTGCCTTGCTCTGTTGTGCCCACATATCTGAATAAGGCTCCCAAATGGACGAACACAGTGATTAAGAAATGTATCTACATACTCCTTTGCCTATAAAATGGAAGAGTAATTCATTCTCAGATATAAACATAACAACATAACCAAATTCAGGTTCTGTCCCAGCTAGGTGTAGATGTATAAATACAGTTTAACAAACAAATAAAAAAAATCAATTTCTATACTTTACAACCAAAATAATTAACACAGCTACAGTTTTATTATAAAAAGGCACTCAAAGACCTTTATGTACTTTCCAATAACTTATAGAACCTAGGCTAACTACAAAAAAACTAGTTTTAAATCCTACTAAAATTTTTAAATCTAATAAAATAAGCTGACAATAAAAAACTACCAAAATATACAGTCAAACTAAAATACCTTCAGTTCTTTACCTGGGGAATGTTGAGCAATGTTGACTTGGGCATTAGAGCAGGTGGAGAGATAAAGTTTTTGGCAGCATCTCTTAAAACATCCACAAAATTGTGCGTTCCAAGAACTTTGCTACATGTTGGTAAATACAGCAACTGAAGTATTGACCTTGAGAGAATACATGGACTTTGTCTGCTAAACTCGATGAAAAAATCCTACAAGCATTTAAACTGCCATTATTGCCATGTATAGAAAATATAAGTAGAGAATAGAATTTAGAATCCATTTTACATACCAAAGCACTATGAAATGAAGTGTAGCTTGTTATCTTGCAGACTGTCTTTAGCCTGTTGAGAAGTTCTTCGAAATATTCTAATGCCTCATCTCTAGATTTAATTTTAGTATAACGTGGAAAAGTAGGAGGAAGTAATCTCTGATTTACAAGTGGATCAAAGCCCATGATGGTAGGATGATCATCTGAATATTAGAATGAAAATTATTACCATAAATATGATTAATTTATAAGATAATTAAATTCATGCACATTAGTGCTGCATGCAGAATTTATTCTATCTGTTCAAGCCACACTTCCAAAGCTCTACAAAATCAGACCATTATCATGCTACACAGAAAACTTTCCTCGAGTAAATATTTCCATTTCCAGTAAAATCTCCAACAATTAAGAAAATAAAAAGGTGCATCAAGTGTCTACAATAGTTGGTGGTAGGTGGCGTGGTTGTGGCAGCTAAAAAATTTAGTTTTTAAAATATCTCTTCAACAATGCATTATCTGGAAAAATGTTTTGAACAAAGGTTATAGAAAATGTACCATATTTCTCCGCATATAAAATACTGCAGACCCTTGCTATTCATAGGAATTATATTGGCAACATTGTTTTTTGACTCACAGGACTAAGCATATTATTAAAAGAATAAACAATATTTTATCAAAAAAGAACAAAGCAATGGCTCAAAAACATTTGTAAATGTATGCAATATTTTAACCTAAATATTTTTCTTTTGGGCACAACATACTTCCCTTCTAAGTTAGCAAATAAAATAAATTTTCAACACTATATAACCGAGTATCAGAATGTGCATATTGTGTTTGGCTAACAGGAGAAGAAACTTCAGCTTTGCCAGACAAATGTTGTATAATTGAAATTCATTCCAAATAAGAAGGTAGCAAAACACTCTAAAATTATAGTCTATCTGGTCCTATCCATGGAATACTTACCATATCTGCCCAAATATAAGCCGATGTTTTTTGTCAAAATCTATCATGAAAATATCATCCCTCAGCTTAAATGCGAGTTCGAGAAAAAATTTGGGGTTAGGGTTGTCTTGTAGTCACCCATAGATGGCAGCACGTCTCTCATTGCCGTCACACTCAAATGATAGTACTATATTTTTCGTAAAGTAAATAACTGACCTACAATGAACAAATAATAAAGCTAGAATATTGAATTTAGCAGTACCCGTGTTTTGTTGCCGTTGTTACCTGTTCTTTCGTTTCTAAATGCTATTGGATATCTTTTTTCATTTTTCACAGCTATGCATATGTATCATTAAGAATAGTTAGCAATTTGTATTATTTTCCATTATCCATTAGAAGTTCCTATTAGTTTTACTTGGCTATTGTAGTTATTGTTATAGCCAATGTAATGTTTGTATGCATGTTAAAACCTCATTGACGGAATCTATTAAAATTACGTACATTGACTACACAGATGATTACACAAAATGCGATGACGGCTTTTGATGCTCAACTGTATGAATTATGGTACAACTTATGTGTGAAGTTATATACGATATAGCGATATGAACATGTATAATTATAAAATGCAATTTCTTAAGGCAATCTAAATGCTAATTTCATTGTAAATAGACTTGAATTAAAAATTATCTTTGCGAGATCGCTATTGCTTTATTTGACATTGTGTGAAAATGAAGTAAATTATCGTAACTGAATGTGGAACATCATTAAATGCAAAATTATTAATTGGAGTAATATTTCAAATGTCAATAACTAAACCATTTCCCACTCTATTCTTCGATCTCCAATAATGTATTCTAGGCCATGCATGCATGCCTGGCACACTACAGTAGAAAATCTATGAAATTTACCTTTTTGTCAAAAAATTGTGTAAATTTTTGGGGGTCAGCTTATATTCGGGCAGATACGGTAATAATTTCCATAATGATTGTAAAAAAGTAAAAAAAATCATCCAAAAACAAGGGTCTGACATAACTACACACCTTATGTGCCATAACAAGAGCTTAAATCCAACAAATATTTCTCTGCAGACATCCAAACTAAGGATAGTGACAGCTTCAAGTATTCTGCAAATTATAGCTATACATCCTGAATACTGACTGATGGTGAGTGAATCAAATTATTCCATGCGCTTATTCTTCTCAGTTTGACAAATTTTATGCTAAAATTCATAATATGAAACTAGAGAAAAATGAGGTAACCCCGGCTATTGCAACAAAAATTCAAACCATAAATTTATGAAATGATGCATGTATGTGATATATGCCAAATCCTATTAACATACTTTTTCCTCCTCCACCAGATGGTATTTCGGGTTTAATGCCTCGATAAGTGGTCTTTTGAAGAATGAGAAGTACCTCTGTGCAACCAGCAAGAAATCTTTGGCAGTCACTCAAAGAAGATTGTTCTCTTTTAGGACCCAGAGCAAGCAGTGCTTGGTACAGCATCCTCGTGAACTTAATCCTTGAGTAAAGGGCAAGGAGATCTTCATGCTGAAGGAAAAATAAATCACTTATCAATGGCACAAAAACTTCACGGTAAACTCAGAAGTTAAATTAATACTAAATACCTACATAAAGACTATGGATTTATAGTATTAAAAAACCATTGCTTAAATGTAACCATTGCAAGGAGCATAAAATGGAATTGTTAGAATCATAATTTTGAATGGGCAGAAAAAGGCTCTTCATTCTCCGAGTTTTGTAAGAGTGTATGTCCGAATTATGCAAGCAGATAGAGAGGTAGAGTCAGAAAGTATAATGAGAGTAAGGCTGAAGAAAACGTATTGTGAGGTATACCTGTATTGTTTACACTTGGAACAATTTCAATTTCAAAATTTTTATAATGAAAAAACGTGTTTGGAAACAAAATAAAAAGAAAATATATTGTTTACACTTTGAACAAAATAAAAAGGAAATATTAATGTGACATGTGCATTAAAAAGTTATAATTCATTATCATGCTTACTATGTCTCGATTATTTCAATTTGAAAACGTTTATAACAAATTAATGTCAGTTGTATCTTGACACAAATTCCTGGTAGTAAGCCTTCTTGTTTAAACTTGAAATAAACACATTACCAAGAAACTCAGCGAGTTCTACTATTGTCCGCTAGGGCAATGTTATTTCCTACAATGCCATCTTAACATCAACCATTAAAACTACGTCAAGCAGAGCTTAGCCGGTCAAGAAAAAATCTCAATATCTCGTCAATGGTATGACCGATTTCAATTTTATCATTTTTCTGCAAATCTGCAGGTCAAGACGTTTAATTTGATGCATCACACATTAAGGTGCATGTTACCTTCCCATTAAAAACCTTATTTTATTACGCTATTAATCATCTTATACTCTTGTAAAATGAAAGAAATCCAAAGTATTAACAGTTTCACATAAATTTTCTATAAAATGCTGAAATAAAAACTGAAGTAATGTATTTACAATGGAAAAGTGTTTTGTGAGCCTAATGAGAGAAAATACGGGTTAGGTGACTTTTGTTTTGCAGGGTATCTTTATGATAAAATGCCCCAAAATATTAAACTTCTACTAACATTTAAATGAGGATCAATTACAAAGAAATTTCAGGACCTCTCTCTGTGTATTGGCATCCCTTGCTTCTGCCATTCGTGCCCTAGTGCCTTTGAGACGCCGATGAAGATCCTCCTCAATCTCTCTTAGCATTCCCAATGCTCTTGCTTCAGACACATCAGGCACCAAACGATACCCATATGCCATGGGCTGAAAGTCCTCCTCTTCAAAGACCATTGCTCTGACGACAGAAAGAAAGATTTAATTACAAAAACAAATGAATACTTCCCAATCTAAGGCAGCTGTGACCAGTGTTGAATTCATGGGGAAGCCTGGAGGGGATTTTCACCCGTGGAATAAAATTCCCCAGGAAAAATTATTAAATTTTATTTATTGTATTTAATATTAAGAAATTTTATTGGTCCCTTAAATAGAGAATATGGTGATGATTGGTCGAAAGTTACATCAAGTGTTAATTTCGACCAATCACAAAACGAAAGCATTGTGGAATGATATTTGTTTGTTTAAATATGTAGGCAAAGCTGAATGTGAAAGCAATATGAAGAACCTTTTGGAATTATTTTAAAAATCCAATATTGGATATGTGGAAATGAAGATTTTGTGCATAAAGTTATTGCATTTTGGTGCATACTGCGGGTGTTGACCACTCATTCAGCACAATGAATAGGCTCATGATGAAGTTAAGAAATAGAATGGGTCAGGAAACTGCAGGACTGCAAGAAAATTGCCATCAAGGGACCCAATGAGTTGCCAACTACATAAATAGGTGAAGTTATCGACACATATGTTAAAAAAAAACAAAAGCGACTCAGGTTAATTTCAATCGCTTACTTATACAATCATATATTCAATTTTGTGAGGCATACTACATTATATACATGTGAATTAATAATTTGTTTGATATGCATTCCAAAGACTTTTCTAGTGATAGTGAGGCTGTTGAAATGTCATGTAAGATTTATAAGTATATAATACCTGCTACAATGTGATTTGATCTTAATGTGATATTTTTATAGCTATAATTAAAAACTATTTATGTCATTCAAACTAATTTTAGTTAAAAAAATACCCCCCAAGTTTTTATTTTCCCTCTGGTCAACAATGTCTGAATTCAACACTGACTGGGACCATCTGAAATCTATAAAAGCCTTCTTCTGTCCCTTTGTGGCTCCCTCTGTCAAGCTATAAAAATTTGAATAACTCTACAAAAGATTGAGGTACATTTTTTAAATTTGGCAGGAATGCTCGATTTGTATATTTTAGCACATTGAGCGCCCATGGCATCTTAACCACTCATCTAGGTATGCCATAATATTCTGTCATGCAGCTTCTCCAGCAACTAGCTGCATCCTTTTAGTTTACCATCTCGGCAGTAAATGGGAATCACTTGTTTATTTGGAAAAGATACACTTCTCGTACCTAGACCCTGACTTTGCTTTACGGGTTGCATTTCCATTACCCTAATTTTAAAATTAACAACATTTATGTTATTTATAATATTATTCTTTTTTATTTTTTTATCACTTAGTAATTGTGTAAATTTTTAATGTCTTTATACCATATTTTAGGAATTTGTGTTCATTAAATGTTATGAACAAATTAAATTTTTATTGTAATAATAAATATATATCGTTTTAATTCCTGTCTTGTGGTAAAAATAATATAAGACAATTTTTTAGAATAACTCAAATGCTGAATAATTAACATATTTTTAAATTGAATTGTGATTTGATTCACCTCAATTGCAATTTAAATGCCCACCTCTGGTTTCGAAAATTAAATACCCAAATGAGTGGTTAAGTGGCCATCGGTAACTCTCGCAGGAGGCCCATGGCCACTTTAGTGGCCATGTGCATTGTCTGTAATAATTAAAAATTGGGACCGGATCGTCAAAGAAGCCATCGCGATCCGGCTCAACCCTATGAACTTTAACAGAGACAGAGGCTTCATGCTTAGTAAAGCATGGGATCCGACCATTAACCAGCTGGACGAACGACACCATGCCATTGGACCGACCCGTCGACCAATGAGAGAGAGGGCCAACGCGTATATAAACCCTGGAGAATCCGGCCTCAGCACCTCAGGTTCTCCCTGAAGATGATAACAGAGTTTGTTATCGAAATGTGAGAATACGACTGTATCATGACCCAGCTGTAAGCCCGAGAAAACTTCTTCACAATTAAAAATATGTTATTTTATTATGATATCTAATTTTACTGCAATTTATAATAAAATTTAGATGACCATATTTGTTATTTTTTGCTAATATGACAATTTTTATGTAAGCATTCTTCTAAATACCAATAAAATAAGTATTTCATATAAAAATTACTTTTATTTTATAATGACAATAAAATATACAAAATGGTTATATCCACTACACCTTAAATTGGCCCACTTACTTCTAGTGATTACAGTAGACCCATGCCTTAAGATATTCAGTAATAAAAATTTAATCTTATACTCCATAATGAATTAGGTATAGTATACAGTAAAATAAAGTCATAATGTGGGTCTCTGGGAAGGATTTAACATTTTCGTTGGGCAGTCAACGCGTTAAGGCGATGATGAAAAGAAATCTTGAAAAAAGTCCTGGGTTTGACTTCAAGGAAAATGTTTCCATTTCCCATAAAATAACATGCAAAAATCGACTTTTTGATGTGCAAGCCTTGATTCTTTTTGAGATCTAAATTAGAAGGAATTAATCTGACAATCTTCGAATCTAAACCATTTTAAAGAAAAAATTACAAAGTTTCTTATTCAGTTTATTGTTTTCCGTCTACAGTTCGAAATCTCTCATGTAAAACGTTTAATTCCCATATTTTGGGGAAATCTTGCCATTTCAACGGGATGTTGCTTTATCAACCAGATACATCGTTAAACCTCGAAATGCTATTGTTATTTCAATACTTATGGGAGAAAGAGCACTTTGAGTGCTTTTAATACAAGTGGGAGAGAAGGAAGAAGAGGGTAATGATTTTCATAGCAACCAAAGTAAACAACATTTGTTGCATTATTTACAAGAAGGAATACATTTGAATGTAGAGCTTTAATCATTTGCATATTATAATTACATAGTCTTAGGAGTTGGACACTTGAAGCAACGAA
The DNA here is from genome assembly GCA_028673005.1 of Tanypteryx hageni. NCBI lineage: Eukaryota > Metazoa > Arthropoda > Insecta > Odonata > Petaluridae > Tanypteryx > Tanypteryx hageni. The sequence continues at coordinate 105,676,270 of CM054116.1, forward strand.
GGCCTGAAAGAACGAAAGTTTGTTTTCCTGCCATCCAAAGGTCTAGGTATATTTTTGTTCAGTTTTCATTTCATAAAAATCTTTCCCATTGAATTTCAATGGGCATCTTCCTAGTTTGAGAATAAAATACTAGAACATTCAGCATAACCAGGAGTTAATAATAAATAATTTTGGGATTTTTTGGTTCACTGTGCACATTTATGAATATCTAAATCATGCAATTAAAAAATCTAATTTCACATCTTATTTAACAAGTCATTTAAGTATACCTTATGATTAATTATTATCACTACTAGATTAAATGGCACGATTTTTTAAAAATCGAAGATAAATTTTAATATATGTACTACATAGCTCAACTTAGTTTTATATTTCATTAGCTTCACAAAAACATGGTAGGTAATTTGATGAATATATAAATTTAATTAGAACTAATTAACAAACTAATTAGAATTAATGACTGATCAGTCATATCCTACTGTATTTTTGGACCCTTATCATTCTAATGGGAAGTGTGGTAGAATGAAATATAAAGGTGCACTTTACAACTAAGATAATACAGATAAACAAAAACAAACTGCCAGAAATTAGTATTGCAATACACCTGACTGACAGAAACTTAAGTATGCTTAAATATCAATTACTTTGCAATAAAATAAAAGCAATATCATACGATCCTTAAATACACCACTTGTATTTAGTTTGGTATTGACACATTTAAAGCAGTAGTTGTTGATAAATATGCATCAAAAGCATCGAAAATTAAAACAAAATTTGGTTTCACTTACCTATTGACAAAATCCTTAAAAATGTCGACTATTTTAAGAATACAAATGCTGAAAGCTTTTATTGGTCTATCTTCGATCTGATATGGTTTATGAAGATAGAGGTTGGTAAAAACTGTTTGAGCTAGCGAATGTCCTTCTAGCCATGAGACCACACATGCTAAAGTTGAATCAACAATTCCAATTTGTTCTGGTGCAGTAAGATCATCAAGTTTTAACGTACCCGCCTGATAATTAAAAAATAACTGGTTAGGAGATAGTCAAATTAACCCGTAATATGAAAAATATTTATCTAAAAACTGCATTCTTACCTGAACTGCTTGGTCAAAACTAAGAGCCTTTTTATTTCCACGATTACATAGCATCCCTGCATCCATTTTTGGATCCATCATTTCAATAGCAGACATAGCTTCAAAGAGGCCAAACATTTCGTCGTGAAGCAGCTCTCCAAGTTCAAGCTCTATGAATTAAAAACATTGTAAGACGCTTGATTAGAGTATTAGATCAATAGTGCATTATAGTTCCACCCCATTAAACGACACAGTATGAGTAAATAAATATAAATCACATTTACCTTTAATAAACTCAAAAAAAATATCTGTCACTTCAACCCAATTATAGTCGACATCGGGCATCGAGTGGTTAGAGAGATGATCACAACCCATGTTATAACTAGAAAAATATAACATTATTACGTTTATCAGCAAAAATGAATAAAACAAATTTATCATATAATTGAAAATAAATTTTACAACAATATAGCATTAACTGGCCCAATTTAAACTTTTTTCAATAATTCAAAATTACTCACTGTTCCTTTTGTTCGTCATCAGTATCAACAGTGTTGTCCGCCATATTCATGCAGTTTTTATGAATTCTACAAGTTCTCACACAATTTTAGCAACAAATTTCAAAACATTCTCTGATACACTGAATTATTATAATCCACAATAATAAGACTTTACGGAACACCTCATTGCTTTTGGCGCTTTCATCTGTGGCATAAACGGGAACTATTAACAGATGAAGACGGCTAAAGCTCTTTTGTTATCCTTTGTTGTTGATTTTCACGTGGGCAAATGTAATTAATGTAATTTAGTCCCATGTAATAAGTGTCGCTTGTGTATTTAAAATTTTTAATCAATTTAACTTAACTAAAATTTAAGTTCTTCAGAAAGGAGGTTCATGCAGATATTGAGCTAAGTTGTGATTTTGACAGCAATAAACGACCGTTGTGTTTTGTTGCAAGAATGGCTAATTCAGAGCGCATGCTGCCGAATATTCTAATTACTGGTAAGGGTTGTATCAATTCCTTTATCATAATTCCAATCCCTTGACCAAAATTAGTACAAAATTATCTGATGGTAATTCACCAACAGGCACTCCAGGAGTTGGAAAGTCAGCATTATGCCAAAAGCTGACAGGAATGACCGGCATGGAATGGATTGATGTTGGAAAACTTGCTAAAGAGAAACATTGCTTGGAGTCTTTTGACGACGAGTATCAGTGTGCAGTTCTGGACGAAGACAAGGTTCCAAAGCCTGAGTGGTTTAATTTCATAACATTAATTGTTTCTGCGTCCACTTTTTTGACTCACTCCAATTTTTAGGTCCTTGACGAAATGGAGGACACGATGGATACCGGAGGAAAAATAGTGGATTACCATGGATGTGATTTCTTCCCAGAGAGGTGGTTCGACGCAGTGTTTGTTTTACGGGTGGACAATACCGTTCTTTATGACCGTTTAGCAAATCGGTAAGAGTATCATGACCCATTTAGTAACCATTTACATTAAGTCGTTAATTTTGTTCTTCTGCCTCTACGTTTAGCGTTCATTTGCCGCTCAATTCTTGGCGGATTAATGTTTAATTGATGGTCTTTATTTTTCTAATTCCAAAACTATATATTCGAAATTAAGAAATGGCAACAATCTCTTTGTCAGTGTTTCTGGTTTGGGTGATGATAGTATATTATGTCCGCACTCATGCCTATGGAACAGCTCATAACTGTATAATAGATGGATACTGACATCCATTCATATTGCTTAAAATCAACGAAAATATACTGCTAGTTCAGAGTAATTCAGCTTTAGATACTAGTAGGAGTGAAACTTGAATATTTCATATTTTAGGCACCTAACTTAAACGACAAAAATAAAAATTGTTCTTTTCCTAACATCACATCAACCATCCATCTAAATTCACTGTATAAGTATAGTTAGCTGAAGAATTGCTAAGCTACAACACAACACTTTAAAATGTTTTTTAAAAATTTGTTCAAATTAACATCCTTTACAGCAGCATTACCTATCTTAAATAGTGAGAAAAAGGAATATGATACTTAAATTTAAGGGCTATTAGAAAAATGCAAGAATAACTGGTCTTAAAGGTCTATAATTAGAAAAGATTTCATCCAAAGTAAAAAATAAGCCAAGTGAACAGTTCATGGCACAAACTACATAAACAAATATAGTCGTCTAAAGTAGTTTTCAGATGAATTTTCAATGTGAACTATTCTGAGAAGATCGCATTAATGATTATTAATAATAGAGCAATATGAATAGGATTATAATGTAATAATAATAATAAAATTCATCAAAAGCTTACATATACCTTGATTTTCTAGACGTAATTATTAATGAAACTCGTAGGGAAAAAGTTTTCAGAATAATCTTAAATGAATAAAAATGAAAAGTTTTTAAGATAAATAAAAACTTACAATTATTAGCAGAAATATCCCTTCGAAAAACGTAGGAATGCTAGTATCAATATAAATCTACATTAAAATAAAAGCTTCTATTAAACAGTGACAATAGTTTGTTTAATCTTGTTGCTATGTTGGACGCATCTATCTTCCCACGTGCATTCGAATCCATTTATCGCAGCGTCGATGTAAGGTTCTGGTGGTCGAGGTGACTAAATCACTCGTCTTACACGATGGTGAGGTGGTTCGAACCCCGCAAGCAGCTTGGATTTTTTTTCAGATTAGATGGGTTCCAAAACATATATAAGGCAGTAACAAAATAATATCAAAATTATTAGTTTTCAATACATATTTAGGTGAATAAATTAACAAATTAAATTACTGAAGTTGGAGAGCATGATTTGGGGCATCTGCCAGGCTGTTAAGAACACAGCAGTGCTTGCAACCACCCCTGCCCTATATTAATGTAAGATTTCTTCAGATTCTGTTAATCTGTTCCAATGTGGTTTTTGGTAACATAGTTAATATCATTCAAAGACTTTCAAATGTGAAATCAAAGGCCATTTACCTATTACGTGATTTTTTATTTATTCATGTGATAATTAAAGGAACTCTTTCTTCGTTTCTTGTCACCATTTACTGCTAAGTAGCTGCAAGTTTCTTTTACAGCATTATTTTGACTTTTTCTAGCATGAATTTGGACAAAGCTGAAGGCACTACTTCAATTTAATGTAGTTTTCACCCAGTCATTTCTCATTTTTCTCGTGTCACATTTATTACAGAATTGGAGCTTGCAGATTGGTGAAACATTTTTATGGGTTTACTTTTGAATTTCTTGGAAACTTTCTATTTTTTTATCGTCAGGCATGTTAAATATTTATTATCTCTGAAATGAGCTAAACTGGACCAATAAATACTGAAAATAAGGTTTTTTAGTTAAACCATAAAATGATTGGATAATGTAACAAGTTTCTTTTTCCTTGGTTGGAAATATCAAAGTCGTTGTTATAAATCTTAGTACAGTACAACCCCTCTAGTCTGGCACCCTTGAAAAATAGGCTATGCCAGACTAAAATTTTCACGATCACAGGAGTTGGCCATAATGAAGGAGCTTGTTGTGTGTGCAATGTTTTCGTAAGATGCGCTTAAATCTTGATCATTTATAATGAATTGCTAATAAATTATCTTATTCTCACAAATACCTTTTCTTCAGAGTTTTAATAACTTCATGTGAGTTAGGGGCCTTGAGGCAAAATGTGCAGTATGAGGAGAGGATTAGCTTTGTTAACATCCTTTAACAGGTTACAGGTGTATACTATTGATAAATTTATTTTGGGAAAATTGTTCTTTAAGGCATTACAGACTGCCTCTTATATTGATTTTATAGGTTGCAATTCATAAATTTTGTTTGCTTACAGTATATATTTGGATGGGAAATAGTTGAAGTAAGAGAGGAAAAAGGGAAAATTTTTATACTTTTGGTGACAGATTTAAGTGATTATGTTTGTTTTCACCTCCCTATTCTGAGAGGAAGTTTATCTGATGTGTATGAAAGAATTTTGCCAGTTGTCGATTTAAACATACCGAGGTCAGTGCAGCAGTATCAGAATAAAGCTCCTTGATTTGTTCCGAACAATGGGAGTTCCTGGATTATAGGAATATAGAGAGGTTGTGCTGTACCTTAGTATGCATAATGAAAAACAGCTTAGAGCTGAATAGCCTGCTTAAAATGTAGAAATTAGTAGATATAAAAACTAGGTCAATAGTTTGACTTACCTAGATGTATCACAAGTTTATAAATATTGTCTTATGTTGGATTCTTTTTTACTACAGGGGCTATAGTTCCAAGAAGTTGGAAGAGAACATACAATGCGAAATATTTCAGGTTCTTTTGGAAGAGGCCAATGAGTCTTATAAACCTGAGATTGTACACGAGATGCCTAATAACACTCCAGAGGAAATGGAAAAGAACTTGACTAAAATTGCAAAATGGGTCGAGGATTGGAAAAACAAATAACAGGGCATTTTAAACTACAGTTATGTTAATAAACCAACTATGTTCTAATTTTTTTGAATATGCATACCATGTACATACTGCATTTTATAATTAAAACCTTATTTACAAACAAAAGCTTTTTCATTTATTGCAAATTCGATTCCTATAAATATGTTACAAGGATTTTAATTATACTTTAATTCAAGCATAGGTAAACCAGCAGCTATTGCATTCCAAGAAGCCTGTTAACAAATATTGCAAGAAAAATGTCTTCCCTTTCTGAAAGTACTTTACCTGGACCCTGACTGATCTGTGCATGCTTTATCCAAGACTGAAGAACAAAAAGGCTCAATATTCACATTTCAAACATTGAGATTCTATCTAATTACAAAATACATGATAATTTGACTATACACCATTTTTATATTCATTACAAACTTTCCCCTTGATTTCCCATTTTCCAATAGCATTTTATGCTATTTTTATCACAGACTGCTTATGTGTTTTTCACACTGATGCACTGCCCCATAAGTTCATCACTTTGCAAGATCAGCCATCTTACAAAAACAATATTGTTTACTTTCCATTCCCATCTCGGGGAAAAAACAAATGAAGGTTGTAGTGTACAGAAAATATGTGCGTACACAGTATAGTGATGCAGTTAATCGGAGAAAACTGCTTATTGTTGTGTTAGTAGAAGAAGCTACTTACTGAATGTGGATTTTAACAGTTAATGTTAAACTTATAATAGGAATTGTTCACATAATCAACATAACAAGTTTTGTGACCCTTACACTTCTTCACAGTTCTCAGCTATCAACATGGCATTATAAGTATGGTATGGCAGCCTCAGAAAGGCACAAAATAAAGTTCAGAAGTAGATAAAAATAAAGTATCTTTGTGATGCTGTTTTGACGAATGTACATACTTCACGTCACCAGCATTTAAGCACTGTCACTGGATAATTCACCGACTTGGCAGTGCTGGCAAATTCCAGGAAAAGATTTGGCATCCTGCCAATCCCTGGGTTAAACTTTCAAATCCACAACAAAGTCTAATGAAAATGACAATCAAATCTTGCGCCTGATTGTCAAAGAGACCATTCCGTCTGGGAGCTTCTTCATGATGCCCCACGCCTCAATCCTTGACAAGGGCGTCACATCTATTCCATTTACAACCAGAAGCTCATCACCTACATGGAGACCTCCATGTTTCTCAGCTGCACCTCCTGCAATTATAAAAAATTGGAAAATAAATTTTTGTTTCAGTACAATTTATCAGGGTAGACAAAATGCTTTAAGTTTGTATTTACTCTACATAGTGCAATTTTAAAATTTAAGTTGCAGTGTGCTTTTTTTGCTGTTTAATCACTCATGAAAATTGGGTAAAATTAAAAACAAGTGAATGTCCTTATTCGTAATGTTTGAGAGATAGTTTTTTTATTACGGGGTGAGCGTGATGAATTATGGAAAAGTTCGTCAATATGCCATATACCAGGGTGCAGTAAACTACCATGAGATATACAGTGGGCACCACTTACTGTGATCACTTACATTTAGAAGAGCTACATAACAATAAGTGGGTAAGGATATACATTTCTACATAGAAATAAATTGACATTCTACACAAAATTTTACAACTATTCTACTAAAGCAAAAGTGTAACTAAAAATTAGAAGAAAAATTACTTTTTTTTAAGTCAAAAGTTTGAAATGTACATACCTTTCAATTAGATTTTTTGAAATAATTGTTGCTTCCCCAATCAGTGAATTGCACGTGAGCAAAAGAGACAGATTCCCACAAAATTACTATTTTATCTTTCTATCAAGCATTTAGTTCTGCCTAATAAATGAGTTATTCTTTCAATTGGGAAGGCTATTTATATTTCTAGATAGACATTGGTAATTTGAAAACAAGAAAAATCTGCTATGATCAGAAATTGAACCGGGGTCTTCCACTTGCCAGGCAGATATTCTACCACTGAACTACTTTGGCAGACTAATTCTCCCATATCAGAATGCAGGTGTTTTCTTAGTTGGGGCAGGGATAACCAAGCTAGTATCAACCAACCCTCAAAAGATGTCCTCCAAGAGGTACATCAATGAAAAACCCTGGCATGGCAGACTTTTTTCTCCAATTTTCAAATTTCCTATATTCCAGCTTATGCCTGTCTGCATAACGATCTACGATCAATTCATTCCATCAATTTAGACAGACATATGTTGGAAAATTTACAAAGAAAGCATAATGGACGATGAGGAAGACATGAATAACTTGTTTTATAATGGAAATTCCAATCAGTGATTTTAATTATATTTTTCAGGAGATTACATTAGACCAGAGTCCATGGTGTTTGAGATGACATCATGTAAGGTTTCAAATGTTATTTTAATCTAGTGAAAGCAGTCAAAAATATCATCAGTGATTGCAATGAGTGGCACCCACTGTATAAATGAATTTTGCATGAACATGCATTCTCAATGCAATGGCTATTCTACACCATATAAGTACATTAATTCAATTAAAAATATAATTGAATATAAGACCATACCGGTAAATATTTTCTTGATTATCAATGGCTTGTCTCCTGAAGGTGAGTCTTTCCCTCCCTCTAGACTGAAACCCAGACCAGCACCATCCTTGGTCAACGTTATGGTTTCAGGAGGACCTCTGCTCTCATCCTCCTTTGGCTTCTCTGCTTAAAGAAAGAATTCCAATTGTTTATGTTAATAATTAATTGGCTTATTGCGATTTAAATATATTTAGTTATGCGACCACAGGGACATTTACAATTTCCTGAAAATTACTACTCTTGGCAGTAAATAGCTTAATTTATGTGAATTAATTCCACTATCAAGGCAATCAATGAATAGCAGTGCTTTTTTCTGGAATCAAAGTACCAAGTTTACCAAGTTTTTATCCCTTTTTAACATTTTCAGGAAAATTACAACCGGAAGCAATATAATAAAAGTACCCTCGATGGAAATTTCATTAGAGATTCCAAATTTGAATCATATTTTCGTTTTTGTGAAATAATTTTCAAAATGTTCACTTTTAAGTTTTTGTGATAAATTGTCAATTAGAAGAATTATTGTCAAGAGGTGACAAACTAAAATACTGTTCTCAACGAAAATTCATATGATTTATTAAGTTTGAAACATAAAAACAAAATAATTATGACACCCTGGGTGCTGATCTAAGATCTGTAAGATAGCACACGCCAGTGAAAGGAAGGGGAAGGGATAGTCTATACCAGGGATTGGCAACCTATGCTTTAAGATTAAACTATCAAATTCAAATATGACAATTAGCTATCACAATCAGCATTCAGCTATCACATGTTTTTTAATGTAAACATTAACAAAGGACGAATTCTAAAGCAACTTACGTAAGGCATTTGTTTCTTTTAAAAATATGAGAAACATGTTTATGTGAAGTAATTCATTTATACTTCAAAATTTCCTCTACAAGCTTTTGATAATTAAACAAACATGTCAAGCACAAGGCAAGAAAAGGTTATCTTGTAAATTTAAGTAATCTATCTTCAATATTTCTTGATATATAATAGTCAAAGTCTGTTTGATGGAAAGGTTAAATATGTGGATTTGCTATTCAGTTTTAAGGAAATTCTTCAAACTGAATAGCAAATAAAAGTAAAAGCAAACCTTGATTCACTCAAAATGAAGCAAATGCTTATGCTTTTACTGTTTTCTTTAAGCATTTGCTTAATTTTTATTCACTCAGCCCATTGTTCTAAGAAGAAGTTTATTAACCCATTCAAGCGCACAAAATTTTTGTCAAATTAAGCTGTATTTTGCATTGACATTTGAAGTAAAAGTATGATTATTCTCTTCTTTTATCAAGACATATTTCCAAAAAATATTGTAATAAATCCACACAACTTTTGATCAACTATATTTATGAAGTGTACGAGAGAATTGGAGTAGGGAGAAATAACAATTTTAACAACTATGTCTTAAAATTTAAAGATTAAAAAAACTTGTTTAAGTTTTTTTAATTTAAATTTAATTTTAATTTCAATTTGTTTATTTGCCAGTATGGTAAAATGCATCTGCCCTTACCTGCTTCTTCAGAGTTTTCTCCCCCAGCTCCTTCCGTAGGTTGTTCCACTATTCTAGGAGGTCGACTACTGGAACCAAGAGTCCTAATTGTTGTGGCAGATAAAGTAGGTAAGCTCACTTCAGTCGCACCATTTGCACCCTGTGTATGTTGGTTGGACTGGTTAAGTTGTGAATTTTCCAATCTTGACCGGGACACTACCAACACAACCTCGGACCGAGGTGCCTACAATAAAACAAATTCATTTACATAATGATGGAGTTTTGTATCAAAAGAAGGGAAAGGACATTATCTTCCCAAAAAGAGTCAAAAATGCAACTTCCTCTACACACAACCATTATATCACCCACATTATTTCCTTGAATAGGTGTCAACCATTGAATTTCTTATAAATTGTATTAATTAAAAGAATCATTCACTTGAATTAAATTGTACAGAGTAATGTGCATATTTCATTGCATGTTTCCTCTAAATATTGTACAGTATTTAAATAATATGGATTTCAATATTCTACTCCAGCTGTATATTCTGGATTTAAGCTAGAAATAGAAAATATTTTTATCAAACTAATCTGTCATGTTTATCCACTTTCTCAAAGATGTTGCAACCGTAAAATAATTATACTGCTGATAACTCTCAATGACAGTTTAATATCATTCTTTTCCATCACTAATCACACTAATATCATTTATAGATCATAACTTTAATTTACAGGGCCATGCCTAGAAGAGTTCAGGGCCAGGTAAAAAACGGCCTTTCCAGGTCCCCTTAAATTAAATCAAATTAAATTCTGCCTTTCCATGCGATGATGCTGAAGTATAGGGCCCTGTCAGTCACACAGATTCACCCTACATATAATAGGGCTCTATTCCAGTGTTCCTTGCTTTAGTCCTTGAATTATTTGCAAGCTTCAGTAGAAAATAATTAAGTATACATGGATACATTAAAATTCACTGAAATTACAGTCCTTACACCGTTAATTTTCTAAAACAATGACATAAAAAGGAAAAATGATGGCAAAGGAGGGATTTTCCATTTTATCTGTGTCACAATCGCTCCAACTTGACTTCTTACAAATAATCAAAAGTGCTACATCTTTTCTCATTAATACAGATTTACATATAAATTATTTTTCATTGACCAAATGTCAGCTACGGCTGTGGTTTTCCAAATCGGAAATGTTATTGTTCAAAAGCTCGAATAATCGCAACCACAGGTAAAGAGGGCAGTCTCACTACCGCGCTCTAGCGAGAGAAATAAATAAATCACTCGACTCTAGAAGGTCAGATTTTCTGACGCGTGTCATGACAGGATAGTGGAGACGTCACAGACAGACACCGAGACGAGTTTTACTATGGTTTCTCCTCTATTTTTCAACATTGAATCTTCGGACACACGAGAAAATTGTGTCGAAAGCGGGTGGCTTTGGCGCTACTAAGGGGTTTCTTCATTATATCGGTCTGGGTCACTGCTATATCCAAATACGGAAACGACTCTTAGAGGTCACCGCTAACAGGTCACCACTGACATCCGCGCAACGCGAGGAGCCGTGTTTAGCACGTTGCATATCTGTCAAAGGAAAATGGCATGTATCGTGAATTTGCAGTCCAAAGAAAGCCCACAAGAATGATAATTTGCGCAACTTTTCTCGCCAATGAGCCCAACGGTAAATTTTACGTTCACGTTGATATATATGTATGTATGTATGTATATATATATATATATCCAATACCTTCACAGAAGGTAGAAATTTGCCGTTCTTGAATGCATCAAGTCCGCGAATAAGCCGCTTATCACAAATGTGTTGAGGAAAGTTTAATGCATTCAAAAAAAACATTTCAAAGGCAATTTTAAATATTTTGATAAAACCAAATGAAATAAAGAGGAAATGGCGTAATTCTCAGAAAAAGCAAAGAACTTGAGAAGCACACAAAACATAAGAATAAGAGAAACGAATTATTTGAAACTAAGATTCTTGCTTTCGTCAGTAACGGGATAAAAAAAGAACCAAATTCAATCTTGGCGGGGATTTTTCTTTTATTTATTTATTGGTGCCCTTAAATATCGCCTACGACAGAAGCAGTTTAATAGATACAAAATTTCATTACAAACAATAAAACGCGATTTAAATGAATCATTCTCTTGAAACACTCTTGTAGAGTTCTATTACGCAGCGAATAAACGGAAGAACTTCCAGAGTCAATTCCAACTACGTTTCCTTCACCAATCCAATATGCGGAAAATATGCGACGAACAAAAGAGGAGAGGAACGCAGGCTTGCGAAGAACTCTTAAAATAGATCCATCCGAGAATGCGAGGAAGATATCAACGGCACCGCCCTGGCTTCCTTACATTTCGGGAATGAAAAAATAAATGCTTTTCGCGATTAATCCGGCGGAAACCGTGACCCTCACCCACTGACCGCAGTCTCGGAAACCAATCCCAGGGCGGCCGCGCCACCCCGTCTCCCACACTCCTCCCGACACACATTCGCATGCACAAAAACATATATCCACTTAAAATACCCTCGCGAGAGTAAAGTGGCTTTAAGGGTTCGGACGCCGCCGCCGCGTGGGACTTGCATCCAAACCTCCACTTTGAGGGAGAAATTCAAAATTCAATCATCTGCACAATACAAGGTAGAACAGCCAATTTAACTTAATAGGGCATAAAACAACCTCCTTTGAAAAAAGTATACTATATGCAGGGCTAAAAATATACAATAAACTACCTCCTAAGATAAATGGAATTCCAGACATTATTAAGTTGCAAAATAAAATTAAATCAACCCTGTTACAAAAAGCATATTAAGATTTATGAGCGAAAAATCGATTCTCCTGAGTATTAAGTCACTTACGAGGGAACATATTTAAGTAGCATAAACTCAACTATGTGACGATTTTCTTTTTCTCTATGTTACTTCTGAATGACTCTTGTATATTGCTGTGTCTTAATACTTTATGCATAGTTGTAAATGACTCTTGTACTATTCTTGTCTTGCCATGTAAATTTGATGGTAAATAATTATGATTATGAAGTGGAAGGAGGAGATGCGGTAAACCCTTCTGAGGGGCTCACACAATCGGAAGCGACCGCTAGGCGAAGAAGCGTCCGAACAAATGATGCAAGCTTCTGTCGTATCTCAGCAGACTACACGCGCATTTCAATTAAAAAGTAACCGTATAGATCGTTCACTACTGTCTGCAAAGCTTCTGTGATCTCGTTTTCCGATCTCATTTTCACTACTATACTTGTTCCAGACATTAGGCATTGTAAGCTCCCTAAAAACCATCTAAATGATTTAAATAATTTTATTTTTTCTTATATCTTCCACTAAAACTACAGATATTCTACAATTACTGTACGATTATTCACTTGTGGAAAGTTACCCTAATATATTTATTGAGCTTCGCATATGTAAAAACAGCAACATGTGAAAGCAGCTTTAGCAAACTGAAGTTTGTAAAGAATTATTAAAGATCCGGCACGGGTCAGCAAAGAGATTATTGGGGCTAATCTATTCTTTCTATAGAACATGCCACAGCAGAATATAAATTTCTATGACGTTATTGATGAGTTTGCTGCATTAAATTCATGTAGAATAACTCTTTAATACCTATTAAAATATTTACATTTTCTGTATTTAAATTATGTATGTATGCAATGATATTTATAATTACGTATTTAAATTATGTACATTTATAGTGAGAAATTACATCATTTATAATTTATTTTCATTCATTAATTTATTTTTCACTCAAAATCTATATAGTAAAAAATATAGGTATTAGAGAATTTTTAATGAAGGGGATAGTTTGCCCAGGGTGTTAAAATAGCTAGTTACGGCGCTGCCTGTGATAGTGTACAACTTGCTTAATTTTTCCCAAAAAAATTCCAGCTAAATATGAGCAGCAGCCTAAAAAAAAACTAATTTTGGAAACCTCAGCAGAGCATCAACAAAACCATCGCGAACCATTGATTGGGAGACGCTGATCTACACCCGAGCGAAATTTCATCGAAAATGCTATTAAATTGTAACCTTTGGCAACTACGGGACAAGCGCACGGCAGCCCAAATGAAAACATTAGAAAACGTCGGTTCGTTTTCCATCCAAATAACGCGAATCGATGTTTTTTTCATAGCACCAGCGAGATTTTTCGATATTCCAAGAGAAACGGGAAAGAATTACAAGGGTAAAAGTGTAAACCGATCGAGCAGGACAACAAATCACGATGGCGCGTGGCATTTCGGCACATTAAATTAGGTCGAAGGTCTGTAATACAGGATTGGCCTCTTAAGGTTTCCTTGCAAGTCACGCAAACATACACCTTGTTTCCCCAAACCACCGGATTCGATTTCGCCATATCAAAAAATTGCAGATCCTTTTATGGAAAATAAATCTCTTACCGACGGAGGACCATGGTGACAGGAAGCTAACAAACAGAATTACCGGTGCCGAAGATTATTTGAAAAATGAAAAAATCATTATTTTTGAGGGAGTATCACGTCTTCCATCAAATCGCAAAGAAAACTTGAATCTTTTAGCATTGGATAGATTTAAAAGTTACGAAATTTCCCACAATCAGTGACTCTGGTACAAATATATAAACAATACAATTTAAAATTACCCATGGGTTACCCATAGCAAAAGTACATCTTGAGAAAAACGTCGGTTAGAATAATAGAATGGCATACGGCATTTGATCTTCAATGAAGAAGATCCAAAGAAGCACGTTAAGCTATCAGTTAACTATCATATGCGCAATGTGGCTCTCACCTTTAGGATAGAGATGGCTTCTCGATGCGTGGCGCCCTTCATGCTCTTACCGTTGATGGAAAGAATGCGATCTCCTCTCTGCAGACGACCGTCCCTTTCCGCTGGACTGCCCGCCAACACCTTGTGAACCTGACGGAAGAGAGAGGAGGGACAAACGTTTAGAAAAATACCAGGGACGACGGTTTTCACTAAGGCATTTATATTTCGTGAAGTTTATTTTAAAAAATAATTTTTTTCTCTGCGATTTGAAAATCGTAAGTGAATTTCATCAAATTTTGTCTACCACCGTCAACAAAGAAAGAAACCGGAAACCGTTCCAAACTTCAGAGGATATTAATGTTTCATCATACAACCGAAAATGTTATTAAACACTTATGTTTCGAGAGACGCGGCTACAAGACTTTGTCAGTGTGTTTCCCTCTGGTTCAGATTAATATACACGCGTTCCATCGTTTTAATTCAGGATTCTCGTGTGACAGGCATGTCAAACGTGGTTCGTCGAAAATTTCGGCCAATTCCCTACCACCACGGTGCAAGATTATTAATATAAATTTGTGTAAAAAAATTGTACCAGAAAATCAGAAGCCAAAGTAAATAGTTTACTTGCAAATGGAGTATCAAGTCTTTATAAATGCAGGAAAAATTTAAACGGTGAATCGCTCAATAAGAGGCAAAAGATTCATCAGAGATACAAATCTGATCGCCACCAGAGAAATTAAAGTCTTACACGAATCGAGTATGCTTTTACCTATGACAGTTTTAAATAATCCAATTACCAATACTATATAAATTAAGAGGAAAAATTTGGTATTTTAACCAGACTATTTAGTATCAATGCGTACGTCCCATAAAGGTATTTTGTTTGCGTTCGTACCATCAGATTCTCGAGAGAATATCCATTTTGAGCCATATCGGAACAAGGGATTAAAATCCAGACGGGGAAGAGGGCAAATAAAAAAATAATGGCCTTCTAAAGAGAGACATTATCTCCTATTATAGTTTATCGCCATTTGCGGAACAGATCCCTTCCACGGGCGCGCCAGCGTGGTGATTCCGTGCACGTCTATCCTCTCTCTGCGTAAACGGCGGCGCGGCGAAGGCGTGCCGTGACTCACCGTGATCTCCTTGGCCTCATAGTCTGCGCCACCCGCCAACGTGATGCCCACGCTGCCTCCGGCCATTTCGCGGTGCAGCACGACCACCTCCACCTCGTGCACCAGCGGCGCCCCTCCGCCCATCGACGTCGCCTCGTCCAGCGACTGGTTCGCCTCCTCTATCAGCTGCTGCAGCTCCTAGTTAGACGGATAAAGACGCTGGTATGCTCATTCTTGGAGGACACGCACTTAGAAAAAGAGCTAAATGTGAAGCTGCATTTTTCGCGTTTTGCGACATGGCGTTAATTTATGGAGTTTCGGTGAAATCAGAGCCGGGTAAAGACATTGCGAGGTCCTAAGCTATGGCGAAAATGAGGTCCCATAGGTGAAAAAATACTGTAGAAAGAGTGACTAACAATCATTCAAGATATTTATTTGAATAATATTATGGGCAGTTTTTTCGTGACCACAAACGACTTAACAAATATATACAATATCGGTACGCATGCAGTATACAGAATATAACTAATCTAATAAAATTTTATAGTTCAAAACAAATTCACAAAATATATTCTTCAAAACAAGTTTAACTTGCAAATATAAAAATTCCCAGTGTTTGGAGGCCCCTCAAATCACGAGGACCTAAGTTATAGCTTATTTAGCTTATGCGTTGGCACTGAGTCAAATAAAGCAAAATAATAAACAAATAAACATAAGGCACAACAAAAATGCACAAATGATGCTTAAGAATTTTCAGATGACTCAGAATGCGAGACAGTAGAATCAGTGAAAGGGTGAATTCGGCTCAATGAAAAGAATCAATACTTTCTCTATTTAAAAGAAGAATATAACCTTAAATTTATTCTCTAACAATACTACTAGGATCGTCATAGCTATAATTCCACACCGAACATTTCAGTTTTATGATTAAAACTTTATTTAAATGGTGCCCTAATTAATTTAAAGCAACTGAGTGCTAATGAAATCGTGGTTAAATAGTGAAGGACATTACATTGGGCCGCAAATAATAATTAAAATTCTTTCGTAGTAATTTTGCATTTCTGTATTTGTATCGGCATCTTTAACCTTGGCGAATATAAGTCACTTTTCAATGGAAACATTTAAAACGTGTGCCTAGTAAACTTGGACTAAAAAAAGGTCATATTATTTCATATGGAAAATAATCACTTCCTAAACATTATGCGGAGATGAAAAGTCACGTGATGGCAGCCACAACATCAGATCAACGCGAATAATTTTCAAAATTTCAAATCCATTTCAATGGCTGACTCTTATAAAAATAAACTACAAATTGAACAATGTACACCATTCCACTCACCTGTTGCGAGATTATGCTAGTTGAAGACGCTAGGGAGGTTATGCTCCCGAACTGGTCGCGGGGGTTGGATGCCAGGTTGTTGACAGATCCGTAGTGTGCTGGCATAGGCATACCGCTGTCCTCACTGGCAGTGGAATCGAGAGACGACACGCGAGTGTGCACGGTCGTCACGGCAGATCCCTTCGACCTCGTCACCGTGGAACTCCTTCCGTTCGGAGACACCGTCAGCTCCACTTTCTCGAAGGCCTTCCGGATGTCGTTGACGCTGACGGAGCGCCTGTTGTTCGGCCTCTGCGCCGCGGGGGCGGGTGCGGCGGTGGCGGCCGCAGCCGGAGCGGCACGTGCTTCCGGCGTGGAGTCCTGCCGGGACATCGAGACCCTCGTCTCCTGGGAGACGTAGCTCTCCCTCGTCGCCACGCTCGGGGTCTTTTCGCCGCAGCCATTGAAGGAGATGGGTCTAGCCAGGAGGGACGTTTTCTTCTCCCTCATCCTGACTGTCTCCGAATGCGCGTTCTCGCCGTTCGATTGGGGAACGGGAGGAGGGGCGCTTTCCGGCGGAGGAGGGATCCTTAGGGGCTCCTCCGCTTTTGGACGGGCCGTCTCCGGGGACGGGGGCTCGCGAGCGGCATCCGCGCCGTTCGTGGACCTCCTGGAGTGCTTTCTGCTCTGGACGTTGACGACGGAGGTGGTAGCGACGGCCGCGACGGGATTCGTGGGAGAAGGAAGCATGGAAGCGTCGTTCGATATGATCTGCCACTTCTCGGCTATTGCACGGAACCCGTTTCCGGAGTCTTTCTGCTTTTCTGAAAAAGCCCTAGCGCGGGACTTCTCGCCGTCGGAGCCCACTTTCCGGCTCAGATAGTCGATCTCGTCCTCCAATATATGTCCCTTGTAAGGGGATTCCTGAGTGTCGAGAGATGTTCTGCCGTCTGCCGCCGACATCTTAGGGGCGTACTTCTTCTCCAACTCCATCCACCTGTCGATGGGCACGGAGGAAGAAGAGACGGATCTCGTGCCGATCTCTTCAACGGCCGCTTCCCTCTCTTCCTTGCCTCCGGCCTTCTTGTCCTCCTTGTGCGATCCGCAGACGCTCTCCGTAGTGGAGTATTCAGATATGGGGGAAGTGGGCCTCGGTGACGGCACGGTGGGATAGATCCTCCTCTGGGCCGGCACGGGCACATCTGAACACTCGACGCTGCCGTTCACGAAGGGAAATTCTATTATCTCGTCCACGTAGGCCACCTTTATCTCCATGTCCCTCGCCGCTTGAGCGTCGTGGATTCCGTTGAGATCGCGGGTGGTTTTGTAATGTGTCGACGGGCGATCCGGGTCGTTTGCGCGGATGTGGGCGGGGTTTGTAGGATCCTCCATCTTCGCGGCGTCTTCCACGTCCGCCTCAGTTCCGCTTCCGTCCTCTTCGAACTTCCTCTTGATGAGCGGTGAGCCCACTTTGAGGTCCCTTCCGCTGCTATATTTGGCAGAGGACAGGACGTTCTTCCTGTTGATGGCTTCGACGCTCTGTGCCTTGAGGACGCGACGGTTGCTGCTGCTGTCGCTTCCGCTGCCTCCGTTGCCGCCGTCCTGAGATCCAGAGGTCACCGTGGAAGCGGTGGAGGCAGCCGAAGAAACGGAGGCGGTGGTCTCCGAAGAAAGGGTGCGTCTGAGGGGTCGCTTCTCCGGTGAGGTAGGCCTCTCGACGATGTTCCCGACCGAACGCCTCTGCGACGTCGAAACTCTTGCCCTTTCCTCCGGATGGATCCTGTCCCTCGAGATGTGCTGCCTGGGGGCGCTGGGCCTCATTCCACCGTCCGAAGTGTCTCCGGGGAGGGGTGAGGACGGCGGCGAAAAGCCGTGAGATATGCTGGATCGGCTCGAACTGACCGCCGAGTCGTTGTCGCTGTCTTCCGCGGAAGCGCCCCTCGGCGGCACGTGGAGGAGGCCGCGATGGCTGGACTTCCCGTTGTGTCCGTCCACGTAAGAGCTGGAGCCACCGTTGCTCTTGATGACGGGCACCACCTCATCTTCCTTGGCGGAATCGGTGTGGCAAATGGGGCTGAAATCGAAACTAGAATCGGAGCGGGGGGAAGTGATGCTCTCCAGAGACTTGGGTTCGGGACCCAATGGTGAAGAGGGCCCGATGCCGTATCCGTTCGAGGAGCGAGGAGGTTTCATGGGAGGAAGGATCTTTGATTGATCTTGGGACCTCAGCTCTTCGCGACCCGAATCGATAGGCGCGGTGGCCAAACCGTGGACGGAGAGGGACCTCCTCTTGAACGCCGGAGAGTACTTGGGAAGGTCTGGGAGGGGTGCCTGGCTCTTCCAAGGCGGGGAGGCTAGCGTGATGCAGTTGGTGCTGTAGTGGTTGTTAGAACTGTTGGCCGCATTCTGCATCTTCATAGAGTGCCCGTTCATGTTTTCTGACCAGCGATTCTGTTGTTTTCCGTCGCACCTCGGAAGAGTTGCGGTCTTGCAATTTCTGCTGATGATGATGGCGTCTCTGCTTTTTATCTCGGGCAAATCGACCAGAGATTGATCACATCGAGGCACTTCCGCCTTCTCCGGAATAACCAATCCCCGGAGCTTCGAGACGTTCCTTCGACGCTGCTCGATCATGGCGTTCAACGACGACTTCCTAGCGTCATCATGCCCGTTGGTGCCATATTTGTAGTTGTAGCTCCCTCCGAAAGAATGCCTCTTGGGAGAAGCCACGTCGACGAGGCTTTGGGACCTAGAGTGGAGGTTTCCTGACCGGTTGCTGGGGGCGAAGGCCGATGATTTCCATGAAGACGAGTCGGGCGAAGAAGGCCTGTGTTCCAATCCGGAAGTAATTCTTTCCGCTGCCACTGGAGTCCTCTGGCTGGCGACGGGCTTCCTCGGCAGGGTGGCGTAGACCGCTCCGCTGGAGTAAGAAGACGCGGATGAGAGAGAAGAATCGGGGGAACAGGAGGCCGAAGAGGAGGTCAGGTCTAGGTTGCTCCTAGTGCGTACGAAGTCAAGGGCCCTGGAAGCATCTCCGCCATCCATCCCTGATGACACATCACCGGTGCTGTTGTGGACCACGCTTCTATAGAGGCTGGCCGGAGGTTGGATAGATGGAGAGCCGTGGTCGCTCGTGCGTCCCGTGCCGTCGACGTTTACCATTGAACGCGAAAGATGATGACTTCCGCGCGTATCTTCACTCCACGTGGGCAAACCCTTGCGACTCTTCTGGGCATCCTCCGGTAAGTCAAATTTGTAGGGGCTTCTTGCAGCCGGGATGGGAGGAGCGGCAGGAACGAGAGGCGGGGCATCGGCCGAGCTCTCGCTCTGGAACATGGCAATCTTGTCCCTCACGCTCTTTTCGCTCTTCTCGTCCTTCATCCAGTGCCTCCTCTCCGCCGTGGGCCTGGGAGGGAACCTACTGGTGAAGCCGGGGGAGTCCTTATGCGGGGGCTTGCGGGCGGGCGGGGGCGGAGGGAGGGATTTTCCCGCCGTCGGAGCCGCTTCCGGGAGTTCCTTCTGCGGGGGGCAGGAGGCCGGAAGTGGAGGCGGGGGCGTGTCCGGAGGCGAGTCCGTGACGGAAGAGTTCTCCGAGGTCTTGCTGAGAGAGAGGTCGGAGGTCATGCTGACGCCGGTGATTCGAAGAGGCTCTTGGTAATTGGGAGGAAACTCGTGGCCATCTGGTGGAAGACGGGAGAAGCTGGGCGGGAGTGAGGAATCGTCCGGAGAGTGTGATATTCCGTTGGAGATATCCGAGGACGTCTGCATGGACAGCAGCGAGTCCATATTCCCTAGCCCTGAAAATAAAGGAAGAATATCGATCGGTCAAATATGTGGATATGGTGAAAAATAATGTGAAAAGATAGCACAATCATTCGCTTCATTTATCATTTTTAATGAAAGCTATAGATTTACTTTCGATAAATCGATCACTCGATGTACGAAACTGTGTTGAAATTTCTAAAACGTAATACATTTGTAGGCCGTATCTAAACAACAAACCTTACTTTAAGGCAAAGAGGCAGGGTGTTATGCAATGCTAATGTGTGAGTTTTGCCTACTGGAGCATTTTGACCTTTTCTCTTACTTCGAGTATAAAAATTTGCTTACCATTATTCTAAGCAAGTTGGCACTTTCCTTAGGCGTAACTTCGTGCCGATAAAAATAAACCTCGAGAATACCACGATAGACGTGGAATTTCGACAGCAAGTGGATAAGATGAAAATAAAACAGAGAAGACATGCGCTTTAACGTATATAATTCGAGGAAAATGGAACGGGGAGGACCTATTCACGAAATAACGGCCGGGCTTGAAGAGCGGATGCTCAGAAGACCCTTGGAATTTTATGTAGCGCGACACATTAAACTTATTTCTTCCGTTCGGATTTTTTTCGAGACGGGCAAAGAGAGGATAAAAAACATTTCACGATTTCCTTTTGGAAAATAACAATTTCCTGTTTCGTCTCGCCCAGTCGGGAATCCTCATCGCTATAAAACAACTTGGGACCTCTTTCGCACTCCTTATTTATGGCAAGGAATTAGTGAACCGACTCGAATATTTATCGCGCTTTTATCGACTTTTTAAAGCAAGAGTTCGACAGAAATCTTTAAAAGCTTAACGATCCAAACTGCTACCGCGGCTGATAAACAGTGTATCTGCCGATTACATTAGCGAGGCATCTGAAGACAAAAAGCAGAGGAACCATAAAATCTAGAACGTGGGCGTAAATTCAAGGATGAACAATCCAGTTTGCCTTATGGAATGAATCCAATAAATTATTGAAGAAACCATGAACCGGGTTAATTAACCAAAGACCAATTTCAATTACGAAGTAGACCGGTCTTAATTGCTATACATCAGCGATCGATGAATTGACGCAGGTGATGGCAACAGATTTGCTCTCAAGTTTTACGTCTAAAGGAGTTGAATAATACTAGCGTAATTGCCCTTCAAATATGACGGCTATGCGTGGATTAAGTATTAAATATAAGGCACTTCCCATTCTTCCTCCTTTTCTCTCATCCTCTCTCCCATCCTCTTTCCTCCCATTCCACATTCTACTTCTCCTCGCTCCTTCTCTGGAAAAATAGACTTCCTAGTCTCAATCTCGCCCTAATAAGAAACCTCTCTCTCTCTTTCCTTCTGTCTCTATACCTCTCTCACTTTCTCTCTCCCCCTCTCCTTTTTTCATCTCTCCTTCTCTCTCTCGTATTAAAGTATTCAAAGCACGCTTTCCTTACGCATATGGTATAGGGATTGAGACCACAATACAATCTCGGGGTTTAACAATGACACGGTCGGCAAGGCAACATATCGTTAAAAAGCTTAAAATTTTCCAATAGATATGATTTAAACATATAAATTGAACGATTTCGAACCGTAGGTGAAATGTGACGATAAGAATAAGAAACGTTATTTATTTTTTTTAAACGGTCCAGGTCCGAAGATCGTAGATCAATTCTTTCTCATTTTAATTTGCAAAAGAGTAAGAGCCTCTAAGTCGGAAAATCAATTTCTGCGTGTTATCGTATGGGTGTTGAAATTGGACATTGGGGTCAAAAACACCCCTTAAATATGTTTTTCTGGAATTTCCGATTTTTCTCAGAGGCTGTACCCCTTGATGTACCTTCCTTCCAAAATTCAGCTCTGTAGCACTTCTCGAAGTACCTTAGGTATTATATCATATATTTTGAAGCGTTACGTGACTGAGAAATTAAAAAAAATATTATATAGAGGAAGATGATACAAGTCCATTGATAGGAGAATACTAAATTCACAATAAAATTATGGAACCCGTCTTATGGCTGAAAATTTTCAAGAATAAGCAATTAAAAATCAAAAGATTGAAAAAGCACTTTCTCATACATACTCACAAGAAGGTTATGATAAACCATAACTTTGTTGTGGCTATTGGAGATACCCGAGATAAGTACTTTTTCAACCTTTTGAATTTTTAAGTGCTTATTCTTGATGGAGAATACAACCGAGTTTAAAAAATTCATAAAAACATCACCAACAATAACGATCAGCGATTCATTGGGATTTTTCCTCCTTAGGAAACCTACTATAGATAGACCTGGCTGACGAGCAATTTTCGTAATGAAGGAAACAATACCTGCATCGGAAAATTTTTATATTTTTAATATTGGCATTATGGAAATAAAAGGGGCGACAAATTATTGGTCCACGTAACTAAACACTCAAGCAAGCAACGCTACATTAATAAACAGTAAACGGACGAAATATGTGTTGAAAGCAAAACAGAGGAGTCCCGTTGGAGGTCTAATAACGTCTCGGAATTTCCCCTTTGGCGAAACTTTCTCATATGACGGAGGCTACAAGGCTCAGAGCGGAGACAGCGCGCATTCTTTGGTGCTGAACAATCCAAGCCGACAAGGAAAGACCCTTCGGTGGCAATAAACATAGGCAAGACTGCGAGTGAGTCAAAAAGTCGATCACGCGGTTCCTTTTGCGGCGAAGCTGAGAGAAAGAGAGATAGCGAGAGAATGGAAGGAGAGTACGGGAAGGCCATTCAAGATAGGGAAGGAGAAGAAAAAAGAGGTCGACCTTCGGGGTAACAACGGCAGCAAAACTTCCTCCACGCCCCCACCACCCGACCCCCGCCACCCAAGCATTCCCTAACCCACCTCGCCCACCTTTTTCTCCTCTCGTTCCCTCCCTCGCCTTAACCGACCAGACGCCAACCATTTGCATCCATTTCTACCACATCTCCCTCCCTCCATCTAGCGCGGCGAGTTCGTCCGAATACCGCCCTCGGAACCCCGCGACCTCCACCCATCCACCCACACTCTCCCATCGACACCCACCACCGCGACACCTTCGAAAACCCGTCCCTCTTTTCTTCCCGGCATCCCTCCCTAACTTCACTCTACCCCAGAATTTCTCAACCTTTGTAATAGCACGACTCACGTAAGCTTATAGAGTTTACCCACCTATTATCTATACCAGGGGTGGCCAAACCGCGGCTCGCGAGACGCATGTGGCTCTTTTAACTTAACGTGCGACTCTTATTAATTTACACTCAAGGGCGTATCAAGGCTTATCACGTCAGAATGCAATAACGCGGTGCGACTAACAATAATACGTTTTGGGGATGCATTCTCTCTGTCTTTCTACGAATACAAGTTATGCTGACTGTTCATACATTTTTTGCGCAAATGTTTCTTGCGGCTCTCAAACTTAGGAAGATTATCATAGGCGACTCTTAGGGTAAGCAGGTTTGGCCACCCTTGATCTATACACTAATTTTTTTCAAGCAGTAGATAGTACATGTGTCCATAGAGGGCGCACACTGAACTGTCATGAGTTCTTTAACTATTTTATCGGGAACTCGTTAAAAAATGGAAAGATTTATCAAAATAAACTATTTAGAAATCTTTCCCCGACCCACCAGTGGGTCGCGACCCACAGGGAAAACCTGCTCTAACATATAACATCGCGCCTCTTCCCTCCCCTCTCATCTCCCTCTCTCCCATCCCATTCCGCCATAACCTACCATCTTCCACACGATCGACCGCCTCAATACCTCCGCCACACCTCCCGCGCACACTGAGTACTTCTCCTAACGAAGGGCGTAGGCACGTTTCCACCCTTTGGGACCTTGCACCCTGATAAGAACCCTCGACGCGGCCAAGTGGAGGAAATTCATCAGTGTGCCGGAGAGTTATTGGTGTATGTAGGATGGTGAGGGGGTGGAGGGAGGCCTCTGGCGATCCCTCACGAGCGAGGAGGAAGAGCGTGGGAAGAGGGAGGGCGGCAGACAGTAATGCTGCCATCGCCTGAGATGACATATGTCACATTTTCCGCGGAGAATTACACTCCTTACCCGCCACCTTCCCCTAATTTCTCCTCATATTCTTCTCTCCCTTTCCTTCGACAAAGGTGTGATGGATGGTGCTGGGAGCAAAAACCTTGGGGAGGATATGGTGTGAAAAAGATTTTCCAAGTGACTCATTGTGTTATTTGCGGCATATTTGTACGATTACGCAGCTGTAAAGCAGAAGCAGAATATATGAGAATTGACCAAAGAGCGTCGCAGTGGAGAAATAGCGTCGCCTTGAGCGGAATAGGAACGTCGATGAGTAGGATTCGACGGGAAAGGAATAAACGGGTCATTTTCATTGCTGAGCGAGAGAAGGAGAGGTCGGAGGCGAGAGGAGGTGGGTGAGAGATAGGAGAACTGGAGATCGAGTCCCGTTCACGTCCGCCGACCATTACGGAAATCCAAACAGGTGACGCACGGTGACGAGAACTGGTAATCGCGTTGGGACAGCCCTTGAAACGTCATTAAATTCCGGCTGCATCGACAATCGTAAAGAATCGATATTCGTTGGCCGATTCGAGACCGGCAACCTGGAATTTTTGGAGAGCTGACCATTCCACGTGACGCATTGTATTAATAGACTCCAAAGAGGGATTAAAAAGGTCGAATTTCAGTCGCTGACGATGTAGAGATGGCAAACTCGGAGAGCCTTACAAAGGACGACCTTCCCCGCGCGTATAATCCCGACTGCTGATATATCGACAGGTTGGAAGCCCTTCCGTATCAACCGGGCGTCAAAGGGGGTGGCGGCGAGAAGGCGGAGGGGAGGAGGTGGACGAGACCACGCCATCCTTGCAGGAGACGAGCTGTAACGAGGTTCCACCGTCGTTTGTCACGCCGAAGCCATCGCTCGGACGACGCCGCAAGGACAGAATTCACTTGCCTCTCCTCCCATCCGTGAAATGGTCACGATCTCTCTCCCCCAGTCCCTCCACTACCCCCAACCATCTTTCTATTTCTCCGGTGTCACTCTGGCTCTCCTTTTCGCCGGCCTTTCTTTTACTCCGGATATACACGGGCGGTGGTGTCGAATCCTCGCATTCTCTCTCCGTGACTCACCAGTGACTTGCACTATAAGTGGAAGCTAGAGAAAAGCATCCCCCTCTACCTCACTCGCCCCTCCCGGCTACCCTCGCTGGCCGAGAAAGTGTCGATTTAAACGGACGCCTAAATCGAATTCGGCTGACGGATGGACCGCGTCGCCGTGTAATCATCGCCGCATAAAAATCACTTGCCGAAAAAGACTTTTGTCGGTTACATTATTTTTCTGGTTACCTGAGCGTGGCCGATCTAGTTCCTCAAATAAGTGTTCTGCAAGAGGTTTTTTCCGTCCTCCAATTTACTTGCACCAGCATTCACCTCGAGAAACCATAGTAATTTATTGCTTTCGGGTTGTATATTTGGTCGTATCGACACTCCTTAGGTGGAAACCATGAAAAAAATCGCCGACTTTGGAGAATCGTTTAAATTTAATGGGCTTTCAGAATTCGAAGTTTGTGAAACGATGCAGTTGGTTTGCGCGTGAGAGGAATGGAGTGGGGGATCAAAATCGAGGGAGCCAAATCCAATGATCTTATTTCGTCGCGAAGGACGTTTTCATTAGGTTTGTCTCGCTAGACAGCTGTCGAGACGGTGGAACGGCTCCAGCCAATATTCTCACAGACGCAATGAATGAATAGTATGCAGCGCATTGCGGAATTCGTTCCGAACGCTAATTCGCTCCAACGATTGGCTCTGAGGAATTACCGTTAGCGCTCGTTGAGCCAAAGGATGAGATGACGAAAGGTGTTTGTTGATCCGCGTCAACAAGGAAAGTATGCCATTTGCAGGATATACCTAAGTGCTCACAGAAGTCGTTAGATGTCCTAGGTAAAATGTAAAGACCAAAAGTAACACAGGAAGAATTTTCATTCGTGGGATCATAACTTCATTCGCGCACGACTCGTATAAATATTTGCATTTTCATTCGAGATAAATCAACCTAAAATTAAAATTTATTTGACTATTTCATTAATTTAATAAAGAGCAATCCTTTAGAACTACTTATCTTTATCTCAATTATAATAAACATGTCAAGAATGTAGAAAATAGCAAGAGCTAAACTTTTCTCATCCATCACCATAAGTAGTTCATTATTATGTAGATTGACAATGTGCACTTTATTCCTCGCAGCATTTATTTCGATTTGTTTTTATTATAGCCACGTAGCACTTCATATTAATTAATATTAAATTTAACGGAAATTGAATCGATATTTGTCTCCGTACAAACTCGACGAATTGAAATGAATATTTCATCAAAACGACAAACGCTTCTTCCATTGATAACTGAAGAGGATCATAGTATGTCACGCATATGGCCAGATGAGTTATCAACGCGGCTCGACAACCAAACTGGCCAAAAATCGATAAAAATGAACTCGAAAGTTAAACACATTCTTCCGGGGAACAAAGGCAACACATGGACTCGTTATTAAGTATGAGACATTATCCGTTACAGGGAGGAAGGCCCTTAAGGCGACTGCTACGCGAGATTATCCATAAACATCCTGCCATGAGAGTTGAAGTGGAGGCGCCCGGAGGCCTTAAACCTCCTCCTCCATGTCTCACCAAGATACCAAAGCGGTCGGAACGGAGAGGCGGAAAGAGGCGGAGGAGAGAGGAGGATGGAAGGAGAGAGGCGCCGCATCGTAGGGGGAGGCGGCGGGCAGGTATTTCTCGATGGAAAGGGGTAGAGAATTCGCGGGCAATCCGCACCGTCTGGAACGATAAGACGGCGATGGAACGTGTCGGATGCTCAGGAATACCTCTGACCCGTGGCGCCTCCTCTCGCCCCCTTTCCTCTACGCTCATAAAAATGTGACTCACGGATAAATAAATATTGGCACTCCCGACTCAAGACAACCGGTCCCGTCCACTACCCCACTTATCCCCCTCGGGAGGACGAGTCAGCCCCGCGGGAAGAGGGCGTGCATACATAACGGAATGCACCCGTCGAGTCGACGCACTCGGGGGAGGAAAGATGACGGACACTCGGGACGTCCCTTCCGAATATGGCGAAACCCCGGAGTCGCGGAGGCGGAAAGGAGGAAAAAATGTTGAGGAGGAAACCGCGAAGTCGCATTGGTGTCCGGAGGCAGTCATTCACGGGCAGCGATGCATCAAAGAGGGCATTATGGAAGTCTCGAGAGATTATGACTTCAGAAAGCCTGAGCGATTCGGACGAGGAGACTTTTTAAAAAATGTGAATCGCGAAATATGACCATCGGGTTGGGTGGATGAGAGGGGGGGGGAGGAAGGAGGCGTGGACACCGAATGGATGACGTTAGAAAGGTGGCGGCGGCAAGGATAAAGGGAGGGGGCAGGCAACTGCTCCCCCAGCTTGAATTCCTAACTACCGACGAAATATTATTCCGAATATCAATGCCACTGTTAGGGTCTATACTTTTCTCGTCCTAAGGACCGAAGCTATGACGCCATATGGAGAAATTGATTGAGTAATGTGTTTTCAAACGCATCCAAGAGAGAGCAATCCAGGAATAAATTGATCGCCTCTTGTCCCTCTGTATCCGCAACTGTGAACGACAAAAGAAACCATATAAAGAACAGAAAATATCAAATAAAATTAACAATACGAGATGGTATTTTTATTAAAAAACTTCTGCTAATTTCCACAAACACATGCAAAACACGACGGGTATGAAGGTGATTATTCACCGAAACCGGTCGTGTTTTGTATTTATTTGTGGAAATCAGCAAAAGTTTTTTAGTAAAAACCACCATCTCGTATTGTTTATTTTATTTGATTATGGAGTTCCACTAAGTCTTGGCCTCGTCCATCAACTTCAGAGAAAATATGTTAGTGAGAGAGATAAAATAGCCTCATTTTTGAGCGAGAGAAAGAGGACACTGGATAGGATTCGATATCTGGGGACCTAAACTCCATCCATCCCAGGGGCCCTCGTTCCTTCCTCCGTCGGGAATTCACTCAAGCATCAGGATGACCGACCTGAACGGACGCGGGGCACTCAAGCGGGTCACCGCGAATGACGGAGAAGGGACGCGAGGCGGAAGAAAGTGTAAGGAAAGGAGATGGGGTCGGAAAGACTGAGAGGAAGACATACGGGAGAAGAATCCGCGATCGACGGGCGCTTCAGCTTCCAATGACGCGCGACGTCGAAATCTCTGGTAGCTGTGACTTAATGAGGATGATGGCCCGATGAGAGCGAGAGATTCCGGATGATCGACGGGAGACGTAAAACGAAGTCGTCTCTGGAGGCGAAACTCGACCGGGAGTTGGCTCGGCTGCAGATCCCTCTCCGGGATGATCGAAAAGGGTCCGAAAATCGTACCAACGTCGCCGCGGCATCCGATCAATCGATAATGCTAATGGTTGAGACGAATGAGATGTTGACGTCCGATCGGATGGACGGAGAAGGGCGAATCGGCCGAACATCCATCGCCCACGGTCTGTAGGCCAATAAACGACAAAATCAAAAAGTGCCGCGCTTCCTTTTGCGGAATACATTACTTCTAGCCGTCTAACCGTCGCAAGATCTCCCATATTGCACTTTTCTTGGGAAAATTTAGTTTTCCACGTCTGATAGGAATAAGAAAAATGAAGCTACTACAGTCAAACCCCGATTCAGCGCCACCGTTTGTCCGTCACTGACATGGGCGTTAAGGCGGGGGTGGCAGTAAATCGAGGTATATGCTTGCTCTGTGTAATCATAAGATGGAAGTTCTGTTCACAACGATTCATGGACGATAAATCGGGGTATGACTGTACTTCGAATAGAAGACGTTCATTACCGTTGGTGTTTTCGAAATGAAAAAAAAACGTCCCCTAACGAATTCCACTTCGGCTCGCGACTTTTCATTCGAAATCGTCTTTTGATTAGCCATCGTGACCAACGGCTGTTTACACGTTTCGCCGCTCACGATTTGTTTGCGGAGACGTTTATCTCCGTTTAGCCGTCAATAGACTCATCGACGGGAAATTCGGTGCGCCCTCCGTCATCAGCCAACGGGTACGGACACGATCCGACTCGCTAGAGAGGACACGGGACGACACTCCACTAGAGAAGGATAGCCAAACTCACCCAAGACCTGCTCATCGATCGGCAACTGTCAGCCTCAAGTTTCCGAGCCTTCAGGAGTTTTAACCTCTCTGCAATCCAAAAAAATGTGAGCCGCTTATGAAGCGACGACCGAGAGGCGAAAGGAGTACTCCGTAAATGGGATTATTTCTCTTCCCTGTATTCTTGCACGAGCACAGAGAGAGAAAGATGTGTGTAGCCACGCACTAACCCTCGCGCACCAACACACCCACACGAAAAGACAATACTTGCGATGAGGCGGTCACCGAATCACTGACTGGTCGGCCGAGAGCACCCGCGATCCTTGTGTCGTTTTTCCCCTCCCTCTACTCTCCCCTCCTTCCCCTCCCTCTACTCTCCCCTCCTTCCCCTAACTATCCAGCTCTGCCCCTCCACTCCCACCTACCGCCCCTCCGCCTCGCCGTCCAGCCGTCTTCTCTCCCACTCCCTCCCTCCCGACTCCACCGCCCACCTCCGCAAAACCCATCGCTCCCATCCTTTGGAGTACACAACTGAAAAAGGATGTAGATAATGAGATAAACTTTTCAATTAAATAGTTTTTCTATTCCGCCCAATACTCGGGGACAAGGAAGGAATATCAAAGACGAAAGCGATAAGGGATTGGCCGCGCTTTTCGCTCAGGCCTCTTCCAGATAAAATGAGCTGGTTACCAAGTAAACTGATCAGGCTGCGGATAAGAACCGGGGATGAGTTAATCTTCTAAATCTCAAGGTGTTTCAGGCGACAGATTAAGATGCCAACTCCAAGCAAGAAATGATTTGTACATTCTTTTTAGAAGGATGGTGCATCTTTCACGCTTGTCCTTGCTTTTGTAACTTGATATTAAGTTGGCAATGTGGTCTTATGAATAAATACGTCATTATATAAAATATGTATGACAAATCCACCACTACCGTTTATCTCGATTCTTTCCATTTAAAGATTCTCGAGGAAATTATGTTTCGTACGTTCATTAAAAATATCTGAATCTCAATTTAAATATGAAATCGAAGAGCAAAATTTCACAAAATTTTCTCAATTTTGCAAGTTTTTTAGAGTTATTCATAAGCAGTATATACATCACAACTGGTACCATGGAAACAACGGGAAGAAAGTGCAAAAACAAAACAACTCGATTATTCAGCCAGTGATGTCTAAAAAGATATCGGTCCAGATACAGCACGCAGAACGCCACGCAAGTGCAAGGGAAAAAATACTAGACCACATCAAAAAAGAAAGCAAAGCATGAAACGGGAAAAAAATTCGTCGTTTCGTTACCACTGTCTCGACTCTCTCAACCGGAAGATTCACCGAACTTATGTAAAACAAAACAACCCAGATTCATCTGCATTCATGAGTGCACGTAATGGAGCGAAAAGAACTTCAAGAGATGTGAGTCATAGGTCAGGCGAAGGAGGAAAAAAGCCGACAAAAGACGCACGGAAATGGTGCGCTATAAAAATTAAAAAATAATAAAAAAAGCCTTTCCGAAACGTCCTCGGGGCCCGACAGCCTCGCACCCAAAAAGAAGTAAAAGCGATTGTCGTTTGTTTGACGGAAAGGAAACGTTCGTGACAAGGCGGGATAGATGGCGTGGGAGTCTCGTCGCGGACATGCGTCGCATCCATTACCACCACCCGCGTCGCCGCGTTACGTTGAGACTTTTGTCTCTCTCTTGTCGATCGGCGACGCCCTCCTCGGCAGAGGAATGGCAGGGGGCGTGTTCCCCTCTCTCCTTCGGGCGAAACAGATTAGAGGAGCGTTCACCGCCTGACGTCACACCCGCAAAGAAACGGGGCGTGGGCACCAATGGCAAATAGGCAGGTGATGAGCTAAGCGGGTGGAATGAAGAGAGGTGAAGAGAGGAGAGTGGGGTAGAGAAAGTGGGGACTGCCCCGACGAATCAAGAAATCATTTCAACTGCGCAAGAAATTCATCCCGCTCGAAGATTTGTATCACTTGAAAGGCAACTAATCGTAAGATTCGCCCCGAATAGTGATTTGCTGACTGAAACGTTAAAATTATTTCGTTTCGAAATTGAGCAAATTTTACTGTATTGAAACCACACGATATTCATCGCATAGATGAGCGTTTCCCAACCTTTTTCACTTCCTGAACCCCTTGAGCTAACGTATTTCTCGTCGCGAACCCCTTGGGTTAACCTTTAATCTTTCGCGAACCCCTACAGTTTTAACAGTTTTAGCGGCGAACCCCTTATAATGGCGAGTAAATTTAGTAAAAACAAATCTTTTTGAACGCGTTTAATTCATGAAAAATAAAAAGTTTATATAGCACATAGTATGTAAACGTTTACAATAAAATCAGAATCTCTGATATTGTCATCAGTTTCTATTTAGTACCCTGTAAAATTAAAATGCAATTCTTGAAGCACAGGAAAAATTTGAAGATAAAACCACGCAACTAATTTGAAAGAAATTAAAATATTGGTAAGAATTGTAGAACCAAGAAAGTGAAAAAGATGCCATTACCAAATTTTTCTCACCAACCCCTAGGGGTACGCGAACTACTGGTTGGGAAACGCTGGCATAGATTATATACGTAACCATATGCATATGTCGTATGTGTATATACTTTGCACTCCCTTAACTCCTGGATGTCTGATTACCTTTAAAATGCTCATCTTGAAATATTATTTTAAAATTTCGAATACAGTATTCTCTCGATAATCCGAGGTGAACGGGACCAGAGCCAACACGGATTATTAAAAACTCGGATTATACGAAATGATGAAATGTAAAAAGCCTAAAATTTTAAAAATGCATTAAAACATTTTTATTATTAAAAACAAATAAAAATCCAATTCCATCATCATTAAAATATTGGAATATAACATATAATAATATAACAATTATCCATTAAAGATAAAAAATCTTCAACTTTCTTTAGTTTCTTTGTCGTAAATCTTTTTTCGCTGCGACGATCTAGCTTTTTTCGCATCCAAACAACAAAAAGAAAGTTTAAAAGGTATACATGTATAACGGTGTTTAAACGAAGCTTTCTTTCCGTTTAAATAGTTTTCAATTTTAAACTACAAAGTTTCACGGCAACTCGTTTTTTTCTTAGGACGGCCTAGAATTAAGCGGAACTCGGTTTAACGAGACTCAGATTATCGAGACTCTACTGTACATATTTATACACACAAACATACCTCGCTTTAACTTAGCAGATGCGCAGAAATAATAAAAACAAATAAAAACTCAAACATCGCAGACAAACACAACTGAACGAGTTGTCGCTATAAATGCACGTCAAACTATGGAAACATTTAAAAAGAAAATGAGAAATCTAATATGTACAATAAAATACATATTATCATTTACAGTTAGAAATGTTTGCTTCTTTTTCAACGCGAAGGCGATAAATTTATTTACGAGCACTTGGTTTTTCGCGTTATTTTTATGACTTATCAACATCTATTACTAATAAAGATAAAACTAAAGAGAGGCTTCCCACCTACGTAATCTGTTTAATTAAGAAAAAGCACAATTTAATCTTGCATTCAGAAATATGTGACGCTTATTCGTCAGGAAAAATATGACAATCATAATAATGCTTCCCCAACCGATTGCGCATTACAACCCCCTTCAAATCATAGCCATAAATTTCTATAGCCACTTACCATTATACCTTTGCATGCGTGCCATCTCTAAGAAGAGCGCAGATTCGTCATGGAAAGCAGACGTGCCGAAAGCGCAAATGGAAATAATCTCTTTAAGGTCGTAAAAACGTTAATATTTTTTTCTTCTGAGATGTAAATTTCTCCTCGAAGGTCGCCGCAAAGGCTTTCATTCTTTTATCGCCGACCCGCGCAAAAATATCGCGGAATGCATAGCGGTTATTATTCCAAAGGGAGACACTTGAGATATGTTGCGACAATAAATGACATAATGACGCAGGAATCCGCATACAAAAAGAAACAGAACTACTCAAGATGCAGATAGCAAGGGTTCAAAGACGCGAAAAAGAAGAGATATATGTATAGAGAGAGGCGAACACCTGAAGTGACGCAATCAAAGGTCGTCGGCAAGGTCGCATCGGTCATCTCGCCGGGTGCAGCGGAGTTGATTGGAGAAGCGCGCCTGAGAGGGTGGGAGTGAAAGGAGGCGGAGAGAGGAAAGTACAGAGGTGGGGGAGGGAGGGGAACGGCTGAGTCGGAGGGGAAATCCTAGATCCGGGCGAGAAAGAGAGAGAGGCGCGTCTACGCGATGACGAGTCGGAGCCAAGGCGAGCCGAGCTGTCTAAACCACACGTTTTTCTCTTTCTCCCCTATAACACGGTAAAAAACAGACAATACCAATTTTTGCCCGGCAAAATATTCGATGTAGCCTGCATAAACAAGGATTCATCGGCAAACATTGCGTATTAACTAATTTATATGCTGCAACGGAGCTGTTTAGTAATTTAATATACCGTTATTGAACTTCGGTCAATCAAACAGCATGTTATTCTCACTTAGAAAGATAGTATGTCTTGGATCTGATCTCCATTGAGGCTCATTTCAAATTTTTTAACTTAAAAGTCTGATCTAAACTGCAAAATATACACTGGAGAATTATCGAGCTCGTCTTTGGCTGATAACAAATTCAGGAATAACAAGCACTGCAATGCCAAAAAAATTGCGGAGGCTTCTTTGTTCTTAAATCCCGGCGTTTGAAATGGATTCGAATCAATAAAAAATTAATTTTGCAGGAAATTAAACATAATTCGAGTAATGAAACATCGAGCCAGCGTATAAGAATGATAAAGGAAAGATATTCTCTTACACTGTTAGACTAATCGAAACCCAGAGCCATGAACACAAACTAAAGCATCGCTTCGGATGGACACCAATAAACGAACCGCAATACTGTGGCAAAAAAATAAAAATTCTCCCGATTTTTTTACTCGTCCATAGGTATTTATAAGCCGCATTGTCTAATACAAAGAACACGAATAATGAAAGATGCGAAAGTTCGATTAAAAATTCCGATATCGATCTCTCGATCGTAAAGTGCGATTAATTGCCTGCTAAGACGAGGTTCAATCGCATAAATTAACGAACAGAATTGTGAGCTCAACAAAGCACAAGCAGCAAAAGAAAAATCGGAGAGCCCATTCAGGTGTTAATAAGCCAATGCGCGCGTTTCATGCTAATCACGCATAAAAATCTCTCTTGGAATGTATACTTCGATGTTTTTAAGTAGATAACGGCAACCTGTATGAGAAAGTTTAAAAGATGCATTCGCATTGCTTGCGAATATCTTTGATGCGAGATTCGTGGCTTTGAAACATGCGAATCTTATCCGACCTCCAAGATTAAAACGTTTTCTGACAAAACACAATTACTAACTATTCAATTTAGCGATTAAAAATTTGTTTATTTTTTAACGGGTTATCCCCCTAGCGGTACCGTTTATGGTCTCCCATTTACAATTCGAAAAAAATATTGCCGGATGTACCATGTTAAGTGTTTAAAGACGACTTCTACTATAAATCTCCTGTAATTAATTACCAGTTTCCTCCGTAGAACGCTAGTAAGCAAAAAAACATAGTATGGAAGACCATCCATCGGCTGTAGTAATTATTCCGCTGGCAAAAGATTTTGCTCTCCATTTCTTAGCAAGAGCTGAAGATGGAAAAACATATCATTTTTAAGGTCATTTAACCCATCAACCGCCGAAACTCGAAGGGGTCGCCTCCAATTCATTTCAAACGAACCGTTTTCGGCGAACTTTGAACTTTTTGGGGCGAGAAAATAAATGTCGTAATTGTTACGGATCCTCGGAAATCAATCTCTTGGAATTGGAACTTTCCCAAAAAAAAATAAATAAACGATTTCGACGTACAGACTCGAAGAAAACGCCGCGGAGAGAAATCACGTGCGCAGTTTCGAAGTGAGTAAGGAGAAGAGAGTGACGGGGAAGAAAAAGGAAGAGAAAGATAATGGAAGTGGTGTCGGGAGTT
Organism: Tanypteryx hageni; assembly: GCA_028673005.1. NCBI lineage: Eukaryota > Metazoa > Arthropoda > Insecta > Odonata > Petaluridae > Tanypteryx > Tanypteryx hageni. Next base: position 105,711,928 of record CM054116.1, read on the forward strand.
TACGGAAGGGGAAGAAGAGGGTGCAAGGGTTAAGATCAAGGGTTGAGAGAGATTAGAGGGAGTGCGGGAGGAGGAGATACGGAATGTCGAGGAGATGAGGAGTGTAAAGAGACGGCAGACGGGGGAGGAGGATGGGAATAGGAGAAGAGGGTGGGTCGGGTGCCTTGTTTGCTTTTTTTCTCAAAACGCCAAAGCGACGAGTGATTGGTCCTTATCGACAGCGCTAAAGAGTGTCGAGGATGGGAATGGTGAGTCACGATGGGTGAAATCATAGTCCCTAAATGTAAGAAGGGGTGTTAGCGCAATACCGCTCGCGAGGGATACGTCACTGTTGATGGACGATAGAAGCGTGACTCCAGAGATGAGAGGGCTGCACCCGGATTACTCACCGAATAACGCAACGATCAATTGCGCATTAAATGGCCGACAAAGACACCACTATCTAACAGTCCGACCCATTTGCAGAAAACACTCGGGGTTCGGTCATGGTAGATAATCTTTTTAAAGCGATTTCTTAACAAAACCTGCTTGTATTACGACGCTATCCAGATGTATGCTTTCATTCAGCATTTTTTACTCTTACTGTCCAACAATTACTTTTACAAATCTTTACACATCTTTTGTTTAAATTTATAATAATTTTTTCAGCGGTTTAACTTCTTTCTCCAAAGGCACCTTTTGCAAACTTTGAAACGATATTTGTCATACCTAATTTCTTTACCATAAAATACTTAAGTTTACAAGGATAGCGAATTTCAATAACCCAATAAAACTTTATTCGACGTGTAAGGTCCAACTAATCATGGGGACGGATAGAAAAAACAACTATATTGAAAGATAATTTCCGATCATTCTTGTGAAAACATTCATTCATGCGCACGAAACACTTTCATGAGAGTCCATAGAAAAAGTATCACAATTTCTTGCAATAGGCAGGGTAATTCTAGTCGTTTTATGTTTTGCACAGTTTTATTACCACGAAAAACTTAAATTTATTGGGTCAATATCGTTATCCGAAAATTCGGCCAGCTTTATCCGAACTATCGGTAGCTGTCTCGAACAAATGAATGATCGTGATTGCTTATCATTAAATCGCAGACACCTCGGTGATAGCGCGATAATATGTCACATGCTTTCCTTCGCATCACTGGTTAATTTTGATAACTTGAGTCAGGCCAGACTTATCTCATAAATTCCTATTTTCGCAGAAGACCACTCGCTTGTTTTCCCCGTTAGCAGGCAGAGGCACTGCCAATTAGCATCCGTGCGACCAAAATAAGGAAAAAGATTCTCCTCCCCCCCCCAGCTACATTCCAACGCTTTAGAGTGTTTTTCTTTCCACTCTGGAAAAGTGAAATCCCTTCATATGACAAATAAAACTTGCTACTTAAGAGGTACATATGACATCGAAATTGTCGCCTTATTTTAATAACTGTAAACGAACGGTCCGTTAATTTTTACTCCTTCCAACGCGCTAGAACATTTTCAGCGCGATCGAAAAACGTTACCGAAACTAACTTTATTTTATTTTCCTCCCATGTTAGCAGTAAATAAACGCTATAATTTCTATGCGCATATGTTATTACGCATATGCTAATTTTATAACCTCCACTAGATTTCTTTTAATTCATTTCGAAATCATCTCGTAATCCCAAGGTGCAACAATCCAGACGGTTTCTAAACATCGCTTTTTACCTATCAAAAATCTTCGTGACCTAACGTCGTGAAAGTTGACCTTAACGAACACTTGGGCAACCACAAGGGAGTTTGACAGCAAAAATGCAACTAATTGGAACAATAAAATAGGTCGAAAATTTTCATTTTGGCATCGTTCGTTTAGAAAGCGGCTGTGACATCTATTAAGGAAGCACGGATAATCGATTACGGACCGAGAGATCCGCGCAGCAAATTTAATGTGGAAACCACCTAAATCGGAGTAAATAAATTATCAAATTTTATTGATTTGACGAGCATGTCAATTATCCTCGGCCGGGCCCGGGAATATCCTTTCGCGGTAACGCAGCCGACCTACGAACAAAAGACGCGCGAGAGTCGGCCCTTTGGTCACTCGAGTCGGGGAGAGGGGTAGAGAAGGGGGACACGGAGAGCCGGTGGAGGGGGGGAGGTGGAGGAAAGTGGGAGACGGAGAAAGGCATGCCCCCATCATCAAAGGAAGCCGCCTTCGTCTCACGAAATTGAAAAGCCAGCGACCTCTCCCCCTCTCTTCCCTTCCTTCCTCTCCGACCCACCCCATCCACCAACCCCTACGCCACTCCCTTTCGTACCGCCCCCTCCGCTACCGACACGTTTCCCGATATTTCCGATCGCCAAAAAGGGGGGAATAAAACCAGGATCGTAGAGAGGAGTGACGCCGTGTCTCACGTCCGCCATTGTTTCAGACGAGTGTTTTAAAAACGTTCTAAACCCCCCTTCTTCTGCACCATTCTCTTACCGCCTTCCTAACCATTGCGGTTTCGTCCGGGAACCCGGTGCGGAAATTTAAAAAAAAATTACGAAAAAGTAGAAGGAGCGAGCGAGCGAGCATCCTTATCGAGGCGAGAAGTTCGAAATGGGAGATGGGACGGAGGATCCGGTTCCCGGCGTCTCCCGTTCTCTTTTTTTCGCGAATTTCGGAGCCGAGGGGGAGTGCGGCGGTCGCGCTCGAAAATCTACAAACCCTCCGCCCGACTTAACGACGCTTTGTTTGGAAATATGAAAAATCTCAAGGAACCACTCGTCGAATGAATGGGTAGAATTTTGAGTTCATTTTTTCTAAACATCGCCGACCCCGAATAAAAACTGGACTAATACCGACTCGAATCAGATCCACAAAAAAATGTCCAATCGTCACCAATTTTTAACATTATTTTCCGGGATTTTTCGTGAGAAGAACGCAGACGGGAATGATGGCATACATATACATGGCTTCTCGAATAAAAGAGAGGACAAAACAAAACGACGTCGAAAGGAAGTCTCGCCGTAAGCAAAAACCTTTCTCAAGTCCCTTCATCGTCCGGCCGAGTTGCCACCAATTTCATCATCGTCGCCGCATCTTAACAAGCAAGTCCCTTTAAGGTCCAGGCGAAAACGGGAGTGGGAATCATCCGCGTGTCCGTCCGTCCGTCCGTCTCCTTCCCTCCGGGAGGAACCCCGTTGCGGAGAGAGCGAGTGCCGGCGGGAAGAAAGAGAAAGATGGAAAGATCCCTCGGAAAAGATTCGCCAAAACCGGTCTGCAATGTCCTTGAGACGGACGCCGGTCTATAGAGGGAGGGAGAGAGAGAGAGAGAGAGAAGCGCCGACGAAGGGAGAAAGGAGAGAGACGGAGAGAAAGAGAAAAAGAGGATGGAAACAAAAGTGTCCATCGATTGGGACGCGCTCAGTCGTGTCCCGCTAACGAAACCGACAAGGCCAAAAGGGAGACGAGGGAGTTGGGAGAAAGGACGGATGTAAAAGGAGAGGTAAGAGAGAAAGGGAAGAGGGAGTGAGAGAGATTAGAGTGAAAGGAGGGTGGAGAGAAGACGCAGGAAGGCAAATGGAGAGAATTCGGAAGGAGAAAGTGAAATCGAAAATTAGAAGAGAAAGAGTGAAGTGTTGAGGAAGAGGGAGAAAGGGAGATGGAAAAGATGAGTGTGCCGAAGAGACAGCGAAGTCAAAAAAAGTCCTTTTGCCGTCGGGTGATGACGATACAGCACACGGAAATGTGAGGAAGCAATTGCTAATAAATGAAAATACTACGTAGGTTATTAAAATAATAAATTAGCGAATCCTGACTTCGTCGGGAATATCCATAGCGTACCCATTAAGCAAGACAGCATAAGGCATAAAAATCGAGTTCGCACTAATAGGAGCAAAAGCCAGTGTTACCAATTCGCATTTTTCACGCAACGAGCAAAAAATAAGAATATTTCGTAAGAGCTTTTTATGGAAGATAATCTCGCAAAGTTAGACATCAAGGCGCTATAAATGTAACCAGTAGCGAGCGTCATTTTTTCCCTTCAGGTCCATTAAAAAAATATATGGTAATGGCCTCTCCGACAAGAGACAACATTCAATATTTATTTTTCATCGCGAACGTCAGCGTTTATTTTTCGCGCGTCAATTCCCGGGCGAAAAAAGAATGATTTATTGCGCCGAAACGACTCCGACATGAAAGATGCTCATCAAACATATCTCAAATGCTTTTCGCGACATTTGGCAGGACACGTAAAACATCGGCTAAATTTCGATGTTTATCTCCGTAAAGTTAAGGCTTCGGATTAATGGCGGCTGAGGCAAAGAGTCGAATTAAAAGAACAATATGAAGAGGCAAATGGGATGGAAAAGAGGAGGAGAGGAAGAGAAGGCGGGAATCAAACGACAATACAGCGGGCAGAGGGGATGGGAGAGGGATTTATTAATGCATTTTATTCGTCGTCGTCGAGAGTGAAAAAGAAAGGGATTAAGAGGGAGAGAGAAGGTAAAGATGGAGGAAAGAAGTAGGGAGGGAGAGAGAGAAAGAGAGAAGAGGATGGGCACAGAAAGTTGGGCATTGTTGGGAGAGGATGGCGACCAAGATGGCGGGACCGTAATTAGATTCAGAAAAGATGAAACTGCGAACAATGGATGGCTGAGGAGGGACTCCGATCAAATTGCTTTTGCATGAGAATGGCTGCAGAGGGAGGAGGGAATTGACGAGAGGGAAATGAAGGAAGACGTGATCGCAGAGAGAGAGAGAGAGATGGATGAAAACGAGGCGGAACGGAAAACGAAAGGGGTATTTTCACCGCTTACCTCAACGTGCGGTTTCGAGAAATTCCTCTGTTTACTTGCCTTCTAGGCAAACTTTTGGGAATATTTTCTTGTTCGCTGTTTTTAATAACTTTTATTACTAACTGGGCTAGGCATATATATATATATATATATATATATATATATATATATATATATATATATATATATATATAATACTAAAGGCCAGTATATGCGTGTGTGTGCACGTTTATGTGTATACGAATCAACAAACATACACACTAACTCGATCAAAACGGCTTAAAAGATTTGTTCGCCATAATGGATCTTGTTTACATGCACATTAATTAAATTGAAACGAGACTCAATAAGGAGCTCGACCACCTTTAAAGCAGCGAACGAGAACGTGTAATCGCATTGGATATGATGCATTAACTTTTCCGTTTATTGGATTTTTTATGCGAGCATTTGTTCTGAGAAAAAGCTTACAAGCCTATCACGATTCCTCGTATGACATTTTTATGATTTGGACCCCAATGTGGAGTTGAAAAAAATTAACAACGGCTCGAAAGAACTAAAAGGCAACACAAACAGCCGAACTAACATAAAAACAAAGCATTAAACAGCGAAGAAAATTATATTTTTGATTGGGTATGCGCAGCGTGCGGCGAAACGGCCATAAATCCGGAGGAGAACCGTTTTCCCATCGCGGTCGAAATGCGGGCAACAATAGGGGGTGGACGTGCCCCGAGAGTTGAGATTCGCGTCGCAAGCCATTTACATAAATGTCTTTAGCCCTATCACCTTCGTTAAAATCCGAAAAAAAAACTCCCAACTCCATTTTCCGCGTTGAAAAAATAATTCTTACCGCCAAGATATCACCCTCCGAGTAAATTTTGTCTGAAGCAATGCAATCGTTTTTTGCGATCTTAGTGAAAGGACGTGGAAGCGATACGTATAAGGACGCACGTTAATAGAATAAGAAAGAAGGTGGGAGGTGGAGATGGTGGGGAGGAGGAGGGGAGTGGATCGAACCGGAGGAATAGGGTGAAGAAGATGGAGAAGGGGAGAGAGAGAAAGGAGGGATAGGAGGGAGGTGATTAGAGATAAGGGGCGAGGGAAAGGAGGGAGATAAAGGGAGGGAAATAAAAGAAAGGGAAATAAAAGGAAGGGAAATAAAAGGAAGGGAAATAAAAGGAAGGGAAATAAAAGGAAGGGAAATAAAAGTGAGATAAAAGGAAAGAGAGGGGAAAGACGAAGAGGGAAATGGGAAGGAGAGAGGAAGGAGAGGCAGGAGAGAGAAAGGAGTAGAGGAAGGAGTAGAGGAGCTTTGGAATAAGAAGAGGAAAGGGGGGAGGAATAAGAGAGAGCGAGAGGATGGTGAGAGAGAGAGAGCGGGAATTATGGGAGAGGGAAATGGTGAGGTAGGAAGAAGGAGAATGGAGGTCGGAGGGAGGGTTTAAATGGAGTACAGAGATAGATGCTTAAATGGGAATTGGAGCAGGAGAATAGTAGGGAGAGGAAAATGGAGGGCGAGGAAAATGGGGAGAAAGGAGAGAGAAGAAGAGGATTATATGGGAAGAGGAGAATATAAGGTATAGGAGAAGGGAAGTTTAAAGAAAGAGTGAGGAGGGTAAAATGAGAGAAGTAGTATAGAGAGGAGGTACAGGAATGGGGATAAATGGCGGTTGGGATGTGCGCGATGCGGCGTGCGTACGCCACCCGCCACCTCACTCTGGAGGAGGGGGAATATGCGTAAGGAGTCAGGTCTAATCTCATCATGGGCATTATCCAGTCCATCTGCGGACGCGAGCCATTCCATCATCTCTCTCTCGAGGGAGAAAGAGAGAAACGAGATAAGCATAGGGAACGGCTAACCGGGAGACGCCGGCGCTTGACAACGCTCCTCCTTTCTTCCCGAAATATCCCCATTACCCTTTATACAAAAACCTCCGCTTAGATCCTTTAGGTGCCTTCCTCCAACTCCTTTCCTCTTTCGGACCCCTCTCTCTCTCTCATCCTCCCCACCTCCTTTTTCTCAGCTTGAACCTCTTTTTCCCATTCCGAGTACGAAGTTCCGTGTAATTGACGCACCACGAGAGAGAGAGAGAGCAAAAAAAGACGAACCTGTTCGTTCAGCGTGCGCGCGGGATCGAGTTACCATTAAACTTCCTTTGACAAGGGCAACTGGCCTCCCCATCCCTCTCCCCCCAATCCTTCCAGGCCGCCTCCATTCCATCGGCCGGAGAATGAGGAATCAGTGGCGGGGGGAAAAGACGGGAAGGAGGATGAGAGAGAGAGAGAGAGAGAGATGAAGGATGTGAGTGGAGAGTTTGGAGAAAGAGAATGAGAGTTGATGCGGATGAGGAGGAGAGAATGAGGAAATAGAAGAGGATGATCGCGTATCGCATAATTCCCCTCCGGTACTTGGTGCCAAATCATAACGCGTGAAAAATAATAAATAAAATGCCCTCCGTACACAGCTACAAAAAAATTCTAGATCTCAAATGAGTCGGCGTTTTTATTGTGTATTTTAATTCTCATAATAATGGGAGCAGGTGGCCATTCAATTAAAAGGCTCGACCTAAAAAATTAATAATTCGAGCGAACACATCGAAGTTGTATAGGAAGAGAAAGAAAGGAGTGAGAGATAATGGGTGGGAGAGAGAGGGATGGAGAGCAAGTAATGTAAAGGGAGTGAAAGGATAGAAAAGGATGCATGGAGGGAGGGAAAGAAAGAAAGAAACGAAGAGGGAGGGGGGAAGAGAGGGAGGGAGGGAAGAAGGGAGGTAGGGAGGGAGGGAGGGAGGGAGGGAGGCAGGGGGAGAGAGGGAGAAAGAGGAAGGGAGGAAGAGAGAGAAGGAACCGAGAGAAATGAAGGGGAAAAGTAATGGCGTTGAAGAGAGAGAGAGAAATGAAGGGAGAGAGAAAAGCGACAAAAACGGAGAAAGGGAGAGGTATTAATAGAGGGGGAGGGCGGAATGGGAAGAATGGGAGTAAAAACCAGAGAGGGAGAAAGAGACGAGTAGGACGAGGAAACTGGTAGCGAGCGGACGATATTACCAAGACGCACAATGTGACAGTCATTTGTATGCGCGGCTAGGATCGCCAATCGTGTTTCGCTCCTCCGACGGCGGCCGCATCTACCCTTTCGTCACGGGAGCCGCCTTCCGCTCCCTTTCTCGTTCTTCCTCCACCCCGACGAGACGCGATCCCCCCCCCTCCCCGAGGCAAAACATACTTCACCCCTGGAAGTCCACCCCCGCTCCATTCAGATCATTCCGGTCCCTCTCTTCGTTTTAACCCCTCCCCTCACCGATTCTCTTCCCACCTCCCTCTCTCTTCATCCCTGAGAACCCGATTCCCGCCCCATTCGCCAATCCCCGACCATGCTTTGTTCGTTCCGAACTTTCCAATCTCCCAACTCCAATAACTCACTCGAGCTCCCTCGGCCTATATCATTTTCCGTCTCGCCACGGCTCATCTCCGTTAATTCCACCTCTCCCACTTAGTTATCGCTGCTCTGAAATTACTAACGGCTCTCCGAGATTCCGTGTCATCGACCTCGCCGGAAAGAAACGTATTGTGACGGAAATAAAAAAAGAAGAACTCGGCGAAATTCAATCATCTCAACGCGACTCGCGGTCGTGCATCTGTTGGTGGCGCGCGGGAGATTTTACGGGAGGGAGCCGGTGGGGAACCCGATTCCTCCGAACGGACGCCGGGTGCGAAAATTCACAAAAGCGCCCTCGCCACCTTTCCTCGCATCGCCGACAATCGTTTCGCGCGATCTCGCTCACCGGTCCTTCCGGCCCGGCGATCCTCGCGTGCATGGCCCTCCGGCTGATGATGGAGGCGAAATTGCTCGCGAGTTCTGCGTGCACCTCCCGCGGTGAGAGAGACTCCCTCTGGAGAGATTCGCGGATTGGCGAAGCAACTCGCAGACCTCCTCATCTCTCTCTCTTCCCCGATCGCCACCTTACTCCTCCATCCACCCTCCTCCATCCACCCCCCTCCATCCACCCCCTCCATCCACCCCCCTCCATCCACCCCCTCCATCCACCCCCCTCCATCCACCCCCCTCCATCCACCCCCTCCATCCACCCCCTCCATCCACCCCCTCCATCCACCCCCTCCATCCACCCTCCTCCATCCACCCCCTCCATCCACCCCCTCCATCCAACCTCCACCATCCACCCCCTCCATCCACTCCCCTCCATCCAACCTCCACCATCCAACCTCCACCATCCAACCTCCACCATCCAACCTCCACCATCCAACCTCCACCATCCAACCTCCACCATCCAACCTCCACCATCCAACCTCCACCATCCAACCTCCACCATCCAACTTCACCATCCAACCTCCTTTGTCCACCCCCTCCATCCAACTTCTTCCGTCCAACATCCTCCATCCAACCTCCTCCATCCAAACCCCTACCCGCCTCTCTTCCCTTACACGCCGAGAGGAACGCGCCACGAACACGCCCAGTACGGTCCCCCCACCCTTCCCCCCGTCCACTCCTCTCGCTAACTCATGATACAGATCGCTGTGGGTGCGCCCAGTGAAGGAGGGGAAACAGAGCGCCCAGACCCATTACCTCCCTCGCCAATTTACCCCCTCCGCTGCAACCTCCCCGTTCCAACGCTGCCAAAAAACAACCTCTACCCCGCACACCCCTTCTACAGATTTCTCTCTTCTCATCTCTCTCTCTCCTTTCATGTCTCTCTCTCTCTCTCTCTCTCTCTCGCCTTCCTCTATCTCTATTTCTCTCGCAGTTGGGAATCCATTTACGGCAAAGGGATGAACTATCTCGTGCGGCGATAAGGCGTTCGCGGCGTAAAAAGGGTGATGAATCAGAACGGCAACTTTCTCTCTCTCTCTTGCTCTCGGGTCAGCCTTGAGTAGCCATCGCAAAGAAAGGAATAGGAAGATTAACCGAAACTTGGAACGAGTCATGGGGGCACCTTGAGGCCACACCTCTTTAAGATATCATGTTCATTTTGTTGGATTATGAATCGCCGATCTCGCATTCCTCCGCAGGGATGCTCTTAGCCGTTCCTCTTGCTTCAAAAGTAAAAACCTTTATAACGATTACCTCTTCGATACGATTCTTTCATGGCGGCCAAAAATATGAGGCCCTTAACTAGATGGCCAAAACGTAAAATCCTGTATGGACTGAAGAAAATAATGGCACGCATTTATAATGGTTAGAATCCAGAGTGTCGTAATTGTATGGGGGATTTCAAGCGCAACGCCGGAGTGGCTGATTCAGTAATGTTGTTCAAAAAAAATCGAAGCACACATTTTGTTGGCTTAAATTGGTCAACCCGGAATCTGCCGCGTTCTCAAAATCGTACGTTTAACGCTAAATCGAACACATCAACAACTGCAGGGAATTCCTGTCTACATAAAGAATCTTCAAATGATGTTTTGGGTCGCAAAAATTGTCATCCAGTATCTTAAATTGTACGGCATTATATGGGAAATATTAAATAACATCCACGTAGACGGAAATACTTAATCCGCGAGCAATTTCACGAAAAATACTCATAGCTTTGATATTTCCCTGGAGAGTCCACATCAAGTTCCGAAACTAAAACGTTGGTCGCTTAAAAACTGCAGTAATTTCCGTATTGAAGAAGTCACGAAACCTCGCAAAATCTATAAATAACGTCAGAAACATCGCAACAGCGCAAATCGTTATAGGAATACGGGCAGCCACTCCCCCAGCTACTTCCTCCGCTCCCCACACACCCTCGCATCGTGATTGTACGCGAGAGCTTCATTTAGAAGCACATGAATATTTATCGAGAACTATTACAAACTCGATTTGCTTGTAGTTAAGTCCCCCCGACAAGCGATACATTGTAATCGCCTGATTATACGCCGAAAGTGAAATTTTTAATGGCGATACATCTCGGCGCTAGATTGAAATTCCCTCTGCATAAAAATGAACGTCGTCCTGAAAGAAAGGGTTCTGAGAGGGAAGGTATAGAGGAAGATTGGGATGAGGTAGGAACTGGGTGAAAAGTGGAGGGAGATAGAGAGAATGCGAAGGATTGGAGAGACGAAGGCATAGGTTGCACCAGGAACGGGAAATGAGGAAGGAAGCGAATCTATGAGGGAAGTACATGAAAAGAGGAGACGATGGGGAAAAATGTTGTCTTTGTCGACGCAGACGAACCCATCAAAGGGCAAAGGCGATGGAAGTTCATATCGCCGAAGGTCCTGACAAAATAATCACTGGGTAAACACATAGCCTACGAACGTGTGTCAATAAGAGTTTTAACGGCTCAACTTCGCCGACACAATCCTACGTAAATTTTGTTGTTGTTTACCTCATCTCCCGGACATTACGCCGACGATCCGTTAATAAATCATTCGTTCAAATTCCTACGTGCCGTGCTTATTTCGCCCAACGAGCCAATTTAAAAAAAACGACTCGATGGTACATGACCATATTTGCTGGGGCTGTTTTAAGGAGAAAAAATACGAAGCAAAGGGAGCAACGACACCAAAATCGGGATGACGATATTACTCCCAAATATTTACGAGACGCATTAAATTTTAATAGACTCGAAAAACTAACAAAGAGAACGGACGAGGGGAACTCAAAAATCCGAAAAAACAATCTCGAGCACGGAAAAGGAAATACCGCATCAGTGCCAATTTAAAGCCATCACTCACTCGACGGAAAATTGTTGCTATACAAATTTTCGGAGCGTAGAAATAAGAAAGTGGTGTGATTGATCGATCCACCGCATCTGTCCACCGATGGAATTCTTAATGAGGGGGCCACTATATATATATACCATCTTCATTTCGGCCTGTCTCCTCAAGAGAACGGCCCCCAGTGGGCGAAAAATAAAAAAATAAACGCATTCCCTTTACTCGTGGCTTCAGGCTCGAGACGAGAATATGAACGCGGCCACCTACGCTCTCTAGAAATACGCAGACGTGCCACGTCAAGCATGGAAAAGAGATAAAGGATGGAAGAGGAGAAGAAGGGCCGGAGAAAAAGAACGGCGGAAAAAAACGACGCCATTTCCGGTCCAATATCAAAGCGAGCGCCCCTTCACAACATCGCGGAGTCGACAACCTATTGCTCTCTCTCTCTCTCCCCCTTAGCTCCCCGCCGTGTTCCGTTCCACGCAAGAATACGCACACACGTCAATTACGTCCCCATTCGGTATTCCGGAGGAGTCTTCCGCAGACTGGCGCCGCCACCGCCGCCGCGGTCTCCGAGACGCTAACCCGCCGCCCATTGAACCCGATCCTCCGACTCCGGTGCGAGTGAGAGAGAGAAAGCGAGCGCGGTGCCTTTTGGGCCCCAACCACGCTAACGTCGTCCTAGGATGGTGGCCCCTCATGCCTTCCGCCTCCTCAGCCAAAGACTCCATTCAAGAGACTCAAAGGTGAGAGGAGAGAGAGAAAGGGGAGAGAGGAAGGGATGAGTGGGGAGTAGGAGACGTATTCTCGCGTCTTTTGTCAAATCCATTGTTCGATTGGAGGAGAAAAAGCCTTGCAAAATTTCGCTTTCGCCGCGGCTTATAAAGAGATTTTTACGTGACAGTTTCTTTTTCGCCCCTTCTTTCCCCCCATCTTCTCGGCAATCATTTTCCTCGCATTCATCTCTCCTCTCCGTCCCCATCCTCTATTTCTAACCGGCCAACTCCCACTCGATTCGAAATCTCCCCTCCATCTCCCTACGCCCCTATTTTTTCGACCATCCTCCTCCTCACCCCACCCTTCGACTCCCCTGACCACTCCTCGCTCCTCTCCACTCCCCGTCCCGGGAAATTTTCTCAATCGAAAGGTAGGCCATCAATTTCTCGCTGTTCGACAGCTCCCGAACCTAAACGTGTAGACCCCTATAAAAGACTTCATTAAATTGGAAGTTAATCGCGCGAGATGTTGGCCACCGTGATATTGGTGAGCACTTCAATCGACCTGCTTTATATTTGGCGAGATTAATGTTATAATGCCTCGGAATGGGAGAATGGAGTAAGAATAGGATGGATGGAATGGCAGAACTAGGAGGGTGGGGCATGAAACGTGAAAATGGAATTTCAAAATCGGCAATAACTCTTACGTTAGAGATAATTCTTACGTTAGAAATTATTCTTACGTTAGAGCTGAACTATTTGGTTGTATCCTTCGCTTACCGTTTTCGAAATACACCGCCAAGTTCTGAATACTTTCAACTTTTTAAAACCACACACCAGCAGCCTTACATTCCTAAACTTATCTGCTACGGAGTATTTTGTCACAGCCATATAAAGTCTTTCAAAACTGCCACGATGATAGCGGATGATTCAAAAAGTTAACATCAGAAAAAACTGTTTACTTCTTTCAATGCGTCATATACTTTTATGTATGTAAGCACAGCACCGACGAGACGCAAAGAAAATTTCTTATTTTTAGAATTTCCGGTATTTATGCGACCGGAAATTCTTACTTCGAGAAATCCGCAAAAAAAAGCGACGACCGTCTAGTCTAAATACCAGTTTCTTTTCGCAGGAGATTTTAAAAACAGGCGACCAGATTTTCGATTAAAACCATCAGATATCCTTTGGACGCGTGAGTCACAGAGAATCGCTGCTCCTATGAGCGCTGAAACCAATGCGACAATTATGCGAAAAACATGAAAACACGTAGAGCGAATCTCTCGTCCTCCTCCACTTCCCATCCTCCCACGCCTCCGAAGTGGAACGCTGGAATACTAAAGCGAGTTTTACGACGAGAACGAATCGGTTGTCGAACGTGGACGTGTCGCCGCGAAATTCACCGTCGTCTCCTTCACTCTCCCTCTCTCACTCCTTTTTAACAATGGCAGATCTCCATTTTATTTTCCCTTCCGTGAGGGGAAGATAAGGAGAGGACCAGACGCCGGCACAGTAAATTTCGGTGTCTGAGAAGAACAACGATATCACGACGTCGGGCTAATTTAAGAAAAACACTCCTGCTAACGATCCCATCCAAGAGCGATCGAAATTATAAATTAGAGAGGATAGTGTGTGAGAGTAAGTGAAATGAGGAGCAGAGGGAGAGGGAGGAGGAGAAGGAGGAGGATAGGGAGGTGAAGAGGGAGGAGGATAGGGAGGAGGAGAGGGAGGAGGAGAGGGATGAGGAGAGGGATGAGGAGAGGGATGAGGAGAGGGATGAGGAGAGGGATGAGGAGAGGGATGAGGAGAGGGATGAGGAGAGGGATGAGGAGAGGGATGAGGAGAGGGATGAGGAGAGGGATGAGGAGAAGGATGAGGAGAGGGATGAGGAGAGGGATGAGGAGAGGGAGGAGTGAGGGAGGAGGAGAGGAAGGAGGAGAGGGAAGAGGAGAGAGAGGGAAGAGGAGGGGGAGAGAGAGGACAGAGAGGAGAGGGAGGAGAGAGAGAGGAGAGAGAGAGGAGAGAGAGAGGAGCGAGAGAGGAGAGGTAGGAGAGAGAGAGGAGAGAGAGGAGAGGGAGGAGAGGGAGGAGGGAAGGAGAAAAGGAGAGAGGAGAAAAGGAGAGATGAGAAAAGGAGAGAGGAGAAAGGAGAGAGGAGAAAGGAGAGAGGAGAAAGGAGAGAGGAGAAAGGAGAGAGGAGAAAGGAGAGAGGAGAAAGGAGAGAGGAGAAAGGAAAGAGGAGAAAGTAGATAGGAGAAAGAAGAGAGGAGAAAGTAGAGAGGAGAAAGAAGAGAGGGGAAAGGACAGAAAAAAATCTCGATGGAAAAATGAACAGAAGGATATTTTTCCCTCGCGTGGAATAACTCCCAAACAATAAAGCCCCAAAATCCGAAAACTTTTTCTGTCCATCAAACCGACCGCATCAAAATAAATCCGTGCACATTGGGCACCCCGCGAGGTAACACCAGATCGGTAGCCAGTCTAGCGACCATTCCTACCACCGCTTTCTCCCACTCCCTCTTTCCTCCCTACTCCCTCCCGCTCCCTATCTCTCGCTCCTGTCCCCTATTTCCTCCCCAGTGGGATGCCATGGGGACAATCAAGGAGCACAAATCGCCGAGACATGACAGGAAACCTCACCAATTATAACATTCCGCTTCTTAAATTCTCCAGCGTAATTGAAAGAGATGGAAGAATGGATGGAGAGAGAGAAGGAAGGATCAGAGAGTAAAGAGGCGAGCCGAGGAAAGAAAACCAGCCGCGAAATTATGAAACGAAGAAGAGAGAGAGAGCGAATCCTTTTGTCTCCTACTTCCGTTTAGCCCTCTTCACCCCTCGACTGCAACCTTCTCTTAAATCCCCACTCCTCTGTTCCAATTCTCGCTTTAATCCCTCCGCTTTCCTCCTCCTCCCTTGGCCATCCAAACTCTTTCTCTCTCCCGTCACTTGGATCTCCTGCGCATCCCTTTCTCCCATTCATCCCTTCGCTCTTTCTTTTTTTGCTTGCCTCCAGTTCTCATTCTCTTATTCCATGCAAGCGTTTCTACCTCTACGTCTCAAAAATTTAATCCTAGAAATACGTTTTTGGAGATAACTTTCGAGATTACCATTAGACTGTGTTCAAATATGAAAGACTTAGGACGGATATTTTACAGTTAAAGAGTTTTTAAAAATTAAAAAAATTATTGAACTGTAAATTTTGAAATGTTCACCGTTGTCTCCTTTCTCTCATATATTCTAAAGATGAATAGTAATTCTTATGGTATGGACTCAAATAGATAGTCGAGACAGTTATTGCAACCATCATACGCTTGAGTTAAGCGAATTGTCTATTCATTTTTACTTTCTCCACACGTAGTATAGGGGAAAGTATTGTTTTCATGAAAAAAATCGACCGAGATTTCAACGGAAATACAGGTTTTGAGGTCCTCTGAACACGTTGTGACCATTTTCTCGATGATGTCTGTGTGTGCGTGTGTGTGTTTGTATGTGATAGCTTTTTTGTGGGTGCTCTAACTCAAAAACTATTAATCAGATCAACGCGAAATTTTATATTTACCATTTTTATGAAAACAAGAACATTAATTTTTGGTAAAAATCGGTCAACCGGAAGTGGGTGTTTACTCTTGTCACATCCGTTATTTTAAGATATTTGCTTTAATATTTTATGTATGTAAAAATGTATTGGGATAAACGTTGTAGGAAATGTGATTTTCTACAACCTTTGTTTGAAACATTTTCCCATATACTGCACTGTTTAAGAGAGATCTTATATTTTTAGCTGCCACCACCACGCCACCTACCGACGACTATTGTTAACAATTGACGCTTAGTTACGTCTTAGTAACGCTCCTTTTTCTTTTCTTAATTGTTGGAGCTTTGTGGCTATACCCAATATTGGAAGGCTATGGTTTGAGTTTATTTCTGTTCTTTGTCAAGTCTAAAATTTTCTCGCAGTAATATGGAGAAAGTCATATGGTGGCCACATCAAATTTTTTCAAGCTTATTAATTAGAATTTCATACCCTCATAAAAATGCTTATATGCAACAACAAAGACCAACACAGATTCACATGCCCGCGGCGTTAGCATTGCGAGGAAAGCACGCTACAAACCCCTCTACTATACAAAGTTGCTTTGGCAATTCATTATTCGTCGCCTCACTTAATCATCTATCGAATATTTTATTACCAGAAGTATGCATGATAAAATATGCGAATTTAATCAGTTAGCCAGTTAGTTTAAATATGGGTTACCCACTCATAGGAAACAAGTTTTTTACGTCTAAAAGATTAGTTTTAATAACATTTTCAGTTTACATCTTCCTTTCCGCCAACTTCTCTCCGCCTTCCTCCCTCTCTTTCTACCATCGTCGGAGTCAATCCATCCGCAAAATTTTCACTTTTTTACTCGTTACTCAACCACGCAGCAGTTCGTGCAAGCGCATTCGAAAAGATTTACTACTTTGCTCCTGAAAGGAATGAGTGAGAGAGGAAAAGAGGCAACACAGAGAGAGGGAGAGGTTAGGGGAAGATGGCATTATTTATGGACGAGGGTCGATAGAGGCAATTGGATCCGCGAGACGGATGGGAAAGAAAGGATTGGAGAAGAAATGGTGCAGAGCTAGGAGACGCATCCGTAATTGCGGCGAAAGTGAATTTAATGAGGAACATATGGGAAGTGTGCGAGTGTGAGAAATATAAACTAAAGGGCATAAAAAGTGATAGATAAATACTTGCGTAGAGGCATGCGCTCGGCGACGGAATTCCAAAGGAGAAGAACGGTATTTCGAACCAAGTCGAGATTAATAAGGAATTTTCAATTTCATTACACACTTATGAACGCATATAAGCGATACTACAGTAGTTTACACACACACACACACACACACACAATCAATGCTGACATCGTTATCCACAAGAATTTCTCTTCATTAAATTATACATAATATTTTCAACTTCATTTCATGCCACCGTTCCAATATAAATTACCTAAGTCGAAAGATTCGAGCAGACTATTTTTCTACGCAGCGTTTTACTAGAATCTAAGGGGTGAATTTATCCAACTGATATTATTCAATCTAAATTTAAAATTCGAGTTCTCTTTAAAAAGGAAAAAAATTTTTAGCGTCAAAAGTAGCTTCGCAAAACACGGAGAAACCGGCGTTTTTTTATTTTTAACAAGTACTTCATACACTCAGTACCTACCAATACTTACTGAAAAGTTGCGACGAGGAATAACGAAGTTGATTTGAAGAGAAAGTTAAAAGGACGGCAGAACTGCTGAGGCGCAGAGAGGTCTGAAGCGTGCGTATAAAGAGATGCAAAGGGGAAAAGGTGACGGAGGGTAAGGAGAAGCGAGCGAAGATGAGGCTGAAGATGAGGGAGGCTGAAGATGAGGGAGGATGAAGATGAGGGAGGATGAAGATGAGGGAGGATGAAGATGAGGGAGGATGAAGATGAGGGAGGATGAAGATGAGGGAGGATGAAGAAGAGGAGAGTGGTGGAGAGATTGCGAGGGGGGAGGGGGGGGGGGGAACGGAGGGGAGTTTGGCTTCGATACTTTGTCCTCGCGCAGGTCGTCGCCGCGGCAACCGGTTGCCCGCCACTCCTCCGCCTCCTCCACCCCTTTACCCTCCCCGCAGATCGGCAGATGCACGCCGATAGAATGCGTAATCGCGGGGATGGGAGGCTGAGGTCGAGCCGGAGGCTGGAGCTTAGGGAATTCGCGACGAGGACCCTGGAGGCAGAGGTCGAGCCGCCAGACGCGCGCCCGTCGCTACCGATTTATTGAAAACTTAAGAGAGTCGAGCGGAGACAATTAATAGGCGCTTACATTCAGCGGGGTTGAAAGAGACGCGGTTTGCATAGCAATTCAGCCACGGAACGAAGACCACGGTAAGCGAGCGAAGGAACGCGAATGGGCGGAAAATTTACGCTCGCACGACGGATGAATAAAAAATACGACTAAATCGCCTTTCGTAGACATTATTTTTTTCCTCCGCGGATACAACTCGACCCGCTACGTAATTCTATTGTTTCCCTTTTTAATAGATAAAAAATATTGTGTTATGTTTCAACGGAGCAAAGTAAGATAAAGCCATCTTCGAGAGAAGCTAATACTTCTAAATACAAATCTGCCATTACTCCAGCTGCCTTCAAAAGGTCAAGTATAATTATTATAACTTCAATCTTGCCTTTACATTTTAATGGCCACAACTGCACCGAGTAATGCGGGTTAAGCTCTCGAACAAAAAAAAGAAGCCATAAAATTCGTCATCCGAAAAAAAAACAAGATACGCTCGGAGAAGTTATTTATACTTAACAATTTGCTCCAAATACAACCCCTCGGCCGTATACCGCGATGCCATGAGGTCACTTGAGCTGCCATTTCACAGATTCCAATTTATCGGAACAGGTAATCTTTTTACGAGGATACTTCGCTCCTGCTACTTGGACTCGCTAGGCGTTCCAGCCTCGTTTTCTCGTTCTAAAAATTCCCGGCCACATTATGAGCGAGTTTTAAATCAAATAAATCACGAGAGAGGCTCTCGGCATCGCCCGAGGAGGAGGCGGGGGCCATGTGGGGGAGGGGGATGGGAAGAAGATGCGAACGAAAGAGGGCGGGACGAAGAATAGAGCGAATGGGAGGCAAAAAAGAGGTTTAAGACGAGATATGAGAGTGCGAGCAAGGGAAGGAGAGAAAGAGACGGAATGGCTGAACTGATTTCATCTTCCTGTAATAAAACGTGTATCGAAGCGTCTCGCGGGACAGCTCAAGATGGGTCGATACGCATATTCAACAGAGCACGCCGAATTTACGAATGAGCGTTCGGGATCTACAGAGAACGTAGGAGGGGGCATGAAATTCATCAAGTAGGTTTCTGCTAGCGTTAAAGCCTCGTTGATTCATGAGTGCATCGAAAACCCATATGCAAAAATTTGTCTTAGGAGGCTGCTTGACTAGAATTTCCCTTAAACTATAATCCACATGTAAGGAAAGAGCTGCTTAAGTACGCAGTAAATGGCGGTTTTTCAAAATTGTACATAGAGAATGTTAAAATTTATGTGTACCAGTATGCTTAGTCTGAAATAATATTATAAAAAATTTACACGGATACCGAGAGACGGACAAACTGAGAAAGCGTGCACGAGACAAAATACTGAATCGATTGGAGAAAAATGAAGTCTCTAGCTGATTTCGTTTAGGAGTTCGGGTGTGTGACAGACAAACAGACGGACCTACACAATAAAATGTGCACAATGGGACAATAATAAATCGATTGGCGAATAAAGGGGTCACCATCCGCTTTCGTTTAGGAGGAGTTAGCGCGTCAGACTGACAAACCGAACGGATTTTAAAAAAACACCTAAAAATCTAGTCTACACATAGTAAAAGTAACTTTTTACATAAATCAATAGTAGATTTCTAAATTCGCATTTAAACAACCATTAGATTGAACGTCGAACATACTCATCGATCGTTACGTCAATTTGATGCCGTTGCTTTTGAGAATCGGGAGCAATTTTTAATTTAATCTTGATGTGAAGAATGTGCGCGGTAACGCATTAGAATTGTGATGAGGAATGGAGGAGAATTAGGAGTTTAAGGAGCGAGAAAGTCGTGGAAAGAGGATATATGGAGGAGGAAGAGGAAGAAATGATCGCGAGACAGATAATGAATGAACGAACGAACGGAAAGGCGTGGTTCATTCGGCGTGGGAGAAACTAAGAGAAGACGTTAAGGGCAGGGGACAGCGGAATGGGAAGATGAGAAATTGCGATCGTGTACGAGGAAAGGAAAACAGGAAATTAATAATTTAATGGAAACATAAAATCGACTTTTTTTTCAAAAAATTTCTGCTTCGTTTATCAACGAGCGCTGCATTAAATGCATAAGCGAAGTTCATGAAAGTAAAAGACGCACTTTCTAATTAACAGAGGCGGTCGAACGAATTAATCAATAAACTGAACGAGACTTCACCCAATGACATCTTTGGTTCGATCCCGGTGGTGGGCGTAAATTTTAACGATATGTTCCGTTGAAGATGAGAGAGAGAAAAAGAAGAAAAGTCACTTCCTATCATCTGCCCCGGGCGCAACTAAAGAAGGGGCGCAAAAATTGTTAATGGTAAGTTGTGCGAGGTTGCATGGCACAAGGACAGGGGCGATTTCTCTACTTGTTCCAGGCATTACGCATAGCAGAAACTATAAATTTCGATGTTATTGATGAGTTTGCTGCATTAAAATCACGTAGAATAAGTCTTTAATATTAAAATATTTATACTTTGTATTTAAACTATGTATGTATGTATGTATGTAGGCATATTTATAATTATGTATTTAAATTATGTACATTTATAGTGAGAAATTATATCATTTACAGTTTATTTTAATTTACTAATTGTTCATCCATAATCCATATAGTAAAAAAATAGGCATTAGAGAATTTTTTATGGAGGGGCGCATATTTGGTATTTTGCCCCGGGTGCTAAAATAGCTAGTTACCGCGCTGCTTCCTATTATGCTCCGTGCTCGTGGAAAGATTGACGAATGGGTAGTCTGGAAGCTCTCGCAGCAGAGAAGCGGAGAGAGGCAGAACAGGGAGGAGGGGAGGGAGAGGATACGAGAAAGGGAAAAATCCTCAAGTCGAGCACAAAAAGCGATCAGGCGGAAACAGAACATTAACAGATCAAAGGAAAGAATTCCCAACAGGTATCACGCGAGCGTCGGAATAAATATTAATCTGCCGATTCCAGGAGGCGAGAGGGTCGAAGGAGAGACCTTCCCATTGAAATGCCGAGCGGACGCTCAACCAGGATCACTTCCGGAGGCGTCTCCGAGCCTTTCAAATGCTTTTTCCACGAGTTTTTTTCCCTCGGGAAAGTAAATGACGTCGGGAAGGAGGCGCCTCGAATTCAATCGGGAGAGTGAAAGAGAGAAAAGGAGAAAGAGAGAGGAGAAAGGCGTGAGGAGAGAGGAGGCGAAGAGGGAGTGGAGGAAGAATGGAGAGGAACAACATCTGGCAATCCAAATTTAGAACAGACGGCGAATGAAGGTTTCAAGGGCACGCGACTTCAAATGGCCATGGGCCCACGGCAGAGGACTCAAGAGGGCATCCATCAGGATTTCGGGCATCAAACGCACCGAGGCTGAATTTCGCAGTCATGAATAAGGGATAGGAGAGCTTTCGCTCACTAGAGTACCATACTTTCAATAGGTAAACTCTCACGAGGTCGTAAATTGCGAAGAGAGAAGTGGAAGTCGAAGGAGAGACGGACGGGAGGAAAAAAGACGGGAAAAGGTCACAGCTCGGTGTTACCGCCCAGACGAAGGAGGAAAAAATGCCCGCAGTTTCGAAACCTTTTATATTCAAAACTGCGAACGGGTAAGTCGAATGCAAATGATGTCTCTTCTGAGCATGTAAGGTACCCAAATAAACTGGCAATTGAAGCACAAGTATCATTCCTTCTCTTTGAATATTTAACGGCCAAGGGTAAGCATTAAGACGAAAGACAAGAATGTACAAGCCGTACGGTGAGACGTGTTTATTTTATGGCCAAAAATGTGTTTTCAATTTTTATTAGCAAGGTTTTGAGCACGACTTCAATTTGTAACGATTTGCCATGACTGTTCGAGTTCAATAATGTACGAGCACTTTATTATCAACTTCAAATACATTTTGCAATAAAAACATGAGATAATTTCCAAACTTGATTTGAGGGCCTATGAAGTGTAAGAGTAAATTTTTGTCGGAATTTTCTCAGTAATTTCCAATATCTGAACGTTACTAACGAATAAATAGTGAGCAGCAGGAAAATGTATCAACTTAAATGAGATTTATTTCACACAAAAACCTGGTGATTACGAAATTTTCACTGAATCGCCTATTATATTTAAGTAAATCAACAAGTAGCATAATATTATGCATATCAGTTTTTGTGGCACGATTGCAATACAACTTGCCCTTAAGCCGTGTACAGAAGCGCATCGTATTTTGAAAGGATTTAAATTCAATCGACAACTTCTCGTAATAGTTTGTTCATTCAACGACAGATGATTTATTCCTAGCTCCTGCGTCTGCATTCGTTAATTACAAGCAAAGAAAGAGAAAACCCATCCGGTATTAAATTAGGCCGAGCTTCTGATAAACATTACTATCGACCATTATATTTAAAATAACATTAAAATAAATCATAACAGACAAAGACAAATATTGACGTTCGACTGTTTTCAAAACATTCAACCGAGCGCAGACACCCGGAATAATCGACGGCTGCATTACCCTCGCCATTTATCGTCCACATCAAACGGCGAACAGACGATGATCGTATCGCAGGCACAGCCTCTACCGCAAGGAAACCCTGTAATTTGGCGTCACCGAGTTGACAACCCTAAATTTCTCTTCGCTCGGGCAGTCGCCATTCAAATCTCTGCACCGGAATGTGGAATGCTTTGGTTCGTCGCCCGCCTTAACTCATTCGCAGGAGGAGAGGGAGATGGGAAGCAAAAGGCCCTTCTTCCCATGGGTCGTCGCCTTCACTCCGTTGACCGAGGGCATTGGAATGAGAGACCGGATAGTTAAAGTTTCGCTCCCCTCCCCCTTTCCCCGTCTCATCTACTCCCCCACCATCCTCTTCGGATATCCACGCTTCCCCGAGCCCACTTCCGGGGGGTGTCGGCGGCGAAGCGATCGCCAGAGCGGAAAAGAGAGCGGGAGAAGACAGGAGTTTGTTCCGAGCGGATGGGAAAATAGGGTATAGAAAAGGATATCGTCGTTGCCAGAACGAGCCGATGTATTCAAATTGCTCATACTCTGTTGCAGCTGAAGAAAGTCATATCTACGATAAAAATGAGTTTTATAAAGAAAACGAGATGGAGTAGGAACCCGGCGTTGCCCGGGACCATTTTAAGCCACCGCCAAGTGTATAAAATACTGGAAATATACTTCATTCATCTCTTAAGTTTTATCTATCAGCATTGCTTCATAAGATTAACGTTTTACAATTGAAGTTTCAATATCTTTTTTACTAATAAATCTTCTCAACAATAGATGGAAAACGGTATTTATTGAATTAATCACACACCAATTTTTTATCGCCATGTAGCCTATGATACTCGCAGGGTAAAATTATATAGGTACTTTTATCTTCAAAGGTGTGGATTTGTATGGCGGATAAACAAACAATTTCAGATTTATAGAAATACTCGTTCTAATGATTACTCGTAATATCCGAAAAGTAAATTCCGTACAGGTAAAGTTAAGAAATTGACAGTGCCGGTGTTTTCTCTCGCTATAATGAAATTCTCGTTATATGCCGTACTCGTTCTACCGAGGTTACAGTGCATATCCATATCCGTACATTTCTTGTATGTTCCGGTCACAAGTCGGCGAAATTCGGTTTCATATTTCCTTTTTCTCGGCAACCGACCGAAACTACGAAGCGTTCGTCCGCCGACGGAGCGGGGATGCGTTGTGTGAGCATCTGTGTAAGATCGCGGCGGACGCCTCCGAGCAATTCTCACAACTTTTCCCGTTTCGTGCGCCGGATGAAACGGGTTTAAGATCTCTTATCTCATTGTCCTTCACGGTTATGCAACGCGGCAAATGCGAGGCATCAGGATGGACGGTTGAGCGAACCGTGGAAGAGAACTACAGGCCTAAACATCATAGTGATGCTATGAGCGGTTTTTATGTAATAAAAACAACGGCGGGGACTACACTAGCGTAAAAAACTTCGGCGGACCCTGGATTCATTCCCAGCAACTAGCGACAAATGGTTCTTTTCAGAGGGATCGGAAAATCAGTGTAAATGGGAACGACTCCTAATCTCCAGGTTCTCTCTCTCCTCTGGAAAATTCTTCATAAGTGAAAAAAGCTAATGCTAAATAGGCAAAGAAGTGCAATCTCTGCAACTGGAATAGTGGATTGCTGTTAATATTTCTATGCTACGGATTTAATTTCTATAAATTGTATTTCCTGAAACTTTTTTATTCCCTTCAGGTTATATGGCTCGAACAAAAGTAATACACGGAAAACAGGAAAAATTATATTCTATGCAATAAGTTATATTATTCATAATAAATACACACAGTACTTTTCGATTCGATTAATTATATCCGATGAGTTATAATTTAAATGCAAGTATAGATACCAAAATCGAGCAAGTAGGAATATATACGTTCATCTATGTAACACCTATCCTCAATCGAACATGAAAACGTAGCGTATTCTCCCAACTACCTATCAGTTTAAAATTGACATTATTTCGTCTTATACCAGGGGTCTCAAACATGCGGCCCATGTAGACCATTTATGCAGCCCGTGAAGTAAGATACTTTATACTATGGTACAACCCATATTCAAAGATATTTCTTATATATTTTTTAAAATTTATAAATGAATTAAATCAACACTTCCAAAATATCTAGTTTATTTTTTATTTCCAATTAAAACACTCGACGAAGTTGGGGTGCAGAAGAACGTAGCGGCCCGCGGATTTACTGCAATGTCATAATGCGGCCCACGCACGATTTGAGTCTAAAACCCGTCTCAATCGGTTAAACGCCCTTCCCGCACTATTATCATCGATCGAACTTATCACTCTCACTCCACAAAAATCTCGACAAAACAACGGGACGACGCAAAATTGTCGGCGAAGAAGAAAAATACGAATATCAGGAAGTGCGAGGGGTTTCGCGGAAGGGCAGGAATTATGAGAAATCTCCGGTGAACCGGGACGAGGGTCTCATCCGATTGGACAAGGCCATCGTACCGCAGCCGTCCTCTTCCCTCCCAGAGGTCACGGCAGAATTGTCTCCGGTAGAGGGAGGCAGGCCTCGGAAGGTGACCGTCCCGCAGCGCGGACCAGTTTCATTCCAACGGAAGGAAATTCAAATGGAGGAAAGGAGAGACATTACGGCGGACCTCACGCGGCGACGGACGACGAGACGCACCAAGCGCAAGGGCTGGGTAATGTTCGAAACGGCCGTAAAACCCTCCCAATGGGGGGGGTCACCATCGCGCGCCCCGTACGGCAGGCTAATGAACGGATAATAAATTTCCGAGCAGTTTACAAAAATTATGCGCGCTTCAAAGTCTCGTTCCCGACTGTTAAGTTGGAGGTCGTCCGACGAATGAAATCCCAGGTCGACTCCGCAAGGAATCGAGCGAGAGTTGCATTTTAAAAATTTTGATTGTGAGCCAAACACCAAAAGAGGTAAGGACTTGAGAATTAAAGTCGAGATGGGTGGAAAATGTAATGCGTAACGCATTTCGAAAATATGGTTTACGTTACTCTGGGTGTCTATAATGAGATTTAAACAATGATGAATGCAATTTAATAATATTTTCGATAGAGTAGCACACCAGCCGTCGGTATGACGCAAAAGAGAGCTCGAAAAGACCGATCATAGTTAAATATTATAGGAAAATAAACCGTGTCAAGGGGCCCGATCACTTTAACACGTCGATCTATTCTTTGAAGTCACTCCACAATAGCCAATATTTACCATTCCTTAACACACAACCAGTGGCGGATTTACGCCTCCTGGGGTCCCTGGCACTAAACATTTGGGGGTCCCTGGTGCTAAGCATTCGGGGGCCCTGCAATCTAAATATAGATGTAGTGAAACCGCTCCTAACGGCTACCCTCTTTTATGACACCGCTTAACGATAGTTTTTCTATGGAATCATTGAGAGGTTCCATTGATTTTTAAATTGAGACATTTAATATTTCTGAGATTATATGCACGAATATTTTTTTCGGGGCCCCTGTCACGCGCCAAGTGTGACCCCTCTTAAATCCGCCACCGAGTGTGAGGGAGATTACTGAGTGGTAGGGAAATCTTGCCTTTTCCCCCCATTTTCGCGGATCCGGACGGAACCCAAATCTTTCGCGGAACCCTAGGGTTCCGCGTAACCCAAGTTGAGATGCACTGCCATACGTCACGGAGCCCCTGGCGCGCGCCAAGTGCGACCCCCCTTAAAACCGCCACTGCACACAACAAAGAAGCATTGTGCAGGAGATAAAACGAACTAGAGAAAATATCTAGCATAGGATGCTCATTGTGATCACACGTCATATACTACCGAAACATGAGAGATACATAATATACACAACACAATACGAGACTGTTAGCGGCAGAGTAGGCTAATTCCGGCACCGAGTTTCCCTCCTCCCTTGTGTGTGTTCGGCGTGGAAGGAATAATGGCTATAATAATCCAAGAAGTTGATTAACCAGAAATTCCATACAAACAAAACTTTGTTAGCGGCGATATTTACGATATTCAAACCCAGTCAAGTGACATAATGACGGCACAGCCTCGCTTCTTCCATGTTTTTATTTGGGAAAATATGAATAGGGGCAGAAGAGGTGGAAAAGGTTACGTAGCAGGAGAAAGGAGTAGAGGATTCGCGTGGTCGGAAAGGTCAACTGAAGGAGAGAAAGGAGGAGACGAAAAAGGATAAACAGTTCCAAGAAAAATTTCCATCCCATTATCCATTCGGGGAATATTATGCGCTGCGGCGATGGCGGAAATCCGAAAAATCATATTAACGGTTTACTCCGCGACGCCCTCCCATCAAAAGAAATGATCTCTTTTTGTCCTTAACACGTGAAATGGAAGGGCACCACGCCCTTCCCCCTGAAGCAACACCTTCGCCTCCAGCCTTCCTCTTCCTCTCTCATAGCAACCACCAATCCCTCTTCCCGCCCTCAAATTTCCATTGGCAACGCCGTCACTTCTCCAATTCGATCAATGAGTTCGCGAGACGCACCTTTCTCATCCGCCCACCCCCCCTCCCCTTCGTCCGAGAAAAGGTTAAATGGAGAGAGATGGAAATGGCAAAGGGAAGTTGAGGCCGCGGAGAGAACAGATTGTGGACGTATTATAAGCCGGAAAATATAGCGAAGACACGGAGAAAGAAACAAACGATGCGTCACATTTGTATCAAAACACATCCCCTCCCGAGTGTAGGAAATGGAAAACGTACAACCAAACTTGTTTAAGGCATGAGAAACAATCGGAAATGAATAATAATATAATTGATAAAGGATGCGGGTGCAATTTATCATGTCGCTCGCGTAAAAACGTCGAATGGATAATTTACATAAAAATTTTTATTCGCCGGCATAAAAAAATCCCGCCGAGTTTTGAAACACCCGAATAAAAATATGCGAGGTGGAATAAATGGCTAAAAAGTTAATACGGTTAAAAATAGAACGCGATAAATAGCAAAAGGAATGCTGATCTTCCACTCTACCGCTTCCAATTCCCGATCCCTCCTCGAGGGAAGGGATGTCGGAGAAGAAGACTGCCTCAAGACAGGAAATGCCGTGACGCTAATCACGCTAAATGTGAGACACGCTCGAGATCACGCCGCAGCAACAACACAATGTCAACAGCACCTGGCGTCTGCTTGTCGTTCCGCTCGGTTCGCCCTCCCTCCGCCATTATCGGCTTCTACTCCGAGTGCGCCAATTACGGAACAATACCGTTAATCCGACGCCCGCGGACCATCTCCACTCCTCTCCCTCCTCCTCCCTCTTTCTCTCTTTACTCCTATTCCTCTACTCCCATCGCCCTCGAAAACGCTAAAAACCTCCCTCGAACGCCGCAATATTCACTTTCATTTTCATTCCTTTCACGCGCACCAATCAATTCCGCGTCACCTTTTGGTACCGCGAGTCGCTTTGCATGCTCGTAAAATAGGCCGTTATTTCCTCTTTTTAAAAGGCACAATGGCGAGCCATATATGGGGGAGGCGCCACAAGGACGTTTCCGACTGGAAAGGGGAAAAAGAGACTCGCCGACATTTAAAATAAAAAAATCCGAAGATTCGAGCGGGTTAAAAGGATACTCCAATGCACCCACACTTCTCTCCCGGTCTACCGAAGGAGAAACGCATCGCGCATCACGCCAAACACACTCACCGGTGACGTTTGAAGGCGAGGTCACTCGGAGATCCTCTTGGAGAGAGGTCGCGCCTTTCTCGTAGTCATCGGCGGCGACTGCGGAGTGTTCCAGGAGGATGCTGCTGCTGCCGTTGAGATGCTGCTTCTCCGTGGGCGTGGAGCAGATCGGACCATCGGCCGGCGATATCGTCTCTCCTGTCTTGGCCGCTGAACCTTTTATTCCCGCGCACAGCGAGACGACTTTGCCGTTCGTGGCGCACGAAGGCGCAGGCTCGCAGGAGACTGGGGACAGAGTGGGTCCCAGGGCCGCAGTGATGTCGGCGCACGGATCTGCACAAAGGGAAGGGAAGAGAGAAGGGAGAGAGAGATGGTTAGACATGAAACACGGCGATAAATTGCGTGCAGTTAAGCGAAACATGGACTGCAGCGACGTCAAAGAAGTACACGAGATTCGCTTCTAAAAGACAAAACGTCTCGGATGGGAACATGCCCTCTCCGCCCCCGCCCTCAACCTCTTCTCCCTCCCTCTCTCTGTGTCGTCCGCAAACAGGGTCGTTTTTCGCAAACCAAGGACTTATGTTTTTCGCGGGGGTCCGAAAAATCTCTCGGAGGTGCTCGTGTACTCGCCGTGGGCTGTGGTTTCTGTTGTTCGTCGAACCGTATGTTGGGTCTGTTTAACGCAGAGGTTGACAAACGAGGTTCTTAGATATTTTTTTCAAGATGCCAGAATTGAACCAAGTCAAGAATTACGTAAAATACGTAAATACACTTGGGATAAAAAGTTCGGTAAACAACCTGTTGTATAGATGAATAGAATTAAAACAATTCCGGCAGACAAATATCACGGGAAAATTCTAGAACGGATTATTAATTTACCTAGCAAAAAATCTATTGAACTGAGTTTTCATAATATTATTCTTCGAATTATGATATATTTTTCAACACTAAAGTTCCATGGTTATTTCATCTTTCAGAGCACCATGAATGCCCCTCTATCTCACAACGAATCCAAATTATCTTAAGACATGAGGAGTGTGTGCTAGCATTATTTTCTCTCTCTTATTTTCTTTCTCATCTTTAATTTTTCAATATATTCACCGCCATACAAATACGAGTATGTACTTGATTTTATTTTAAAATGTTACCAAATATACTTCATTCAATTCAACTATCTTCATTGCGATGTAAATATGAAACATTCCTACTATTTAGTGAATTATTAAGTTGGACGCAGAATTCCTCGGGGCAAAGTATCTTTCCTCGTTACTAAGATGAGATTCTTTCCTTATATGACTCGCAATTTGACGGCCTCGCTGACAGTTAAGACTGCCCGTTATTTTCCCTATCGTTTGGCCGTTCTTGTTCCGAGATGATGATTCAAATAATTTCCGAAACGATCATTGTCATCTTGGTTCAACTTTAGCACATCGTCTACCTTTTGCTAAAAGCCGCCTTCGGACAGATGATGATTCGCACAAAAGAAACTGGTCATGTGAAGAAATCGCATGTATCAATCGATATCCAGAGAGCCACCCTAGTGGCCAGCGCTGCGTAGGACACCAACCGTCCCCTCATCCAAACCCTTTCCCTAGCCGCCTCACTCGCGCGCACCGGGGTCGACTTGTGTAACTACCTCACTACCCCCTCCCCCCCCCCGGCTCCTCTCCACCCCGAGTCCACCCGCAAGATCCAGAGTCAAGGCCATGCAACGGACGAAGACCGTCGCGCCGCAAGCGGAGGGCAGCGGCAGCTCGACTGCCTCGCCCCTATTCCGACAGAATGTCCGCAAATGGCCCGATTTGCACTCTCAGACACCCGTCTCCTGTCTATTCGTCCTGATCATCCGCGAAAATTTATTCATTCATAAATATTAAACTATTTATCGAATTATTTATTTATCGAAATTTCACCAACAAATATTCCTCATAATATTCCGAAAATTACTATGAATCACTTACTTGTAGACATAAAAACTGATACAAAAATAAGGCCACATTAACGTGCGTAAATACTTCCATCGATATCCTTGCTCAGATGCCAAGGAAAGAGTAATGGATTTTTTTATTATTCTATGACATCCAAGGCCGTCGCGTGGAAATCAGCCGCCTGAGGCAAAAAGACAAAATGCCGCCCCAATTCTCGACACACAGATGCACACACTTTTTTAACGCCACCCTTATAGAAGTGCCGCCTGAGGCTGTTTCCTCTCAAACTCATCTCACGCGACGGTCCCAATGACAACTATACCGCGTTGAAAATGACAAAAACAGTTAAATAATAATCGTCAACCCGTATTGTGAAATTAACCAACATGCAAATAGAGACATGGCTTGACTAAGGAACAAATCTTTTAACGATTAAGATATAGAAAAAGAGATTCTTCAAAAGAAACCTCGCAAACGAGAGAAGGCGAATGTGTGCCTCACGGACACTTAAGATTCCAATGGACCATGGAGACACCCTGGGGCGCGCCAAAGCGCCGAATGTCTGTCAGTAGTGAATGCGAGGAGAGGAAGGGAGATAGTTTGGAAGGAGAAAAAGGCCATTGAATATTCGAGAGCCAGGTCGATAAACATTTCGAAATGGTCACAACAGAGCGACGGAAGCAGCGATTCTTAATAACTTTCGAACCGCGATAATAACATTCACGTCTCCACAAATCTCATTTTTAATTTAAATGTTGTACGCTTTCTTCCGAGGCAGAATAAAGCGCTGGTGAAATTAAGGCGCACAAAAGCCGCCATTGGACAACCGAAACTTATATGCCAAGTATGCATACAATCCCGTTTCAGCGAAGTCAGCTCATTTACTTTAAGGTACATTCTAATTTGTTCGGAGAATCAAGATGCATAAAAAGTACAACCAACACACAGAGGATGTCATGTTTTTAAAACTACATGAACGTTCTCATAAGAAACGCATACGGGTTTTAAAAAGAAAAAATATCCGAGAATCACATCATGCTAAACTTAAGTATTTGTCTCGTCGAATAGAGCAATATATACTTAAAAATAATATTTTACGGTAAGTTATCTCGGATATAGAAAACTATATCGTACATGCATATAACGTTCATTTCTAATGAAAATATTCCTCAGGAAAATGTCTTTAATATTGAAATATTTAATTAAAATCACAACAATTATGATGTAAACGCTCATTTCTAATGAAAATATACCTCACGAAAATATTTAATATTTAAATAATTAATTAAAATCACAACAATTATGATTCCTAGATAGAATTTCATGGCATAATAGTCTTACAAACAAAACACGAAAAAAATCTCAACCTTTATTCTTTAGAAAGCCGATTTCATTCCACTCTGTACAAAATAATAGCGGTAAATGATCAAACCAAATGAAGGTGTCAAGGAGAGACAGGTAAGTCAAAAAAGCGTATTCTGAGACAGAATGCCGTGAAGGAGAGAGCGCGGAATATTGGTGGAGAGAGAGAGAGTAGCTGCGAGAAAGAACTTAAGTGGACTCGGAGAGATAACCGAGGAAAAGAGTGGGCACTCCGTCGCGAATCTCGAAAATGAGTTTAACTGCTGCGGCAGAGAGCCGGTGACGGTGAAGACGGATGGAGCCAGGTGTAGCGTTGGTGGGGAGGGGAGAGGGGGTGGAGGAGGATTCGGATAGTGGGGATGATAGTCAGAGAGGTGAGAGAAAAAATCCCCTGGAATGCGCACCATGGCGTGGCTGGTGCGCTTGTATGGCCTGTGATTATGAAGAGCGGGAGAGTGAGGGAAAGATGCAGAATGAGAGGGAAGACACGGGAAGGCAATGCAACGGGGTCTGTTCGGAAGTGCATCGCTTCGTAGGTCGCCCGGGAGAGGGTAAAAGAGGTTCCGGAGCGGTGGATCGAGGGGCGACTTTTCCCATCATCCACACTCATTTCTTCCGATCGAAGAGGGAGTGGTAGCGAAGCTGCGGGAGTTACGATCGATGGCGGGGGGTAGAGGAGGATGGGGTGGAGGAGGCAGCGAGTTGATGCGAGTGGTGATCTCAGGGAATTGCGTCATACGTGCTCGTGTGGATAGGAAGCCGAGTGACTTGAAAAATATGCGCATTATTTATGCGATAACCATGTTTAAAAACTGTATATTTATCGATTTCATTGGCCGTAAATATAAAATGTCACAAAATGGATAAAACAAAAAAACAATTGTAAATGATCACTTCGAATCTGTGTAGCTTGAATTTTGTTATAATTCAACTAAATCTGATTAAACAAATTATTAAATAAATTGCACAAAATTTGACTTCATGTTTTGCAGACAGTATCTGGCTCCATAAAATCACGTCTATTACGAATAGAATAATAACTTACATTTTCACTTAGATGAAATAACTGCTACAAAATTTCTAACGTAATTCTTCTCTTACCGCAAGGCTGGAAAAGGCGCGAAGTTTTTTTGTTCACTGCATAGGCAAAGGCTGCGTTTCCTTTTTTAACAAGAGAACCGATGAGCGTGGATGAGAAGAACCAAGGACGTCCCAGATCAAGCAGCGGAGTAAAATAAACGTGTTACAACCATACACCAGGAACAAATAAGATCCAGACCATATCTTACCGCGCGAATGTTCAATAATAATTGCCGAAATTCAAAGAGTCGATAAAACTGACACTTGAAAAAAGAAATGCAATAAAAAGTGGGGTCTTCAATTTTTGTGTGTTCCACTTTCATATTGACTTGCTTTTCAGAGCAACGGGACAGTGTAGAAAGTTTTTTCCGAGAGAAAATCTATATTTGCGAAACGGGACACAAAGGCGTCGCTGTTGATCATAAAACCATTCAGCGAACCTAAATTTCGTCGTTACGATCGGAAGGATTTTCTAAATCCACGTCAATCGGACTTTCGCGGAGATAGCTCATCGGCACAGCCGGTTCGTCGTCCGTGCGAGCGTTGAAGTCACTTCGACTCTAAAGAAGGCCTCACTTGCCGGAGGGATAACGATCCATAAATTTCACGGCAGGAGGACCACCGACTGATGCTAAAATAATTTAGGGAGAATAAGGGCGTGAGACTAGCTCTTGGACCTATGCCAAAATCGTGTTTCATTCTTCAGTTCCCCCGGATTTACGAGTATCTTATCTTATAACCACCAATTAAATAAATACAATGATTTCTTGATATATTATCATATAAATGTGAAAAGAGGCTATTTAAATATTTGCACTAAATATTTACCGTTAGGCCATCACTTACCCAAACTAGTATTGTCAAAGAATTTAGTTTATCAAATAATAACATCATAAAGTGTCCTCATTAAGCATGGGAATCAGCAGATATTGATACTAAAAATATTAACTTTCTTATAAAATTCCTCGAAATGAAAAATAGCTACAAGAATAATATATCGACGCAGAATATACGTCATGGACGTTTCGAAAATAATTAATGTTTGCTACCAGAAGAACAAAATGGAAAAATATAACCAAAGCACCGTCTTGCAAAACCAAGACACCCTCTGAAGACCTAATTGTTTAAACAGGATTTTCCACGTAGAAATCATTTAATTAAAAATAATAATTCCGAAGAACCTAATTAAACGTATACGAACATTTCTCTACGGTTCTAGCGGCAATAAGACTAAAACGGAACCGAGATTCCACCAGTCCGCTCCAGAGTCACATCATCTCGTTTATTTTTTTACGAGATCCAAATGGAGCAGCCTCTTGACTTTGAATGGCACGGAAACCGCATTACGCGGAGTTCCCACGAAAGTCGTCGGGAGGTTGCTTCGTGTAGGTCGCTCGTTGCACTCGCCGCGGACTCCGTAAAAAGAGTGAGAAGAGGGAAGAAGAGGTCTGAGGTGGAGGGAGAGTATGGGGGAGGCGCAGGGGGAGGCAAGGGGAGGATAGGGGAGGGAGTTTGGCTGCAGGGAGGGAATCGGTTCGAGCCGAAAAGATGGCAGCGGTTGGCCATGACCTCCGCGAGAGAGACGAGAGGCAGCATCGCCTAGCAACTGAGGAGGAGGAGTCGTGCGCCCGAAAGCGGAGAAAGGATCGATCGGAGAACGAGGGAGAGACCGACTCTTCTTCGGCTTGCCTTTCGCGGAACAATCGCCCCGTCCCGCGCCGATTTTTTCCCCTTCTCCGGGATCGTTTCAGGCGGAGTGATTACCCGGTGACGTCCTAATAATCCCGGTCTCAGATGAACACGGCGGATGATATCCCCGCGGTGAATGCCAGACACTGCATACTAGTTAGGCACAGACGATTGGCTTTTGAATAAATGATTACTTTCGCGTCTTTATTGCTCGGGAATCAAGCTCACCGCGACCTCTGCCAAATATGCGCCCCTGTGCGTTGCGATGCATAAAAAAGGTACGTGTTTTCAACACCCGTTACATTTCACGCACGCAGAGAAAATAAAGAGTTTCGTTGACAGCCCATCAAACCTTAGTGCAAGGTGCGCTATCCTAAATGTGTTCAATTTTATATTAATGCATCTACATGTTATCCTGCAATTCACCTAATTGGTGGGTGGCAGGGGGTGCAATTGACCATAACCTACCTAAAGATTGTCTATCGCATGTTGAATTTTCTATTGTGATCTCGTATTGTCCTCGGAAAGAACGAGCCTAGATAACGCTCCGTCCTACAATCGATCTCGCGTATCTTATCTTCACGTTCGTTTCTATCTATATACGCTGGTGCTTCAATTATTTCTACAACCTTGTCTTTTAGACATTTTGATCTATATTTCTCCAGAAGCCGCAACCTTGAGTGCAATCTACGATCCTCCAGTGGTACCCTCAATAATGAAGTGACGCTTTCCTTATGTTCGTACTTTTGTTTTACGAATCTGGCTGCTCTGCGCTGAACTTTTTCTAAGTGAATTATATGTCCCTTCTCATACGGACCCCATATGCATGAGGCGTATTCCACTTGTGGTCTAACCAGTGATAAATAAGTAACATGTTTCGCGTACTTTTTCTGCAGTGTTCCGTACTATTCTACATATGAAAGCCAGTTTCTTGTTGGCCGCGCCTATAACTCGACGAATGTGCATGCCCCATGAAAGATCTCGACAAATGGTTACTCCTAAATATTTAACATACTCGGCTGCTTGAATATTTATTTCATCTATTTTATACTCGAAACCTACTTCTATGCTCTTACGCTAAAGCAACTAGATGGGCGAGTGGAAACGATAAAAATCTGGTTATATCGGCTCTGTGTTCCATTGTTGTCACGACCTAAGCATCTATATATGGTCGAGCTGCCCGCTTGTCAGCCGAAAACAAGTTGTTTATCTTCTCGTTCGTCTTAGGACCTTTAGATCTCGCCAAGTAATAAAGTTCACATAAATGGGTCATTAAAATATTAAATTAGAGCACTTTATATGGCAAGCGCTAAGAAATAGTAGACGGGTCTTTTAAATGCACCGACTAAAAGGGTGACTGCATTTAGAAATTTTATTGGATAATATAAAGTCAACCTAATACGGAGTCATTGAAAAAATATTAAAATAGATAATAATCTAATATTGTCCTCCAAGAAAACACGTTTTGAATCGATTTAATTTCTAAGTTCATCTAGTCTATCAGATATGGATTTATCTAGGTCCTATTTAGCCCTATGTCACCACCACGCAAAAACAGACGAATATATGGAGCATTAAATCGCTATTTACTTCGAAAATGGTGGGTGCCTAATGCGGTTAAACAAAGTCGCACTTCAGTAAGTATATATTTATACCCATGTCAGACCTACGCTGTTACTATATGCGAAGTCGATGAAAAAATTTTTAATTGACGGATTTTACTACTAGAATTTATTTGCTAACGGATTCCATCAAACAATGCAAAAACCAGCCATCGCATGAAAACGCTTCAATAGTACCAGCAACAAGGTGAAAAGGACTCCACGAAGCTGCAATCGTAAAAAAACCTTTTCTCTTCCTCTTTCGGGAGGCGCATAAGGACGACGGTCCTAAGTGTTCCTTCTAGATGTCATCCCCGCAAGGGATAAAAAGAGGGAAATGCAGACTTTCTCGCTCGGCCAAAGACCGTTCGAGCGTGCAAACCGACTTCCTCTCCCATCTCCCGACACGGAGGGAATGGGGAAAAAGGGAAGGAGAAGGAATGGGAGATATTAAATGGAAGGTTGGGAAGTACTTGCAGCTATATACGATATCCTGCGTCGATGAGTTCCTTCCTCTCTTCTATCTATCTTCCACTCTCTCGGAAAGAGGAGATGTGAAAGAGAAGAAAGGGGGAGGGAACCAGTTCCGCGCTCTCGATCACCGACAATCGGATGCATCGGGAACACCTGTTTGCAGTCGAAAGGGGAGACTTCTGCTTGGGACAGAAAGAGCAGCTTTTTATCTTAGGCTCAACCAGTCCAAGACATTTTTCGGACGTCGATATCTTTCCTAGCGGACGTTGAAAAGGAGAGAGGGAAACTTGGAAAAGAGCGGAGAGGGGAGTGGTGGAGAGAAAAGGGAGGAAGGAACATAAAAAATATCAGAGGAACTAGGCTCGAGGAAAAATGTTTCTTCCGATCAGCGATGATCAAAAAAGATTTGCGAAAAATGTTTCGCCGCAAGTTATTTCATGACATCCTTCAGCAAACTGGAATAATGAGAGAGTAAAAATTGACTGGCCATAAAAAGAAAGTCTTCTTATAAATACGATAAATAACCATGACGTCGACCAAGTGGTAGTGAATACAAATTCCTGAAAATAAAGTGGGTGTTGTAGTACGTGTTACCAGTCCTGTCCAATCGTTGAGATTGATTAATAGTTTATTCAAGGAAAAATAAATTTGAGAAACGGTTTGAGGCAAATTCCACCATTTCAATTACTTGGTTAAGCTAATTTTACCTTCATTCACTTTAGCGATGGAGAATATCTTGGCATAGTCGATTAAAAGAACCTGACATATGACCAATGTATGGCTTCTCCTTCCAAGACAACATTTCCAATCCACTGGAAATCCGCGAGAAACTGATATTGGATACCATTTTATTGCCAAGACAGGAGGAACGAAAAGAGTGGCTGTACATTTTTCAGGACATGACCAAGAGAAATGGCCGGACGCTTTCGGCACGCACATTTTCAAGCATTAAAAAAATTTGGGATAATTTTCACCTCTCCCTCCCCTTCGTTCTCCTTGCTATTTTGCTTCACGTCTCCTCCCCCCCCACTCTCTTTCCACCACCCATAAAAATATCTTCCACTCATTTTTTTGCAAAATTAGCCCGAGGTGCGAACAATAATGTCTCAAGACGAGCTGCCTCTCTCCCCAGGGGTTAGATGAAAAAAGACTAGTCTCAATTTCACCCTAATAAAGACATAACTATATTTATCTATCAATCTCTACGCCCTAAAGACATGACGTCGAAAACGCTTTGAGTAATTCCAATTTCCGGCCGCAATAACAACTTTATAGTGGGATTATCGTTATTAGAGTCAATCCGGCAATTTAGATTATCCATATGGCGCAATCTGCAAACCGCGAGGTCCTTTTAACGACAACCGGCATCACCGAATAGCTCCGGAGGTTACCATAAACGAAGATGTTGTGGTATCTTTCCAGCCGCAATGTAAAGACAGAGAGAGAATAAAAGGAAAGAGGGAGAAAGAGAGAGAAAGAGAAGAGCAAGAACGAAAGGCAAGATGGGCTGCAGGATTGATGAGGCGAAGATATGGGTGCGTACATTTGTAGGTATGTAGTTGAGCCTGGGGAGGGAGGGGAAAAGCGGGAAAGGTGTTTTAGCCGCGAGGGGAAAGAGAAGTGGAAGAAAGGACCAGTAGAAAGAGAAAGGGAGAGAGAGACGGAGAAAATGAGATGGGTGAAGGAGGAGAGAGATGGCAAAGCAGACCCATTTGGGGTGGGGATGACTGATATAACGGTAAAGAGAGAGGTGGAGTATAAATGAAAGAGGGTGGCGAAATGAGGGGGAGAGGTGGAGGAGAGATGGAGAGAGGTACGAGCAGAGACGGGCGAGAGGGTGGTGGAAAAGGGGGAGGTAGTGAGACGAAGGTTCGGGATGGTGCTCGCGGGACGGAGGGACCAAGGTGAACCGCTCACCATCGCAAGGCGCTGCGGAGGAGTCGACTGGCAGCGCCGAACGGTCGGACGGCAAAGTCGTCTTCCCTGTGTCACACCCTTTAAAAGCCGTCCCCTCCTCTCCCCCAGATATCCCTCCTTCCCCCCCTCGCCATTACTAACTCCATTCCCTCCTCCTCCTTATCTCCAGCTCTCACTCATCCCATTTACGACCTATCACCCTCTCCAGCTCCTCGTATTCCTCATCGTGACCAGTAACAAGAAGGGTCCATCGGAAGGAGCTCGCTCACTCAATGGCATTAAATGGCAATTCATTTCCACGAGCGAGTCTTCGAGAATCGCAAACATGAACGGATTTATCGAATTCGGCGAGATCTAACGAGCATGGAGAGATCGCCTTTGATTGAGAAAACCAATAAATTCGTTTCTCAATTACTGCGGGATTAATTTGCGAAGACATTCATTCCGAATTCCGAGGTAAAAAAAAGTTTTATGGACGCAGGAGAGCTATATTTAAATCGCATCTTTAATGGCACTCAAATATAAATCAATCGGCAAAAGAAAATTTAAAGATAGAAACTCCATGCCTAAGCAGAATGTAAATTTTTACTGGAGCAAGTATTTATAGCATGAAAAATATCACGCAGGGTCGGATCAAAGTGGGGCACGCTTTCTGTATTTATGCTAATTTTTGCGGAGAAACGATCTCCTTAGGAAAAAAATTGAAGATTGTCATCAAATTATCTTCCTCGTGACTAATATCCGGGTACTTACAAACACGTTTATAGAGATTCCGATAGATTTACCTTCTCCCGCGAGAAATTGCACATCGCAGTTTCCGGCTACGTAAAGTGGGCAAGTGGGATAGAAAGGTGACATGACATGAACATCGGCTCGGGTCACTTTCAATTACCATAGCGAAGGAAAGAAAATTTCAACGACGGGTTTATAGGAAAAATTTCGTCCTCGTCGTCAAGCGACCTCCTTAAATGTGTGCTTAAATTTCCAAAGTGAAATCCGAATAACCGAAAACATTTCCGCAAACAGTACGAAGCGTGCTGTTCGGGCGCTACCAGAAGGCAAACCAGATCGGCTGAGTACTAAACCTTATACTCGTACATTTTGTAGGCGCGGCACCCTTTCAAAGAGAATTTCTCGCCACCACAGACTTCAAACCTACTACATTTTTATATTTTTACATGGGGGTATTACAAACCTTTGGACGAATCCATTCGTTGGTAACGCACAACAATCCATTTTTTTAGAATAAATGTAGAGGGAAATATATTGCCTAAATTACATGTCAACCCCTCTAAATCGTTCATTCATTCATTAGATACAGTTTCTTGCGGCACGCCTAAAGATCAGCCGCGGCATCCCAGTGCGCCGCAGCGCCGTTTGGATTCCACTCCACTGCACTACACCCTCTCTCAAAACATTTAAATCATCATGAAATAAACGGAATAAAATAACCGCCCGAAAATTACTCGCAATCACACAGTCACTCAAAATGTCCATACCCGACGATTTGGAATGCTTTACCACCAGTATCATAGGTTTATTCGTAGGATGCCCGGGACTGTTCCTAGAAATTTTACTAGCGAGGCCTTAAGAGCGTCGTAATTAAAAAAAAAATGGAAGTTAAGCCGGGAAAAGAAGACTCGAGCAAATATGAAAAAGAAAAAGAGGAGGAAGGTTCGTCCTTCAAGAGTCGAAGAAAAAAAGAATTGAAGGCACACCCGTTTCCCACCCTCAATCCCTTTCCCCTCCACCCTCTCTCCATCGTCTTCTCTCTCCCTATCTCCTTCATCCCGCCTCTCCGTGCAGCTCCAGCTTCCGAAGGCTCTCATTTCGTG
This sequence comes from Tanypteryx hageni, assembly GCA_028673005.1. NCBI lineage: Eukaryota > Metazoa > Arthropoda > Insecta > Odonata > Petaluridae > Tanypteryx > Tanypteryx hageni. The sequence continues at coordinate 105,751,843 of CM054116.1, forward strand.
CTATCATTCTCCCATCGTCATTTTTCCCCCGACTTTTACTGCTCGCTCGGGAAGAGGGGATGTAGGTCTCGAATCGCATGGGAATTAAAAGGGAGAGAAAGGAAAAATGGAAAGGGGTCTCTTCTGTTCGGCGGCGGTATGCAAGACTCTCTCGAGACACGAACTCCACTCGGAGCGAATGGAACGAGGGAGTTATGTTCAGCATGAGCCGAGTGAATGTATGCACTTCGGGATCTTACTTAAACCGAGAAACACTCTCTCGGGTAGAGTTGTTGGAAAGGAGGCAGAAAGAAACCCCTCTCCCCGCCTCTCGTGCCTCCTTTTGATTCCCGCCGCCCGCGTTGATATACGGTCGAAAGGGAAAAGGCCACGGATTCCGTTCTGGATTCCACTTAAAGGTGATGCGCAAGGATCATAACAGAGAAGGTAATGGAGGCCATTAACAGACTGTGGGATAGGGAGTCGGAAGAAAGAGGATGGAGGAAGCGGAGACGGAAAGAATGCCAGTGACGCACAAAGACTCGTAGAATCGAAAGGGCTGAGCGGCGGAGAAACGGAAGAAATGGAGAAAATAGCACCAAGCCATTAAAACGGCAAAAAAATTTAAGACGGGTTAAAAAGAGCGCTTCGAGCGGTTTCACAGTTCCGCGAGTTGAAATTGACGAAGGTGATGCGCGCCCTCTTCGGGGCAAAACCAACGACTTGCGAAGTGGAAGTGTAGTTCTCTCAAAGAGGTTTGACGAGAATAACTTTACGAGCGGAGTTTTTATTCTCACCACTGCTCAATCCAATGTCAATTGGGAATTACCACCTTCTAATCTCGATATCATAAGTCATCTTAATCTTCATGTAACATAATGGCGCGAAGATTTATTTTAAAAGATACCCATGACTTTATCCGCTATGTTTAACAAGTTATCTAATGTATTATCAGCTTAGTAGACTTAAAACTTTCATCTACAAATCTTCGCGTTTTTCTCGTTCCCTCCGCTCTCATCATCCGGCGTATTCCGCCGAATATTCCACTCCGCTTCGCGACATGGAACCTCTTCTTTTTTTCCTCCCTCTCCTCCAGTCTACGCCAATCGCCTGTCATTATCACGAGGTCGTCGCCCTTATCAGGCCACCGCTTTCGTAAAGCGGGCGTTAAGACTCCCAAAAATTCCACTCCTTTTTTCAACCGCCTCGCTCTTCTAATTTCTCTCTCACCCTCCCGCTCCCTCCAACCTTAATTCTCTCCCCCACCCTCCTCATTCTCGTCGCCCATCCTAAAGCCTTTTTCGCCCGTGCAGAAAAATTTATATTAGGGTGGGAGGGGAGGGAAGGAGGGCATTCGGGAGGGGGGAGGGGCGAAGAAGAGGGGGGAGGGGCGAAGAGGAGAGGGAGGGGCGAAGAGGAGGAAGATAGGGCATATAATCATCAACGTCTGGGCTCCGGATATCTCGCTCCGGTGTTACAGGCGAAGGACGATGGGTTCCCTTCGCGGATAGCCCGACCACTTCCAGGCAAACACGCGTTCCCGCCTCACCGACACGCCCCAAGGGCAAATATTCGGCCGGCCTGAGACTGTCTTAACGGCCGGTTTCCCGCATCGTCTACGCACGCGCATACGTTTATATAACGCGGTGCGAGTGACGCGAGAGATCTTTCAAGCCGTTTTCGCTCGGGAAATGCGGGCGCGCGCGTTCGCGGCCTGCTGTATAATATCTCAGTGGCGAAAACTTAGGCGGCGCAGTCGGCCATATTTGGTTTCTTTCAACGGTTGTGGTCAAGTTGTCGCGCTCAGAGCCGTATCATTTATCATGCCCGCATGAATTGATGGCGCAAATGTTTACGGCCATCAAACCTATTTAAACTAATTGACGAGAGGCATTATGACCGCCGAGTAAATCTTCAATATGACTATGATATTAACGCTCCGAGGCGGTAAAAATCCTGTAAGTTCTGATGATACATGCAAGAGCTGTGCAATGCTAATTAACCTCTCGTCGTAGGAGGTTGAACTGCTAGCGATTAGATTTACGACATAGGAAGATTTTTCGAGCCGTTTCCATTACGTTTTTCAAACATTTCACGTAGGAAATTTCAGTTGTTTCACAGACTTCACGGAAACAAATTTCTCTTGAATTTTACGAACAGAAAATGTATCCTATTAACTTTTTAAAATGTTGTTTTCGGATAATTCCGAATTTTGGACTTTGTACCGTATCTGAAACTAAAATGTTGCTAAGTAATCGGTCATTGGTTTTTGTTGGAGGAAATAATTAAAATTATAAAATGTCTGTGCAAAAATCATGACGAGAGAATTCGCAAAAAGCAACCAAGATCGCATATCCGATGCGCTTGCAACTAACCGTTTTGCTACGCGCGAATGGAAACAATATATACCCAACTGCTATATTTCACTTACAAATAATACCGTTCCTCCCGTCAATTATAACAGAAGATTGGCGCATGAACACGGAAACCAACGCCATGAATCCTTTTTAATCTTTTTACCACGCATGCACCTAAGTGGCAAAGTGACCTTTACGACGTTGGCTTCGCGCGTTGAGGAGGTGGAGGAGAGAGAGCGGCAAGTAAGAGGGAGAACGGGAAATTTATGGGAAATGAGAAAGGATTAAACTAGATCGAGGAATGATGATGTTAATAAAACTGGCCGAACTTTTTAAAAACGATCAACACCAGATTTCTTTTAATGGTGCAGTTAAAAGTCTATTGGAAAAGCTGGAGAGAAGAAAATCGCTCTAAAAGACAGCGGAAATTAGAATAATTTGCTTGAAAATGAACATTATCTGATGGGACCAGGTCACTAACGAAATACAAATTATGGCGACTTCAAAAATGTCAAAGCTTACAATAAAAATGAGATAGACAAACGTTAAGTTCAGCATTAAAGTCGTTCACAAATTATTTTCAATTGGAGTATTTTAATAAATGGATTAGTTAATTTCCATTACATGCCACATCTTTGTATTGGACTGCAGAAACTTTCACCAAATATGGCAGTTTAAAAAAGGAATAGGCATTGTACGATTTTCATTGACCATATGCTCAACATTTTAGGCTACAATCTTGCTCTAAAAAATAGCGGTACAAGCACAAACGGAGAGTGCAAGAGAATTCCCGGTTTAAAAAAGAGCTTGCGGTTAGATACGAATCTTAATTGTTTCTGTGAATTCTACTCTCGACCACACGGAAGTGCGAGCAGAGTGAAAGAGATAGGGAGAGTCAGATGGAGAGCGGAGGAAAAATTTAACCGCGAAAGCATTTTATGCGAAATCGCTAAACAATCCCAACTCTTCGAAAAGCGGCGGCACCATATGGAGAGGAGAAACGGGGTCGAAATGCTGAATTCCGCGCTGCTTTGCAACAAAAGTTTAATGTCCCACAGAGTTTTTCCTTCACTACAGCGGCGGAAGGGTGCGAGAGAGAAAAAGCAATAATTTTGATTAAAACTTTACTCCTTTTCGATGCACTCCGAGCGTAAAAACAAATGGAAAGAGTAATAAAACGGATCTTGAGACAGAAAAAAGTGTCAAGTGACCGAAACGATTCGAGAATTGAAACAAGTAATGGTCATAAAAAGAGCAAATTTTTCATACACAATTTTTATATCATACAAAAAATTTACTCTGCCCGTAGATTAGTACACATCTATAATTGGTATCTCCAATCTTATCGTATTTAACAATCCCACTGAAAAAAGTTTGTAAGTAAAACTTCCCCTTTACTAATAAATAGATTACCTTCGCACATAGTTGGGGGACGAGTTAGAGCAGGGGTTAGGATTGCCGGCTCAAGGACCAGGGTTCCTTGGATCAAATCGCAAAGGTGGCACGAGTTTTTATGAGTAACTTATGGCCGCCATTTAAGTTATAGGAAAGATTAAAACATCTTCAAGTTATTAAAAATGGAGGGGTTACAACACAGACGGCGAGAGAGACATCGCAATCAACGAAAAAATTACCCCGTCTCACGCTTCACGGGCAGACATACTCGCAGATGCGTAGAAAATAATTCTCACCGACCCCTGCCATTTCATTATCGCGCATTCCTCACGAATCCAAAACCAATGAAAGAGAAGAAAAATCTCCACGTTTTCCGCCACGCCCATCCGAGTCGGACCTAAAAAACAAAAAAATAAAGAAGCGGGAATCGCGCCAGGAGGGAGATGGTTTTTGAGAGGGTAGGCGCGCAATATTCCGAAAGTGAAATGCTGGTCATTTCCACAAGCAAAACACGGACGCGCGAGGAGGAGACAGGCAAGGGAGCCCACGCAAATTGAAAGACGTTAAAAAAAGAAACGGAATTTTGTCGAAGTTTTTTAAATACTGATGAGAGAGAACGGACACACACACACACAAAAACATATATATATATATATATATATATATATATATATATATATATATATGGATGTCAACAAGGTGTTGGGATGAGGAAACCCAGTGAGCACTCACCAATCAGACGACTTCAGGTTGGCGAGGCCCCGGGGATGTCGAAGCGACACACGTAAAATAACAGTTCTCTCTCTGTAGCTGAAGAAGGAGTAGTTCCGAAAGCTTTACGTTTGTGATGTTTCTGTGTTTTTGTGTTATTTAACGTGTGTCGCTTCGACATCCCCGGGGCCTCGCCAACCTGAAGTCGTCTGATTGGTGAGTGCTCACTGGGTTTCCTCATCCCAACACCTTGTTGACATCCATATATTCATTTTACCTTTCCTTTTCCGTAAGTTGATATATATATATATATATATATATATATACACAGGTTAAATTCCGGTATAACGAAACTTGTGGGACTATACAAATTGATTCGTTATACTGAAATTTCGTTATACTGAATAAAGAAAAGAAATTATAAACCCATTTTATTTAAAATTAGTCATACATATGCAAATAATCATTACAAAACTTGATTTTTTGATCAAAAAGTCCGTTATTTTCAATTGTGTCATATTTTTAGTAGCACCATTAAAAATGAAATTTTCGATACCATTTAACTGCTGAAAAATATTTTCTGGGACATCAATAGCAGAGGACAAATACGCACGAACTTTTTTCAGGCTCTATAAAGTTTCTGAGAGCGAAATTTTCTCATTAGGTAACTGAACAGCAGTTTCATCGTCATCTTCACTCTCAAATGTCATGTCGGCATTACATGAAAATTCCTGTACATTTTCAATATTTTCCTGGTACGTCAACCCACTCGCTGTCAATAAATTGTCATCTGCATCTATGTAATCTTCATAATTAACTGTGTCCGGAACTCCTGTGGCAGCAACTATAGAATCCCACATTTCTCTAACCTCATGCTCCACTTCCGTTTCAGTTTTCTCTATAACAATTGCCTGCTTTTCAAGATCACTATGTGCAAGAATCGAGGTTTTCTTCCAACACTTTAATATGGTCGATTCTTTTACGAACCACCATGCCGCAACGATCATATCACATTGCTCCTTTAACATCTATTTTTTCATTATTCTCTGAAACTAATTTTAGCAATAACTTTTTGATAAGTTGACTCCTGTAATGCATTTTGACTGCACGTATGATTCCCAAGTCCAAAGGTTGCAGAACTGCTGTACAATTTGGAGGTAAAAACTTTGTGAATGTATATGCTTTCGTATGCGTCTAGTTTTCTGTTTATTTACAGATGGGTTGGCAAAAATAAATAAAAACATCATTACGAACACTGAACTAGGTCCTATCTCCTGCTCCTCTCTTTATGACTTAACGGTCAAAAATCCCCTAGCTGTCGAAACACGGGTCCTAACCGTTTTGCGACAGTTATAGGTGTTTACGTAAGTTCTCTTCCTCATTACGGCGACGGACCAACCTATCTATCACAGCAAAGATAAATGTAACAGTTGTTTTTTGGCGAGAATGAAGTTAATCTTATTTTAATCGCCGTTAATGTTCGTTATACTGAAATTAGGATTTCGTTATTACGAGATCTGTTTATATCTTTATTATGTGAATTTTTAAAACGAGAAAATTGTTCGTTATACTGAAATTTTCGTTATTGAGGAATTCGTTATACCGGAATTTGACCTGTATATATATATATATATATATATATATATATATATATATATATATATATATATATATATATATATATATTCATTCATTCATTCGTGTTCTGTCTTACGACAGGTCCTACCAATTAACTAATTAATTGGTTTTGACTAGGGAATATACATACACGGTGTGGTGGTTTCCCGTTGCCTTCCACACCGGACACACACACAGAAGGGAGGAGGGAAACCCGGTGCCGGCATTTGCCTGCTCTTGCGAAGAACACCAGGGGGGCCAACGGCTTAACGTCCCTTCCGAAGGACGGAACAGCTGAATTTGCGCGGTCTCCTCAAACCACGCAAACAGGGGGCCGGATGACCTTGAGAAAAAATCCTACTCGCGCAGGATTCGTACCCGATGACTTTCAAGCATCGGGCGAGTAGCAGCCAGCGTCCTAACCACTACACCACCGGTTATATATATATATATATATATATATATATATATATATATATATATATATATATATATATATATATATATATATATATATATAACAACTTACGGAAAAGGAAAGGTAAAATGAATATATGGATGTCAACAAGGTGTTGGGATGAGGAAACCAAGTGAGCACTCACCAATCAGACGACTATATATATATATATGTGTGTGTGTGTGTGTGTGTTAATATACACACGAGGTTTTAAAGTGGTGGGAAGAGAGAAAAAGGACAGGGAGAGAAAATATAGGTGATGGAGGAAAAGAAATGGAAAACACGCTGAAATTTTTTAAGCACGCTGAACATTCTCTCTCCGAAGGTCGGGGGCCAATCCTCCATTCAGGAGATTGAGAGGTAATGGCGGAGGAAGGCATATTCCGAAATTATGATTCCTCTGGGCGGAGATGGGAGTGGATACCAGCCACGAGGGAGAGCGCGTGGGTGCGGAAGGAGAGAGACGTAGGCGGTTGGTGGATTGGGATCCCGACGAAACAGCAGGGACGAGTATCGCTATGTCCGGGGGCGTTACTGTCCAACCTATAGCCATTAGCATATTCCTCGCCCACGCTCGAGGGAGGGTCTCCCGTGGCAGCATATGGCCGAAGAGCCTCGGAAGGAGAGGACCATAAGAAATAATGGCCTATACATCAAGTGGAGGCGACGCGTGGAATAAAGAAAGAGTATCGACTTTTTCAACCGTATTTTTCCCCTCATAGTCTTGAGACAATCTTTGTTACGTAGCAATGGCATAATTGACGCCACGAATGCTATTACAGCATGAAGGATTGATTACAATTAGCTAAAGAAAAAAGTTTAAGTGAACTGCATATAAATCTAAATGGAAAGGAATACGTGCTGATTTTACCTATGGAGATATTAACGAGTATATAGATTTTTGTTTTTCATTTAAAGATAGGCGTATTTTAAAAATGCAATTCAGCATAAAATATCATCATAATTTTCTATTACTGTAAGACGTTTCCAAAGAATAATCTTAAAAAAATTTCCATATCTGTATATTGATTGTCGGCTTATTTTTACGCTCTAAAAAGAAAGCTGTAAATGGAATATTTCTTCAGCAAGATGATGATTGCTCTAAAAGAGAAACAGCGATGGAACGCTCGCCCACGTAAAGAAATGTCAGATGGTGATGACGAAAAATCTTGCACAAAAAGAGACAAAAGACGATTCGTATATTTACGCGTATTTAGGAGGATTCAAATTCATAGAACTAAAATTAAAAGAAATCCCTCCAAATTGCGACGTTAAATGTCTTCCAATTGCGACCCATGAAGGGAGTGGAATAACATTCACGCCTTGTCTTATCGCACGGGCACCCTTTACGGTTCTCGTGAGTGACCCATTTTAAGTGCCCCATTTGTTTTTTTTATTGCGGTTTTGAGTCAATATAAAATTTGGGCGATGAAGTTGATTTCGCAAGCAAATTGTGCGGTTTGTAATTCCCGTGTAAACTACGCTTTCGAGGAGGCCCTCTGTCGCTGACATCATTATCAAAACAGCCTTATCTTTATTACTTTCTTGGTGTGCAATTTTCTCGCTCATCTGCAGGAAAGGGGCTGAAGCAGTTTACTTTTCTGGGCTTATATCCAAACTGTAGCCATAAAATCTTTTTCAGATAACCAAAATCGTAGAACGAACTGTGATATATTCATTGAGTTGGGCGATTACTCGCAGGGAGTGGGTATTTTTTATAAACTCACTTCAATTTCGTTCATCTTGCTCATATATTATAATCTATGTCACGTATTCGACACTTCCATCTCCCATTTGCTTTAACTCTGTTTTTCGAAGTAAAACTGACCCATCAAGACCCGTTTTGAATACGCAGGCTCGCGAGAATTGCTAAAAAAAAGATTAGGATAGATTTCCACAAGACGGAAAACCACAAAACTGATTCGCATACCTGAGATATGAACGCAAAATCATTTTGCGATCCCCAAAGCCGAGCTCGCTGCGCGCATCAAAAGATAAATTAACTTCGTGCCTCTACGGATTACGAACCCACGATCTCGAGGTCGCCCGCTCAAAACCAAACGAGGACGATGTTTCTCGGGGTAGGAAAGTGTTTTGGGCAATTGGGTCGAAGAGAAAATGAATGTCGAGGACCGAATGATGCGAGCTCTGGTGCGTTGATTAAAGACTGGCGGTTTGGATCAGGAAAGCCGAGGAAAGGGGCGGTGAAAGAAAAGGGAGCTGTGCGACATACGAGTTTCCCGAGTAAATTTACCGGGTCGCCACAGCGGCTGGATTGGGGATGAGGTCGTCGAAAGGGACGCCGCGAGGCGTCGACTGGGACCGCTATCTCTTTTACCGAACGAGGCATAGAAAGGAGAGGACAGATGATCCAGAAGAGAAGGAACTCCGGGGCTCCACTCTTAAGGAGCCCTCAAATTAAATTGTCCTTCTCAATAAACGCGCGAGGGATCAACAACGAGGGTGATGAGTCCGACGGCGGGGGTGGCGAGGTTTTTTATTGGGAGCGAGGCGCGGCGTTACGTCATCGAGAAAGAGAAAAAAGAGGAGAGAGAAGCTAAGAGAAGAGGATGCTCTCGAGTTGACAGCGGCTGCCCCCCGGGAGATGGGGCTACTCTCGGAAAAGGAAGGAGGGAAAGAAGCAACTATAATAACCCCATCGTGAGCTCTCGCTTGGGCAATTTAAAACGCACAAATGGATTCCTCCCGCAGCAGCCCCTCCCTGCCTCTTTTTCTCTCTTGAAAGATGCGACCGAATGCTTTCTGCTACTTCCCTTCCGTATTCTTCCCAGGAGGTAATCATTCTAATGCGTTATGTCCGATGGGGAATTTTCTAAAAGGAACTTAGGTGTGTTTTCTTATTATTCGTTATTTTACTTTTACGATGGGAGCGCCCCCTCGACACGATGCGATTTTTCGCAGATGCCGTTAGGAGACGCATATCCAGCGTATTCCTCCATTAACCCACGGATAACCGGATTCCCTCCCTCTCCTTTTCTCAAAGAGCATCGGCCCACTTTCGCGCGTCAGTTGTTAGCACACTGAAGTATGAAGAGAAGGGTGTGCAAGATGGGAGATGAGAGAACGCGCGGAGAGGTAGGGTATTGCACCGGAGAGGTGGAAGATTGAGGGAAAGTCCAGGAAAATGCGGCTCATAACATAAGCACTGGAAAGGTAGCGAGATCGTAAATCATTCGGCAACCCCATCTACATTTTTCTGTGGAACATTATTAGAAAATTCCTATTTACGATGCGTTTAAAAACAATTATCCGAAAATTTCCTCACGTTATGATATGGAAAAGTTTCTATACAAAAATATGCGAAAACATGAGTATGCAAAACATACGAGTAAAAATTATTAGCTAAAGTTGCCGAAGCAGGCTTTGATGTAAGTAGCCTCTTCGGTATGTATTAATCTCGTTAATTATAAGCGGAAAAAACCTTTGCTAGTAATGATTAATTTCCGCAAAAATATTACAACAAATGCATGTATTTTAAATGAAGCATGTTACCGTAAGGTATCATTGGTAAAGAGGAGTCCGAGTGATCGATAGCCTGCATGAAGAATGCCAAATAATATATATTTGGATACTTATAACGTAAAATACACAAAAACGAATCGCAATGAGGGCGAGAGATAATGGAATTAGATCGCCATAACAGAATAACATACCACATAAGTGAACGCAGCCCTTTATCACATTCAAAATAATTGATGTCATCAGACTTCCATACCTAGCATCGCACCGTACATAAACTAAAAGAAATGGACGAAATGACCAGAAGCCAAAAGGATCAGCGTGACTCTCGGGGCAACCAACAAGACGACCGAGATAGACAAAGATGGAGATTTTTCCATCCATCAAAGATGTTATCCCACGAAGAAGGAAAGAGACAAGAGAAATCCATCATATCTGGAAAAGATTTTTCGTGATCCCGAGCGTCAGAATATTTTCTCAGAGATAATGTACCTATCAGCTGCGAAAATTACTACTATGGTTCACGTCACACACCTTTGTTTCAATTAGCTAGCTAAATCGCGAAAGAAATATATTTTAACCGGGTACAGTAAAGTAGACAAACGCAATGGTAACGATTTCGAAGGATTCAATCTCGCAATTGATGCACCACCAAAGGGGTCGGATCGGTCCCGAGATCCGCGTCACGTGATCTCCCGCACAGATTGGCGTCCTCACGACTGCGCCCTTAATGATTCGCGGTCGCCGTCTCAGGATTGGGAAACGTAACAGCTATTGGCATACATTGGTAAACTGCGACTCCATTATTTTTCACCCTTTCACCCGCTTATTGTACATACATAACAACATACACATATGTTCTATCACTAACCACACACACAATTGGTTCGCGAAACGCACAATTAAATCGGGCGTGGAATGATTTCAGAATAACCGATTTCCACTGGTCACGAAGTTCTCAAGGTTCCTCTCTCCGGTCGCTATGTCCATCGGAACATTTATCAAACTGGAGCTCCATCGGAGACAGTTCGATCAAGACAACGGAGTCCGGCTCCAAGACTCAGACCAGTTTCCAATCTTTTAGATACGCCAACCTATTTCTACAAATACGGCTCACGATACAGTTAGCGTGGGTGAAAAAATTATGAAAGTTTCTGTTTCTCGAAACGGAGCAACTTGTACTATTCTCGCTCTAGGAAACATTCGTCTAAACTCGTGATATTTTAGTCGGATCTCATTCCGGAGTCGATTCGAGAAGAAAAAATTCCACAGCCGACTGAAAACGACCGTAGCCAAATAAAACGAGCAGTAACAAATACAGAAAGATTTCGTTTGGCTCATATATTAGTTATTTTCTCCCCATCAACATTTTCTAAGAACCCTCGTATTTGTTTTCCAGAAGGATTTATTGCTCCCACAACAAGTTGGAGGTTGCATTTATGTAATGGCAAAATTTTTGAATCGATTCCAGCGAGAAAATTAAGCGAGAGGGATTACTGGGAACGGGATTTGTTTCTCGTTTTCCTAAGCGCAAGCAATATGGCTTCAAGAATACCATGCTTCATCCTTGAGGTTAAGGTGAAAGCAATAAATACTGTTGGAATGTCGACTTAACACTGACAGGGGATTATAACGGAACATAAATAACTAGACTAGGTAATAAAATGTTTTCGAGTTTAATATTACTTTTGTATGATTTATTAATGCTCATTTTCTACGATTTTTGGTTGGAAAATAATCCTATTGGTGACTGTTTCTACTAATAAAAAATAGTAATCCTAAATCGTATCTTACTTTTTCTTAACTAGACAGCAACACTCGAGTTGGCGGATATTAAAGAAGATATAATGCAATAGATTACGTACAGTAATATCAGTTAATTAAGTTTTTAAAGATTAAACGAATTATTACACATTCAATGAAACTTAATTTCATAACCGAAGTTCTATAAAATTATTAGTAATACACATGCGTAAAATTAATGCTCTCAGATAAATAAATGCTTCTGGAAATTTCCAACAGCAGCCAGAGAATTTCTTCTGCGGACCTGGAAGGGATTCCAGCCAGAAAAAAAGCGGAATGACTATAATTTTACCTTCACCTTGTTGCTCTTTTAATTAGCGAACCCATTTTTAATCGGCTCGGAAAACCAGTCTTAATTCTTTCTGCTCTTGGGGAAAACGGAGGGAATAAACGACAAAGGGAAATAACGCTCCGAATGAGGCTTTTGGGTTGAACAACTTTTTATACGCGTCTGACCCACACTCGTGGGCATGCGCTATCGCCAGTTCAACAAAACGCCTCAAGAAGGCAATAATTCATGGTCGTCCTTCAAATCATCTTCGCGATAGAGGGAAAAAAGGAGGGAGAGAGTAGGACAACGGCGGAAATCGGAATGGTATATGGCATGGCATAAGAATCGACGCAGAGCGCACCAAGATAGAGATCCGACCAGGAATGATACCGCGGGCTATTCTGTGGAACATTACTCGCGGTCCCGGTCGAGTCCGCCGTTTTTCTCCGCCTTCGGCGGAACGGAGGGGCTGGATGAATTCGGGTCGGTCGGGAAGAGATGGTAGAGCGCGTTTTCCTCCGAATGGCGGGGGCGTTCTTAATGATCTTTTTCTCCCAAGGCAGGCCTCCGACACCATCTCTCTCTCTCTCTCCATTCCTCCGCCTCCGCGTTTTTTCTCCCCAAACTTTACGAATCCTCCTTGGCGCGCCCCATCTTAGCCGCACAACTCTTTCCCAATTACCGCGCAAACCTCGTCATTAAATCCCGATTAATCCTCCGCCCTTCGCCTCCACGCGCCGCTTTGATGAACCGTTCTCAATATAATCGCGCGAGTCTCGCTGTTGCGCGATTTCTCGCAGCCGAAGGAAAAGAAAACGCCTTCTGTCATTCCGCCGTATCTCGAACCCTAAGCGAAATGCGAGTGAAATCTCTCGCATGGATTAATGATTACCTGTCTCATGTGAAAATGTGAAGGAGTCGGGGGATGAAATTAATTTTTTTGTAAACTTTCCGCTGATATACGGCATGTGGATTTCTGATTTCTCTTAAATTGCTAATCACCTCACGTCTGCTCTGCCACAACTGAAGTGATGGGCTCGTGATAAAAATTCGGGCTGGAGATGGGAAATTCCTGAGCGGGATTGGAGTCGGAAATGGACGGAAGATTGAGGAGATAGATAACGCCTCATTGTGCTCGATCGCGGCGTCACAATTCTGTTAATATGGAGTATGATTTGTGTGCTCGTCTCCCAGCAGCAAATTAAAATAACTGTAAAATAAAAATTCTTATAAAACGGTACGTGAAAATCTTCTGATTCAGATGAAAACCGGGTGATTCTTAAAGTGGGATTAAAAAAGTCCGCATCTCCATAATACATCAATAAAATATAGAGCAACAACAACTGAATTGATGCTACTCATTACAAGCTGTGAACATACGCAGTTTGATGTTTGTTCGTAAACGCCTCAACTTTGGTTTTTAAAACAAAAATTTCATTTCAATCATGTTTTAAGCATGATTTCTACGAAATGTTATAATCCTACCGATAGAATAAAGATTTACCAAACAACTTAAAACGTATTAGTCTCGCAATCCCATACATCAAGCGTATAAAATTGACGATCCACGTCCAACTGTTGATAAAAAAATTTGAGGACTTTAAGTACTGTATTATTCTGAAAATAAATGTTATTTTCTTATTACTTGTAACACAATATGTCCTTCGTTGCGCTTAGGAAACAACTATAAGATAATTCACAATCAAGTCCAAAGATTTCTCTTACAACCCCAAACACAAAGCGCTAATGCAGCCCTACCAGAACAATTTCCCGCGTAAACGCGACACTTATTAATAATAGATTTCAACGCGTCTTTCCCGCAAACTTGCAAATTGTTTCACCGGCCGAGAAAATATCAGTCTCGAGCCGTCACCGAATTTGATAGCTCTATCCCACGAAATTTACTTGACTCCAGAGAAACGCTGCAGAATATCCCTCTAGAATACCGCTATAGAAGTCTATCGAAATTCCAAGCCGGAACGGAAACATTTCCCAATTTCACATCCGTGCCCGCTCTGTGGGTAAATCCCACGCCACGAGGTTTCCTCACCCATACGCATTCCCCATCGGTCCCGCCGACCTATCCCCTCCCCCCCCCCGCCCCCTCCTTGGCCACAACATCGGCAGAAAACGATGCATTCTCTCTCTCTCTCTCTCTCTCTCTCTCTCGAGAGAGAGAGAGAGAGAGAGAGAGAGAGAGATCGGCCTCTGACCCGCGCTCGCTCTCTTTCTCACTGGCCGGTCGTCGGCTCGAGGGCTGGTCACGCAACCCTCATCACTCCTTCCCCCTCCCACTCCCTCCTTCCATTCCCCCTCCCTATTCCAACGAACCCGCCTCCCGTCTATTGCAAAAGAAACCCCATTCCCCCTGCGCAGCCATCCCGCGAATTCGAAGTTGCGGAGGAGACCGCTCCTTGTGGGAACGCGATAGGAGGGCCTCTTTACAACGCTGTGCTTCAATCCCATCACGTAAAACGCTCGCTTTTTTCCCTCCCTGCTCTTCGTGTTTACTGGCACTAAATCCTGAAAGGAGTTCGGGATATACGAGGTGCTGGCGATGAATGTCGACGGCCGCTATTACGTGACGGGGATTTCTACTCTTTGCAGATCCGCGGATTCGATCCGATGGAATGTGTCACTTACTCGAATGCATAGAATAGAAAGGAAGGGATTTGCGTGATCGCGTATACATTTTTCCATTTCAAAACATCGAAGAAAAGTATCATATCGCATTAATTCTGAATCTTTTTCGAACGGCACTGTATCAATTGCTTTTATGTACGGCTACTTTTAACAATCGAAAATATTACCGAAAGCCAAACGACACCAAGTTGCGTTCTTTTTCCATAATTTCCCATTTATAGAACTATGAATAACGGTCGTTTCAAGTCTTCGCCTCCTGAAAACGAAAGAGAAACCTTGTTTCATTTTTTTAATCGAATTTCTTCAAGGAATTTAATTTCGTTACGCTGCAATGAGAATCGGCCGAGTGGAGAGGAACGAACACGCGAAGTACTAAAAAAAGCCTTCTAATCCATTCGCCCATTTCCCAATTCGGGTCCGGAGCTTGCGAACGGAGAAGCAGACACGCCAGCCGATCAGAGCAATCGAGGCCAGCGAACAAGACATACATTCCTTGGCGTTCTTTTTTCTTTCCCTTTAATTGTATACGAAACCTTGGAAGCTCGTAAGGGTATGCAGAGCTGTTTCCCACAGCAGGGTTCCGCGGTTGAGAAAACTTACATCGACGTATGGAAATGAGTTTATACAGCATTTTATTATTCTCGACTTTCGCTATAGAACAGCACCTGAAACTGCATTGGTATTCATGTGATACTCGTTTCGTGACTGTCCTATGCGTTGTAACACTGAAACAAAAATTAAAATCCCTCTTACATTTGAAAACTTTACGGCACATAATTTTTACTGTCTAATGCGTGGGATATGAAATGATCCGAAGAGCAATCAAAATGTCAACCGTGTGAAGAAAATACTTTCCTGTTAAAATGCCGAATTGTTAAGTTGCGAAATTTCATATTTTTTCTTCTTTCATTGCCGTGCCATAAGAAAGTTGGAACTTCTCTTGAAACCTAGCATTTTTAACAGAGATTGGTCTATTTATTACGTAATTTGTATTTCACCGCAGTAACTCTATGAGGGCAATGAAATCGCTTTGAGTGCTAACCTTTTGGTTTTCTGCTGCTATAATTTTAGGAATAGACTTAGCTTTAGTTGTGTAGTAGAAAAAAAGCCCTTGGATAACTCGGGAACCGAAATCCAAAAATATCACGGAATGAAAGGAAGCGTAATGGTTTTGATTACCGGGTTATTCCACTTAAGGTGAAGGTTTCTTACTTAACTGAATCGATTAACATTTGCGGCGGTATATCCTTGATATTACTGATTACTTCAAAGCGCCAACGGGATAAATTACTTATTACGCAAGAATAATAACGCAAAATGTTACTTAACAGGAAAAAACGTTTCATCATTCTCCAAATTACTTGCATTTGCATTCCACTCTCTGTTGATTGACAGTTGGCTTGGTAAATTTGTCTCATTGCCAAGAGACTTGTCTATAAGATCGCGTTCATCTTTTTTACAGAGGTACATTAAATGCTTAACGCAAAGAGCCGCCAGCAGAGCTTTTTTTAGCACGTAGGAAGATGGACGATTAACTTATTATATTTGTTAGTGAGTTACAGTACAACAAATGTTTCTCTTCCATCCTACTCATTCACTCCTTCGGGATGTTCACCCTGCGAAGCAAGCGGGCAAGAAGTTTTCGCGTTTCCTCGTCACCCGATACCTCTGGGAATATCGTCCATATTGGGAAAGACAAGGGATATAAGATTTAGACACGGCGGACAAAGTAGCTGTCGCATCGAGGGAGGAAATAGGCGGGTGGATATGCAAGTAGATTCGAGTCAATGGAGTGGAAAGGGAGGGGAGAGAAGGAGGAGGGGCGGAGAAGGGGGTTGGAGTGGGGGCGGAAGAATGATCGAGCGGGGGTGGGCGATCGTGTCTCATTCGAAGCAGCAAATTGCAGGCCCTGCAACTCAGAGCCTCACAATGACTCTGGCCGGCTTAGATTGGACAGATACGCAGATAAATAACAGGTTTCAATGTTTCCCGGGAGGAGCGGGTTGGGCCCGTGGGTGGTGGGATGAGGTGGAGGGGCTGAGTGGACCACGAGAGGAGGGAAAAGGGCCAGACTGCGGATGGGGCTCTATGGAATTCGGAGGAGTCGAGAGGAAAGGGAGGGAGAGGGAAAAATGAGGGAAGGAGAAAGAAGATTCCTAGCCCCGATTCCATTCTCCCATCTGAGAAGGATTGGATACGTGGGCACTTTAATTATCGCGGCGAATTCGCCGAAGCAATTACGGCCACCGATCATAAAAATGTTAAGAGGAGTTTGCGGTAATCCATCATAGAAATACTATTCGCGACCGAGGTTGATATTACCTGATACGATACATTTTGGCCGCTAACGATTTAGAAAAGATTTATCTCTAACATCATTACATGGGATCAATAAGTGTAGCATCTCTCAGAAGGCACGCTAAAGTCAAAATGATTTATTACCCAGCAATCAGTTACCGATCCCTGCGAAGACAGTCAGTATCTTGAAGCTAGTTCACTGAAACTGTATCAACGAAATTATAAACTGAGTACGCGTCAAGTCATACATTTTATATCAAGGCCGCGTTGTAAAGAGCGAACGTATCCGGACGTCTCAAAATTTTAAGATGAAAAAACTAATTTTCCGTATACTATTCCACTAATTCAATATAAAATTAAAATCCATCAATAAGATTCCGACTGTACGAATAAAAAATCGTTATAACGTAATATTTCGCCATGGATTGACCTACGTCCACTCCGGTAATCATCTTACGCATTATCGCAACCCTCGTTTATTACGAATTATCACGCTCAACTGCGAACTCCTGTTCTCGGAACGGGGTCTTGCCAACCTCCTTGTTACACATGCGTCCCTCGCGGTAAAAACAGCGAGCAGAACGCGAAAGAAGTTCATCTGATAAAAAAATGAGAGGAACGAGTCCGTTATGGCGTTCGATCATGATCTCAATGACGCTGTCCCACCGCGATAAGCGCAAGGCATTTTCAAATGAGCCGCTACCGGATTCCTCGGCGAGTTAGTTAACCGCGAGATTGAAGATTGCCCATGCCGCATCACGACGCCGAGTCGAGGGACGGATGGATAGAGGAGGGGGATAACCATCGCCTGAATAGACGGGGGGAAGGAGGTCAGAGGGGGGAGGAGGGAGAAGAGAGCAAAGGGGAGCGGGAGGTAACGATAAAAAGAGACGTAGCGATCCCTAATGGGAGGCCGAACGAATAAAAAAGGGAACGTGTCATCTCCAAATTATAGGCCGTCAAAAAGTTATCGCAACGCGTAGCGGAGACGAAGAGGGGCAAATCGGACTTCATGCATATTTTAACAAGCAAGAATCCCGTTATGCGCATTCTTAATGATTCACCGCGTCCACTTCGGCGTCGGTGGCAACGAGTTTGGCACTTGGACCGGAGAAAGCATTTCTCGGGGGTCGGAATTCGGTAAACGTCCAGGATCCGTTGAATCACGATTCTTGCCAAAATTCCTAAATAAAAGCACCCGCAAAGCTATGGATTTCCTCCAAAGCCTAAGATCAATAGAATAGTATTTCCTTTTGGGCGATATTCACTAACACAGCGCCACCGAATAAATTATCAATCGAGTAACAACATGATATTTTATGTAATTGGGTAATGCACGTGGAACGAGTAATACGCACGACAGATTTTCTGCAGGAACATATATTTGCGAAATTTTTGCACGATTTTCCAAATATTTTTCTAGAGTTATCTTTTCGAATAGATATAACTGCGAGATATAACCGTATACGCGTATTCCAAAAACTACATGAATGAGAGTCTCAAATATTTCCGAGAGAGGCCTATGCAGACGATTCGGAAGTGTCACCGCGTCCCAAAAAAAATCTCTCGAACGCTCCATCGATATCCGCCAATCGAAAGCGCCAAAAATTGGTCAGCAATGCCCAGGAGCGAGGGAGCCATAAAGACCAATCATCGGATTAAAGGAAAGAAAAGTGTGTCGCGGGGAGAGTACGGAGCCACCCGGAGGTCCGAGCTTTAAAAAACAACAACAACAAACGGCCACTTTCTTCGTCCATCATACGCCAGAATAATCGAGTCTTACTGCCGTGAAGGAAAAGCAGAAGGTAAATTGAGGACGGGACCTTGAAAGACTTCCCAGTCAAGGGAACAGGAGGCTACTTCCCGGGTTGGCCGGGCCCTCAGGAATGTGCATTTGACTTTTTCCAGCTTAGCTTAAAAGAGGGAGAGCTAGAGAAGCAGTTCTGATGAGAGTGGGAAAGGAGAAAGGATTGGGAGGAGAACTAGACGGCACCTTTGCCGAGGGTATGGGAGGATTAAAAAGAGAGGCCATCTCCATACTGATGGACCACTCTATTCCTATCCCTTAAGAGGCCCCACTTTCTCCAGCATCCGCCGCCCGCATTCCTTTCGACTCCCCTCCGCCCTCAATCTCTTTCTCTCTCTACGTGGGAGGAGACTCTCTCGACCTCAGCGACTGATGATTGCCTCCTTATCTCGAGGGATTTCCAACACCTCCGTTCACTCGCCTTCCACCCACATGCCGCGAAAGAGTTGGTAAACACTGCTTTCTTTTTGTTTTCACCGAGAATATTTCACCCGCGATGGGATGACGTTTACTTTTGATATTTATGCTTACGAGAGCAACGACCGTTAAGATATTTACTCGCGGATTCAACATGAGTATCATTTATTTATCGAGCACATGAATGGAAAAATGTTTAGATAAAAGTTTCAATTCATCTGAACTAAATTGGCAATGGAGGTTCTATATTTTTGCATCTCATGTTTCGCGCACAAGATTCCCTGCGTAGCTATTCATCTACAGAGATTATTTCATGGTATCAAAGAAGTCGGGCATTCAAGTCTCTTCTTAGGAAAGAAACGTGAATACAATGACAATCGAAATAACGCGGTTCGTTATACAGCAGATTCTTATGTACCGCGGGTCAAATCATATATCCGAAAAAATGAGTTTTTTTTTAATTTAATAGAATTCATAATAGAATTACCTAAAGCTAAGGAGGTACCCTTGTCTTTTCGTAACTATAGCGCGAATTTAACATAGGATATGGTTTGCCAATTCCAGCGACCTTTCATGATACGAGTTTCATTCTTAACGTGGCATTTATTTCCGTCTCTCGACGAAAACCAAATTCTACTGGAAATTTATGTCTAAATTTTATGGCGTGCTACAGTGAACAACCTTTGAGAAAAACCTCTCCCTACGATCATAAAATTTCCTTTACGTTATTCGCAATTTCCCCAACGGTCACGCCTTTGTATTGCCAGTGAAATTTTGGAAAGGCGGAACAAACCTCAACTCCTTCTGAGGCTGGCCTAACATTACCTTCGCTCTTCCTGTACGCCTTCTGTGCACGCGTTCAACTTTCAACTGGTAGCTTTTTGACACATGGGATTTTTTGTCTCCCTGACATTTGGATGGAAACGTGCCACAACCCCTAGGACGTTGCGTGATCGTTTACATTCACGTATTCCCCTAGGATTACGCAAATACGAGTCCCGGGGATGGAGACAGCTCGAACGCCCTCCCATAATGCTTTTAACGGCTCTCTCTCATCGCCACATCGAGGCGAAAGTGAAAGTAAATGGATGATGTGGCGTCATTCGGTGGTTTTCGGTATCTGTCCAATTTATTTGAAACCTACGCCTCATTCGCATCAAATTCAATATATGCACGAGGCTGATTATGACTAACTTTGAGGAGTTGATAATAATAATGACGACCGAGGTGAATCCTTTAAACATCGTTCATTGGGAGTCGCAATAAGAAAGAATTCGAACTTCATTGATTATAATCAGGATTTTTTTTTCAGAATCAACTATCGGTAAAATACCACCAAGGACGGCTCTTTTGTTGCTGAACTGGTTTCCTTAATAGTTTTCGTTCATTGGATTCGAATGATAAAGTGAGAATGACAATCCATCTTTAGAAAGGTACAAATACGGTTCGCAATTTTTGTTTGAAGACAGAGGATATTATCCTACCTCTCGTTAACAATAATGTTAAGTCATTATTCACAGAATAGTTTCAGTTTCTTGCTTAGATTGGGGAAGACCAGTTACCGGGAATGAATTAAAACGAAATAATCGCCAGCTTTGCGTTTCAACACTTCCGCCACACTAGTGCGTAGCAACGCTGAAACGACGCAGTTCTTCGCACTTACAAGATGACTTCGCGATCCGATACATTTCAGTGATAATATTTGGCATTTCAACTGCACTTCTTTTAGTTTAACGACCTCAGAAAAAGGGTGTGCCAAAATCCCGGATGAACTTTGGCTTTATTCCATTTGGCATAATCCCTCGAGCACACCGGAGTACACCCAAAAAATATTCGAAAATTCTAATTCGGGGAGAGGAAGTCGAACACCTTATCGGATATCCATCCAGAAATCAATCCACAGCTACTGCTGGGAGCGGAAAACATAACATTTAAGACCCGAGCAATGTTTTTGACGGAGGTCATCACTTTCTTACCTGCGAACTGAATAATACATTTCTAAACGCTAGTCAAAAATTATTTCGCAGGAAACCAAGTCGGAGAGCCCACTCTCTTATGGGTAGCAGAGAGAGAGAGAAAGAAGAAAGGTGGAAAGGGAAGGGCAGGAAGCGAGGCATGAATATTGCATGTGCCACGCCCACAATGCTCGCTCTGGTCCCACAGAAACTGTCGCCAAGGAGAGAGAGAGGTGAAGCGGGATAAGAAAGGAGGAGGAAAAAGAGGCTTGGAAGGAACAGGGTGGGTGGAATGACGGAAAAGGGGAGGCCGTATGCAGGAGGAGAGCTGGAAAGGGGCGGGGCCCACGTATATGTCGAGACGGTGATCGGTGTCGACGAACTGTCTCTGTTTCTCTTTATTTCTCCCTCTATCCTTCCAATGCCGCGGGAATGGAAAATACGGATCCCGAACCCGAGAAAAGAAAGGTCGAAGAGGAGTGGCCGAAAAGAGACGAAGATGCTATAATAAGATATGATGATAACGAGCAGGGCGCGCGATGCAGACAGAATACGATATAAAAGGCTATGAAGTAGGGTTTAATATTGGAAGAAGAAGAGAAGAACTACTGAAGGAATACATATGGGGAAGGGAAGACAGAGAGAAGAATATGCGACATTAAGAAATCAAATGATAAATTAATTAGCAGTTTGTAGATATGATGCAATCATAATATTGCGTGAGAGAGAAGTGAGGAGGGAAAATCTTAGTTAAATTGGAGATGGGTATGACATTCATGAAAAGAGAGAGAGAGAAATAAAGGGGGCCTAACGAGAAGTAGGAAAATGCAAACGCGGTAGTCACAGGGATCCAGAGAGACAAAAGTAGTAGAATAGGCAGTAGGTTGGAAGGAAGTTGGGCGGACGGGAATGAACAGAGAGCGAGAGAGAGCCAGGGAATAATTAAACCCGTTTGAGATTGATGAGGCGCGGTGCGGAGATTGATGGAGAGTGGCGAAGAGTGATGAAGAGGATGGGAGAATAATGAACGAACTCCGACGAACGATGGATAGAAAGAGATATAAGATGCTAATGGAGATAAAAGGGCAATGAATAGACGTCGAGAAGGAATAGTCGATGACGAAGAAGAGATGTGAAGAATGACCGCAGGGTGGCCGAGGGTGGAATAGAGGACGATCGGCGGATGGATGGGCGAAGCGGAGAGGGAGGCAGTAACGGGGAGAGGGGAACAGCGAGGGTGGACATGTCGGTGGGAGTTGGATCCCGAATACCTGACAGGTCGCCATGGGAACCAGAGGACAGAGGAATGCGCGACGAGGTCAACGGAATGCGAAACGCCCATTGAATCACGGAAGGGGTGAGCCTCCCCCCACTCTTCCTTCCATAACTCTTCCTCCGCTTCTTTTTTCTCCCCCTTTCCTCTCACACATCATTCACCTCTTTCATATTCTATTTTCCTTTACCTCCCTTTCACATCATCCCCTACTGCTTGCACTATCTTCTTATAGCCCTATAAGTACCTCCCAATATCGTATCCTCTCGCCTCTCCGTTCCACTCTCCTCTCACCTACTACAGTAGCTTTCCTCTCACCTCTACATGGTGTCGAAGAGAAGACATACTCCCCGTCACGCTGTTCGATTGTTTCGCGAAAAGAACGATTGGAAGTAGCGAGAGGCTTCAAGGAGAGGGAGGCGGGGAGAGAGTGGCGGGGAAGAGGGAGGCTGGGAGAGGGAGGCTGGGAGAGGGAGGCTGGGAGAGGGAGGCTGGGAGAGGGAGGCTGGGAGAGGGAGGCTGGGAGAGGGAGGCTGGGAGAGGGAGGCTGGGAGAGGGAGGCTGGGAGAGGGAGGCTGGGAGAGGGAGGCTGGGAGAGGGAGGCTGGGAGAGGGAGGCGGGGAGAGGGAGGCGGGGAGAGGGAGGCGGGGAGAGGGAGGCGGGGAGAGGGAGGCGGGGAGAGGGAGGCGGGGAGAGGGAGGCGGGGAGAGGGAGGCGGGGAGAGGGAGGCGGGGAGAGGGAGGCGGGGAGAGGGGGGCGGGGAGAGGGGGGCGGGGAGAGGGGGGCGGGGAGAGGGGGGCGGGGAGAGGGGGGCGGGGAGAGGGGGGCGGGGAGAGGGGGGCGGGGAGAGGGGGGCGGGGAGAGGGGGGCGGGGAGATGGGGGCGGGGAGAGGGGGGCGGGGAGATGGGGGCGGGGAGAGGGTGGCGGGGAGAGGGTGGCGGGGAGAGGGGGGCGGGGAGAGGGGGGCGGGGAGAGGGGGGCGGGGAGAGGGGAGCGGGGAGAGGGGGGCGGGGAGAGGGGGGCGGGGAGAGGGGGGCGGGGAGAGGGGGGCGGGGAGAGGGAGGCGGGGGGAGAGGGAGGCGGGGGGAGAGGGAGGCGGGGGGGAGAGGGAGGAGGGGGGGAGAGGGAGGCGGGGGGGGGAGAGGGAGGCGGGGGGGGGGAGAGGGAGGCGGGGGGGGGAGAGGGAGGCGGGGGGGGAGAGAGGCAGGGGGGGAGGGTGAAAGGGAAAAGGCGAAGGAAGCCAAGAATACGGGTGTCATTATGTTCGCTTCCAACGCGAGTGGTGACAAATGGGAAATCGCGCGTTGTTTTTTTATTGCGAATCTCGCCGAGATAAGAGGTTCGTGGGAAGGAAGGAGATGCGCGGACAAAAAAAGTCTTAACGCCAGGAATCGATTTGGAGCCAAGAGAGAGGAAAGACAGCGACGGATATAAAAGCCGCCGCTTTAATCGCTCCTCTCCTGGACATGGAGCTTTGCCGGCAATCGTTCGAATGCGCAGGAGGGAGAAAATGCCGTGTTCCCACGCTCCAATTGACGAACGAAAATAGTTTTTAAAAAGATGCAACTACCAAAATGAAACGTAAACAATTCTTCAATTTTCCAGGAAACAGAAGCTACAAAATTAAAAACAAAAAAATAAGAATTGTTCAATATTTGACTATCACAATTTCAATATTTGACTATCCCAAAAAATCAAAATAAATTAATTTCAAATTTCACGATGATTCAAGTTGTGCGATAAAATGAAATATCTGTAGGTCAGAACGTTTTATGTGCCACGTTCTCCATGATATAAACGAGTATCTTTTCAGCACAACCACCTTGGATGCAAACGGCAGGCTTTCGGACGGAAATTGGCACTCGCAGAAAGGAGCTGCCCTCTCGGTGGATTATTTTTACACGCTGTCGACTCCATTTAAATGGCGTCTTTGTTTTTAACTAAGCCGCTTTGTCTCTTCGTCTCATGAATACTGCATACGAACGCGCGAGTCGGTTTTAAAGGAGGCCTCCCGAGAGCCCCGGATTTGAGCCACGCGATCCAAAAGCAGTAGAACCGCATCCACAATGCGGTACCTCCCCCCTCCCTCTCCTCGTAACGGTGTCCTTTTCATTCAAATTCCCCCATTCTATCCACGGGATCTCTCGAACCAACCCTCTGTCTCCACCCCACACTACCACTCGATCCTTTCAGGAAAGGCGGCGGGAACAAACACAAGAATGAAGGTCGTATGTCATTGCGGCAACAACTGGGTCAAGATACATTTTAAAAGCGGATTATATATGCTCTTTGCTCGTAAACCCAGGTTATCTAAATTATCGAAAACAGCAGTTCTTTCAAATGGAAACTGAACCTAAACTTCAGATCTGGTAGCTATCGGTTGCGTAATGCAAGAAATGGAATTCATCGAAACTAGTCTTGCATAATCTAGTCGACTCCAATTACACTTTGCCGATGACCTGTCATTATCAAATGTATATTCCACTCAGCGGCTGAAATATCAGTTAAGCATTTCTAAAAAATCCTCCGTCTATTCCGCTGAAAATCCGATTTCACCTAAAAGGTACGGATTAGAGCGACACAATAGATCTTTTATCGCCTCGAATGGAAAAGGAACTTGGAAAAAGAAGATACGAAGGTTCTCGAGAGGAATACCGAGAGCAGGTAATCCATTGGACGGCTAATAAAAACGGTCTTATCGGATAGATGTTGAAAGAGCCGAGGATTCGGGTGGGGAAGGGGTTCTAGTGCACGCAGTGGCGAGAAAGTGGTCGAGAAATGATATTCCGTGTTCTGAGCGCCCGAGGGAAGAATCGAACGAAAGAGAGGATGAGAACACGGATTGTTGGTGTTATGTGCGGAGTTGATCGGGAGGATGGGTGAGGAGGGCAGAGAAGGGTCAGGGGAGTGGAAGATCCTCCACATACGACGTCTTCTCCCCCTCCTCCTCAATCCTTCTCCCCTTCTATTTCTTCTCCGCGCAGTTTTCTTTTCCCCTTTTCCTCCAACTCAAGGCTCCTGAAGGACGATCGGAGACCTTGCCCGCTCGGGCAGCTTCCTTCCACGAATCGGGCGCTGCCGCGGAGAAGACCGCACGCCGATTCCATTTTCAAGCCGGGTGCATTTTTTATAAACGTCCAGTTTTCCCAAATGGACGCGCTTATAAAATGGCACGATAAAATTTTCATACGGGCATTATTTTAATTGTCGCTATTTTTCCTTCGAAAGGATATTACTCTTAACCCAAAAGACAGATACTTTCCCCCGAAAGAATTAAGACGGCGTCCGACCTCAATACGCTAAAAAAGTCATTTTAACGTTTCAGTTATAAGGAGCAACTTCCGCGTCGCGATTATTTAACTAGTAGCCTGGAAATCGAAGCAATAAAAGGAGCGATGGAACATCGATTTCCACTTGCCAGTCACTCATTAGCGGATGTAATGAGCGAAAACTCGGGCAAGTGTCCCAGCGGCTGAAACCGCGGAATCGAGTTATTAATCGTTAATTTGTAATTCACGCGTCGGTACAGAGGTCTGGCAGCGTCCTAAATCTGCAAAGGGCCATTATATCGTTATAGGTATCCAACCTCCTTAACCCTTTTTCCCAGCGGCTGAAACCGTGGAATCGAGTTATTAATCGTTAATTTGTAATTCACGCGTCGGGACAGAGGTCTGGCAGCGTTCTAAATCTGCAAAGGGCCATTATATCATTATAGGTTCCCAACCTCCTTAACCCCTTTTTCAAAGTCGCCATTTCGGAAATTACTCTT